>CM060950.1:358197104-358622975 GCA_030765055.1 Mantis religiosa
GTGTACCCCAAGGCTCGAAACTTGGGCCCTATTTATTCCTTATATATATAAACAGTATATTCAAAACAGTAGTAGAAACAGGGGAATTGGCCATTGGATATGCCGATGACACCACAATCATAGTGAAGGGAAAAACGGAAAGTGAAGTACAAAATAAATCCAATCTTATACTTGAAAAAATTAGTAGTGAGTTAGGAAAACTAGGCATGGTAATAAATACAAGCAAAACAGAATGGATGCAAATCACCTTAAACAAAGAAACACAATCACATATGCAACTAACATTGGATAATAAAAAAATACTCGAAGTAACAAAAACTAACTTACTTGGACTAATAATAGATAACAAAATAAATTGGAAACAACACATTGAAAAAATAGTAAAGAAAATAAATATGGGACTATATATTTTAAAACAGGCAGCACAACAAATGGATAGAGAAACTCTAATACAAATTTACTATGCAGTCATACACTCATTTATGCTATGGGGTGGTATTATGGGGATATGTACAGAAAAAAGCAATGGTAAGAATATTAAGACTCCAGAAATATGCCATCAGAATAATTTGTAGATTAAAAAGGAAGGATTTGTGTAGAAATGTCTATAAAACATTAAATGTATTAACATTTACAGCATTGTATATATATGAGTGCATTAAATACGTAACAAAAAATTCTAGCAACCAAAATAAAAACATGTACATACATACACATAACACAAGAACAAAACAAAATTATTTCTTAAACAGATTAAGAGGAACATTAAGTAACAAAAATATAGAAAATAAATCTAAAGAATTGTACAATCATTTACCGAATCAAATAAAACAGATAACAGAAGAAAAATTTAAACTTAAAGCAATTAAAAAGTACCTCGTAGAAAACCCAGTCTACTCTATAGATGAGTATAAAAGGTTAAATAAAGCTTAAATAGTAAAGGTACCCTCTGCTTATTTTATTTGGATGAAATAAAATGAAATGAAATGAAAAAGTCTTATTATGACCTGTATTTACCTCATGTGGAGTTCTAAGATTGGAACAATTATAACTTAATTAAACTTGCACTCATGAGCTGTTGACTAATCCTTGGTCTGGAGGTTTTAACACTGGTTATTCTGCTACTGGGACCACTTTACAGTTCAGTCATAATTAATTGTTCTTCTACACTAACCATGTGTAGAGTTCAAAAGATTGATTTTTTCCAGTTTGATTCTAGCTTTCCAACTTCAGCCTTCACAAGGCTTCTGTAGATCAGTTGCTGTGTATCTTTAACTTCAGACATCACAGGCTAACCAGTTAATTTCCAAGAACTGCTTTTAAGATATTAGGGCTTTTGAAGCTATAAGATTCATTATTTAAATTCACAGCATTTCCGTAACATATGATTTTGACAAGTGCTTTTTATACTGAATTGGCAGAGATTGTAAGTTTCTTTTCGTCTTGCCTAAGTATATTTGACACTGATTGTGCAAGAAGTTAAGACAAAAGGAAACTAGAAAAGTGGACTAAAACAACTCCTCCTCTATGTAAAATACAAACTTATGGAACAGCCACCAAGATATTCACCTGAACACTTAGTATGGGAAAACATCAGCATTATTAAAAACAAAGATCGACTTCAAACTGCTGCCATTGAACCATGTCAGCAAGTTCATATCACCACCAAAAGAGACCTATATCCAATACAACAATACAACTATAGTCCCTCCAGGCTTAAAGTGGGGTTGCACATAAAGATTGCGGTCTGTATCACTCTGCTATCGAATATGTGATTGAAGCTATCTGCCATCATCTAATTCTTTTCGCAACCGTTATATCTTTCTCTGCAGCAGTGCAAGGTTAGAAAAGCACTCGGCTCATATTTACTAAATCAAGTAATAAAAGAAACTGTTAAAGAAAAGTTATGAAATATAATTTTGTGAGTAAAAACTTATGTAAATCGTGTTAATATCCCCCATTAAGAAACCCATTATCACTGCCAGCATGCAAAATGATGAGGTGCTTACCTTTGTCAATTGGACTATTTAAAACTTTGTAAAGCCCAGAAAAGAATGCATCTTTCTTTGACTCTGCAGTAGAGTCTGTCAAAGCCTTTGAAGTGACATGTCCCTCATTTACCCAGGTTTTGTCTAAGTAATAAATAGTGTGCTCTTTTACACCAAAATCTCTCTGCACACCACAATGCCTTCTCAGTCAGTTATCACGTTAATTTTGTTTCTGTTTGAAAATCAAAACTCTATGTCTTTCAGCAAAGTGTGAAAAGGGGTGTTCTTCAAATTTGTAAGACCTGGCTTCGCTACCCTATCAATAGTAGGAGGATCGTTGTTTAAAAAGAAATTATGCACTTCAAAATGAATAGCACTCTCAACAATATCATCCACATGCCCTAAAACACTACATCGTCTTTCCCTTTTATTTTTAGCAGTTTTTACAGTTTGTGTTTGTTTAATTTTGGTTCTCACATCTTAAATTGTGTTCACAGATACACCAGTTGCTTCAGACGTTCATAGGCAGGGTGTCATAATGTTGAAAGAAAAAGTTAAACACATTTAATACAATAGTCTTTTCACCACTTTTTAGAGACTTTCTACTTTTATGCTTCTGTACTCTACTATGAGGAACTCCACTCCACCAGTCACTCAATGCGCACACACACAATACTAACAGGATGAATGGTAGAGCAACACTTTACTGCAGTAAACAGCGCAATGGGGGAAGTACAGAGTACCACATGACAATAAATGGAAGTAAAATATTTAAGATCATGTTTCAATGTTTTAGAACTTGAATTACATGATTATTCACCCCCATTCATTACCTGAATGTATAAAATAAGTGATAATATATGCAATTTAGTAAGGAACTATTTCCATTTGTGCTTCATTGTTTCGCTCACTCTAAAAGTTATGCTCCGGCTCAATGTTGACATCCGTACACACATTAAGGCCGAATAGTGTATAGTTGGTTGTCAGCTGAAGATGGGAGCAAATGTTCCCAAAACAGGTTCATATTTTATGAACCTAAGTGAGGTAGTGTAAACATAACCAATGTTCAGTTAATAGCTTAATTAACCTCTCTTTCAAAAACTTCCCTACTGTATGCTTAAATATAATCTGTAACTGGGGTCCTTTAGAATGCTTGCTTAAAGTACTTAGAATGAATTTTGCATTTTAAATATAACATCATGTGAGCAACTCATAATTCTTAATGATATAGCTGAATGTAAATTCACCTTGAACAATGTGCATATATATTGATGTCTGCAAGAAAAACTACTTTTATCGTTTATAGTAATGAAATAAAACTTAAATCATTTACAGGCTGCTAATATGCCAGATTCGGAGTTAATTGAATTGATTTCCGAGAACAGATCCATGTCTCGCAAACTTGAAGACTATGGAGCTCAGAAGTCAACCTCAATCTCCACTGCCAAAAGACTTGCAGAATTTCTCGGTGATCAAATGGTGAAAGATGCTGGACTTGCTTGTAAATTTATCATTTCCAAGAAACCAGAAGGTGCTCCTGTTACAGAAAGGTATTTATGTGTTTTCAAAAGTTACTCCTCTTTCTTTCTGTATGCTTGTTTATTCTATTACACACACGCACGCACGCGCACACACACACAGACACACAGACACACAGAGACAGACACAGACACACAGAGACACAGACACAGACACACAGAGACACAGACACACACACAGAGACACAGACACACACACAGAGACACAGACACACACACAGAGACACAGACACACACACAGACACACAGAGACACAGACACACAGAGACACAGACACACAGACACAGATACAGAGACACAGAGACAGACACAGACACAGACAGAGACAGACACAGAGACACACAGACAGACACAGAGACACACAGACAGACACAGAGACAGACACAGGATATAGGAGGCCGTGATATTCGTGGAGGAAGAATGCGAGTGAGTGTGCTCTTGATTATTCGGTGTTAGTGGCGTGACTTTCAAGTACTTGTTTGTGTTTGGTATTTCATGCTGTTTGTTGTGAGGTTGTTTCTTTGTGGGAGTGTTAGTTGAAGCGGGCATTGCTGATTTACAGAGTTTTAAGGGAATTGATGGACCCAGGCATTGTTCATGGATTGAGAAGCATAGGAACTAGTATTCAGGAGGCCGTGAACCTCACGACTAAATTGAGAAATACAAAGTTATATCTTAATTGGAATGTTTCGTTTGAGTTAACAAGGAGCAATAACAAGAGATTTCAAGATGGTGGATGAAGTTAGTGAGGGTATTGAGAGTGCCTTTAGAATGCTCTTAAATGTTACGGAGGCTAGTAAAAACTTGTGTCAAGATTTGAAGCAGGATATTGTGAAGTTGGTAAGTAGTTTACGGAAATATTTTACAAAAATGAAAGATATCGTGGATCAGAAGGAAAATGAAACCGAAAGTTTACAAATGGCAGTGAAGAATTATCAGGAACAGTTGAGTGTTGGCAAGAGAGCGAGAATAGCATCACAAGTGACACCTGGGGTGACATCTTCCGAACGGGTTGTGGAGCGATTTGGGGTGGAAAGGAGTTATGCTTCGGTGTTGACTGGCGCTCCACGTACAGGGGACTCTAAGTGCTTTAAACTGCTTGTTCGGAGCAAGAATAATCAAAGTGTGGAATATATAAAGACACTGGTGAAAACTAAGGTTAATCCTGTAGAGATGAAGGTTGGTGTTCAGTCTGTAAAGGCATTGAGGAACGGACAAGTTCTAATACAATCGAACAATAAAGCTGAAGTAGATACTATTTGCGACAATATTAATAATAAGTGTGGAGAGGAGCTTGAGGCTACCGCCTCGAAGAAAAGAAATCCAAGAATAATTATTTTTAATATACCAGATGAGAATACTGTGGAGGTTTTAACAGCACAAAATACAGAGCTGGAGAATTTCAGCACAGAGATTCAGCCTAAATTTTCCTTTCATGATAGGAAAAAGAATTTGAATTTGGTTGTTGAAGTCACTTCAACTGTACGAAGGGAAATACTTGGCAAAAGATTAAAAATAGGATGGAATATGTGTAACTGGGATGATTATGTCAAGGCTGGGCGTTGCTTCAATTGCTGTAAATATAATCATCGTGCGCAGGACTGTAAAGGACAGCAAACATGTCCAAATTGCGCTGAGAAGCATGCTCTAAAGGAATGTACTGCTAACAGAGCTGCATATAAATGCATTAATTGTGTAACATATAATAAATATAATAGAGACAACAAAGTGTCAGAAAATCATTCTGCACTGGATACAAATTGCTCCTGTTATCAAGCAGCACTTAGGCGGCTAAAAGACAATACCAACTATTAAAATGGATAGATACAGATTAACATGTTTTCAGGTTAACGTGAAACATTCAAGGATTGCGACTGCTAATTTGGTACAGCTTGTGAATGAAAAAGCTATAGATATAGTATTTATTCAGGAGCCCTACTTGATTAACAATAAACCAGCAGGTGTACCATTACATTTTAGAATATATACAGTTGGTAATACGGGTAAACGAGCAGCAGTATTTATAAACAACAAAAATATTGACGTAACTACCATTGGTCAGCTTTCCGACAGTGATTGTGCCGTTATACAGGTTGTATATAATAAGAAAACATTTTTTGCAGCTTGTATGTACTTTGATGGGCACTTGAATATAGAAGATGACATTAACAAGATTGAAAATATTCTCCAGCATATTAAAGGAAAGGGTCTGATAATACTAGCAGATAGTAACGCCAGAAACAAACTTTGGCATGATATAATAACTAATCAGCGTGGTAGAATATTTGAAGAATTCATTACAGCAACAAATTTACATATCATGAATGAAAACAACGGCTTGCCAACTTTTGAATCCCAAACTGGAAGGAGTTGGGTCGATTTGACTATCGTTAATGACAAACTCCTTAGAGATGTAAGGGAATGGACCGTTGGAGAGCAAGAAAGCTGCTCTGATCATAAGATAATATCGTTCATAATAGGAAATGCAATCAAAACCCAAACTCGTACATTAAAGGGAATTAAATATATAACTAGCCCAGAAAATTATAAGACATTTGAGGAAACGTTGCCACGAAAGCTGACCAAAAATTTTAATTGTCTGGGCAATGGACAGAGTGTGGATGAACAGCTCGCCCATAAAGTAAAAGAAAATAACGTTGAATATACAATTGAAATGTTCTACAATAGTATGGAAGCTGCATGCAGGGAAGCGTTTAGAGTAAGCAGGGGTAAGAAGCAGGCAATTAGAGGCAAATCAGTTCCCTGGTGGACCATTGAACTAACCATATTGAGGAAAAAGGTAAATGCATTAAGACGACGATATCAACGAACTATTAATAATGAGCAGTTAAGAGAAGAAAGAAGGAATCAGTACTTGGAAGGTAATCGGCAATACCAAAGGAAAATAAATGCCCAAAAGTTTAAATCCTGGAGGGAATTTTGTAATGTGACTGATGGGACTAATCCTTGGACTGTAGTCTATAAGATCGCAGCCAGTAAAATAAGATATCAGAATTCACTTACTACATTGCAAAGAGAAGATGGAACCTACACTGAAGATATACCAAGCACATTAAAGTATATGCTGGAGAACTTCATTCCGGAGGATAGGGTACAAGATGATACTGAACGACAAAAAGACCTAAGGAGGCTTGCAGAGGAAGTAATTAGTACCCCAGATGACAAGGAATTTACACCTAATGAAATTTGGGTTGTATTAAAAAATTTCAATCCAAAAAAGTCACCGGGAGAAGATGGAATATCTAGTGATATTCTGTTAAATGCTTTTAAAATGTTCCCATATTTCTTTACAGCAATATATAATCAATGTCTTATGGAAGGAATTTTTCCAGAAAGATGGAAGCGTTCATCTATAGTTCCTATAGTAAAGCCAGGCAAAGAAGATAGTGTAACGATAACAAAATATCAACCCATCAGCTTGTTGAACATATGCGGTAAAGTTTTAGAAAAGTTAATGATAAATAGGATTGAATATCATATTAACACGAGAAACCTTTACAGTACAAGACAATTTGGATTTAAAGCTCAGAAAAGCACGACAGATGCAGCAATGGCGCTGAAGGTATTCATTGAAGATTAGCTAAAATCTTTTGGTTATGTTGTTTTGGTGAGTTTGGACATGAAAGGAGCTTTTGATGCATGTTGGTGGCCTAGTGTTTTAAATAACTTAAGAGAGATGCAGTGCCCAAGAAATTTGTATCAACTTACAAAGGATTATTTTAAAAATAGGAAAGCAACTCTCTCTACGAATGAATTCAGGACTGAAGTACGGGTCTAGCGAGGCTGTCCACAAGGATCTTGTTGTGGGCCTGGACTTTGGAATATACTATATAACTCTTTGCTAAAATTGGAATTTGCAACGCGGACAGAGGTAATAGCATTTGCTGATGATTTACTTGTCATGACAAAAGGAAAAAGTATATTAGATGCTGAAAATTTTTCAAATCAGGACATAAAGAAAATTGAGTTATGGGCTAAAGAAAATAAAATCCAGTTTAACGACTCAAAATCAAAAGTTATGGTAATATCAAAGAAGAAAAGTAATCATAATGAAGTAATCAGCATATATCTGAACAGTAAAACTCTGGAACAAGTGGATGTTATTAAATATCTTGGTATTTACATTGATAGGAAGTTTAGCTTTGATCACCACATAGATCAAGTACATGACAAAGCGCTACGACTTCTGCATAATCTGTCCAAGTGCGCAAAACTCACTTGGGGACTGGGAAATAAGGCGCTAGAAACTATTTATAAAGGCGCAATAGAACCTATTTTAACTTATGGTGCTCCTGTGTGGGGATTTGCACTAGAAAAGCAGAAGAACATTAAAAATTTCCAGAGGATTCAGAGATTATTCAATATAAAAATGACGAAGGCATATAGGACAATTTCTTGTGATGCATCTTGTGTTATTGCCGGCATCCAGCCAATTGGTATAACAATACAAGGCAAAATAAAACTGTATAATGATATACACAGTGAACGTGACTATGATGCACCCCTACCACCAAGCGTCTGGAACCATCCAGCAGAACGACCTCATATAAAAGCAGTTGAGGATGATGGAGCATACGTCTTTCAAATTTTTACGGATGGGAGTAAATCAGATGAAAAAGTCGGGGCTGCTGTAGTTCTGTACAAGCACAATATTGTAATTCGACAACTGCAATTCAGGCTGGATGGAAGGTGTTCAAACAATCAGGCCGAACAACTGGCTATTTTGAAAGCACTTGAAGAGCTACAAAACATGGCAGATACGCTGAACAAAGAGAAGACTGTAGCCATATTTACAGATAGTCAAGTGGCACTATCCACCTTACAAAACAACAATAAACACAATTATATTCCTGAGGAGATACTTAATAGACTAGGAACTTTAGAAAGAAATCAGTGGACAATACACTTTAGTTGGGTGAAAGCACATGCAGGTGTTACTGGTAACGTGCTAGCAGACATATTAGCAAAATCAGCTGCTGAAGACATCGACTATTTACAACAAGGTACCAAAATCTACTTTTAAAACTGAAATAGAGAGGGCAGGATATCTACAGTGGCAACAGAGATGTAGCAGTACAAGTAAAGGAGCCCTTACCAAATCATTCTTCCCTTTGATAAAGGATCGTCTTAAGACAAAACTACCATTAACAGCGACATTCACTGCAATGGTATCAGGACATGGAAAAACTAAAGCTTACTTGTATAGATTTCATATCATAGATGATCCCCAATGCACGTGCAATAGCCCACAGCAGACCGCAAACCACCTTATTTATGAATGTAGAGACACAAGGCATCAGAGGGACAAGTTGATTGAAGAAGTACACAAGAATGGAGGAAATTGGCCAGTGTCAAACCAAAACCTTATAAATAAACATTTGAAAGCCTTTTGTATATATGTTAATTCAATTGACTTGTAAACAATATTTTTTTTAAAGAAACAATACGGGAATTGAACATTTAAATTCTAATATTTAAAAAATTATTGTAAAATAATATCAGAGTGTGATTACAATTTATAATGTATCTATGTAATTAAATGCATGTAATGTTACTCCATAACGGGGCATGCTGTTCAAGTTCAATAAATAAAAAAATAAAAAAGAGACAGACACACACACAGACACACACACTTGTATTTAAAATATATATATAGTCAAAAAAAAATTTTTATCCAGTCATCCAGCATAGAGAAAACTGGCACCAGAGGCTCAATTTGGAAACTTAGTTAATAAGTGATACTTTTAAGAGAATATTGTGGTAATTTAAGTATATAAATCTAAAGTAGTACTTAGTATTTCTGTTAGTATATTAATGTTGCAAAACATTTTCTTTTTCAGGGCTGTCCCCCTTGCAATTTTTCAGTCTGAAGAGAACATAAGAGTGCACTACTTGCGTAAGTGGCTGAAAGATCCCAGACTGGGAGATGCAAATCTAAGAGACATTCTAGATTGGGACTACTATATAGAGCGTCTTGGTGGTACTATTCAGAAAATTGTTACAATTCCAGCGGCCATGCAAGGAGTATGTATTTCTTAATAAAAGATTCACATGTTAATGTAAGAATGTAACATTTAAATTGCATAAAATATGACAAACCTTTCTAGAGAAAGCAAAGATTTTTCAATGAGAGTAAATGTTATGGAGTAAAAGTTGATTTGAATCTTTTAAGTTCACTTAAAACTTTAGATAAAATAAAACAGCTGTCATTTAGGAATATCTCAGTATTTATGTAAGTCATCAGCATTCTTTTCATTGCTCCACCATATTCAGAAATATGGTAATTAAATGGAAATTAATTGTTCTTTCACACTAGCCATGTGTAGGACGCACTATGAAAGTGTAGAGCCAGACTGAAAAATTCAATGCCATAGCCGGGATTTGAACCACGGAACTTCTGGTTTCCGTCCAGCCACTCTAACCATTTGAGCTACTATGGCCAATGTGCCAACATGACATTAAATTCTCCAACTGACTCATGTTTCTCCCGGTAAACCACTAGGAGTTCTCATAAACACATGAGACAACTACCTTAATTGTGACTTATTATGCTGTAAGTACTTTAAGGCCCGGGCTTTATAGTTCAGACCACTATTAGGTACAATCAATGGAAGCACTATGAAAGTGTAGAGCCAGACTGAAAAATTCAATGCCATAGTCGGGATTTGAACCACGGATCTTCTGGATTCCGTCCAGCTGCTCTAACCATTTGAGCTACTATGGCCAACGTGCCAACATGACATTAAATTCTCCAGCTGACTCGTGCGACTTACCGGGAGAAACACGAGTCAGTTGGAGAAATTAATGTCATGTTGGCACGTTGGCCATAGTAGCTCAAATGGTTAGAGCAGCTGGACGGAAACCAGAAGATCCGTGGTTCAAATCCCGGCTATGGCATTGAATTTTTCAGTCTGGCTCTACACTTTCATATGGTAATTAAAGTTATCTGAATACAAAAGATGGTTTTTGCCAAAATATTAATATCAGAAACTAGGGATGGTCTTCGTAATAAGTGTTTTCTAATAGTATGCGGAAAAACATAAATTTCAAATTTCAGGTACTGGATGGTGGCATTGGCAAAGATTGGAGGGAATTTGTAAACATTGACGCCAATGTAATGTCATTCTTAGCTGATGATGTATGTTTCATTTTGTACCATTAAGTTATCTGGCATGAAACCTAGAGGGTTTATAAGCATTCTCATCTTTCCAAGACTAAAATAGAAATATATTTCCTTTCATATCAATGACTGTGCCTAATGTTGTATTAGTAGCCAATAGTTAAGAAGAAAAGGGAGGTTTTGCTGTGCATTTTCTGTTCTCTCTCTCTCTCTCTCTCTCTCTCTCTCTCTCTCTCTCTCTCTCTCTCTCTCTCTCTCTCTCTCTCTCTCTCTCTCTCTCTCTCTCTCTCTCTCTCTCTCTCTCTCTCTCTCACACACACACACACACACACACACACACACCTACCATAGAATTTCCATGCAAATTCATATTAGGTGTTTTACTGTGATATTTTATACGAGGGCTGTTCAATAAAGAATGATCACAATTTTTGAGAGATCCTTCAAAATCGTCTCCGCAGCCTTCACCACTGCTTCTGATGATGGATAATGCCTCCCACGAAGGCGTTTCCTCAAGTTAGAGAATAGGGAGGGTGAGGGACGCACTTCACGTTGATTTTTTGCAAGATATTTAACAACATTGGCTATATGCGGCTGCGCATTATCGTGGTGCAGTATCCAGCCTGCTTCACGGAAATGTGGTCTTTTGCGCCTGATATGGACTTGCAATGTTTTCAGGACGTCCCTGTAGTATTGTCCAGTTACTGATGTGTGTGCAGGTACAACATGCTGATAAACCATTCCATGAATATCAAAGAATGAGATGACTATAACTTTCCCAGCAGAAGCAACCACTTCTGCTTTTAAGGGTTTGGTGATGAAGGAGATTTCCACACTGAGCTTTGCTGTTTACTCTCAGGATGAAAATGATATAGCCCAGTTTCATCAGCAGTCATTACGTTTGAAAGAAACTCCTTTCTTCCTCTAACATCAACTTTAACTGCATGCAGATATGCATGCGAATCAACAGTCTTGGAACGCATCACGCACAAACATGTCTCATGTGTAATGCTTCTGTCACCAACGTGTGAGGGTACCCAATGAAATGTTCAGTATTTCAGAAAGTAATCTTAAGGTAATTTGTCGATCCTCTCACACAATGGCAGCAGCAGTGTTGATGTTTTCTTGCGTAAGAGCAGTACCAGGTCCACATTCCTTTGAAATTGATTGTCTCCCCTCTTTAAACCACCTTCGAGCTGTGCTGTAGGGAAGAACAGACTCTCCATAGGCCTCCTGTAACATTGTATAGGTCTCAACTGAAGATTTGTTGAGACGAAAGCAGAATTTCAAAGCCGCATATTGTTCTTCGCATGCTACCTCCATTGCAGCGGTAGGCGATACTGAACATATCTAAACTTGCCTGGTTCTCACAGGCGGGAACTAGGAGTACCAACAATGAAACTACTACAGCGTGTTTGTTTCACATTAAGCTAACAGAATATACTAAGATTGATTTTTAGTGATAGATCTTTGTCATATCTGATTCTGAGAAATAGTAAATCTCTAATTAGAAATTATTTAGTAAAGATATAACATAGTCAGCACAATATCACACTTACCTTCCTGCACATCCATCCAGATAGGCTGAAGAATTTTAAGTATTTCCTGTTGTCATTATGCTTCCAAGATGCAGCCAGTTTAATAATCACTTTGTGTCCATTGTTGCAGTGCTTGAACATTCTCAATAGGTCTGTTCTGGTTGCTGTATAGTGAGTTTTAAATATCACATTGTGTCATGTAGAAAATCATGGATCCAACTTACAAAAGGGGCTCATCACTATTAGAATGCAAATTTCAAACTGTGTGATTAATGATGCTGTAAATACACACTTATGCCACAGCTTGAAACTATAGAGTTAAGAAAACTAATTAATACATTGGCAGAAAAACAAAGACATTCTTTAAAATGTATGTTCTGGAGGGAAAGGTTTTGTTGGACTGAAGAAAGGAAGGTACTATGAACTGCAACAACAGGTCATTGCTTATGTGGTTGAAAAAATAAAAAGTCTTTATATACAAGCCAAGGCTTTCAAAGCTGGCATCTTGAAGATTAAACTTATTTCCTATACTTGTAAGCTATGAACTAATGGGTTTCAAAGTTCCATAGAGAAAAAACAAGCCCACAAAATAAATTTAATCTTAAAGAAAACTTTGCTATTTCAGTGATATATGCACTAAAGCTTCAGAGCTGGCCAAAGGTTAGCAACATGAAAATCAAAGTGTTTTAGTTTTGTGGCACGGAGAACCATAGCACAACAGCCTACCCAAAGAATATGAACAAAATCTAATTCATTATTAGCGACATGTAATCAATCTGAGAAAGAAATGTTCTTATTTATTGGGACACACTCTGAATACTGCTGAGACACTAGTATATTTTGATATACCATGAAAGACTATGGTGGAGGACAAAGGAACTAAGTCACAATTTGCACTACTGGAAATGAAAAATCCAGGAGGACTTTGATGTTTGGTGTTCTTTCTGATGGGAAAAGAAACCCATCAAGCAAATTTTCTGATGCCATAGAAAGGATGGATGACGAAAGAATTATGAAACCAACAACCAGGTGCCTTATTTAAACCTCATGGCATGCTTGGCCTTCAAGGTAATCTAAGTCCTGAGGTTTCAATACCCTTGAAAATGGAAGCAGCGGCTTCCAAAACTAGGCCCTCAGTATTAAAAAAATGGAAGTGACGGAGTGTTAAAAGCTGAGTACAAATAGCCTTTTCAATTAATTTGACATCACTATTATTAAATTCCTCCAATTAAGCATTATCTGGCAGGAAAGTTCAACAAATTATCCAGTTTTGCAGAGGGTATGGATACTGACGCATGGTGTTACATCATGCCTGATTCAGTAGTAACAGGATTCAAATCATACTGCTTCACCATTGCTCTTGGTGGCTCATAAGATAATGCTGTATGGGAAGAACTTCATCTGATGAGAACGGCAGCAGAAGTGATGGAGTGATAGTGACTGTTTAAAAATGAACTTGGTGACAGTTTCTTAGTGTTTGATAAAGATGAATGCACAAAGCATTTCATTTTCACAACTGAGTGATATAATTCAAGAAATATTTATTGAAATTGAAACTGGAATTTTTGCTTTTTATATTAATTTGTTTTAAGTTAATAACAATTTCTTGGAAATGCACATATATTTACTTCATTTTTGTTATCTGAGCTATTCTAAAAATTAAGTTACTAAGAAAAAGAGTATATAATCAACGTAAGTCTTCGATAGTTTGTTCAAAATGTATGTGTAACACTTCAAATTACCTTTTAAAAATTATAATGCTATAAAGCTTTTTGTATAGATATACTAAATCTCAAAGTTAAGTTTCAAACAGATGGGTCATCTTGTATTTGAATAAATATTGTGTTTACATTTTCTCTTTGTCAAGTGAAGAAGCTTTTCTTTCTGTAATAGCCTATACAAGTACTAATTAGAACTCAAATGCATGATTTTAGTTAAAGTAACAACTTCAAACTAGCAAGAGTAAGTAAAATTTGGAGACTGCATGATATGATGGCATATTCTGCAAACCATTACTGCACATTCTCTACTGTTTCTCTCCTTCATAGTTTACAGATGAACTATAATAATGCCAAGCTTTGTATTTCTGAAAAGCTATTTAAAGAGTATTTCTCCAATATGGGAAAAATAAAGGGAATTGGGTTACCTCTGTTAAAACCAAAAGGTGTATTAAATTGTCAAAATCCTATTTAAATTTTTATTATTTAGTAACCCCTCTTCTGATGTTCAAGTAATTGAAACTTTTGGAAGTAATGAGTCGGTAGTTCAAACACAAACATCACTGAGTCAGATAACTGCTGACGATGGGGACAAACCGTTCTCCAAAACATGTCCAAGTAAGGGTCATTTAAGTGATGTTTGTGTTTGAATTACCGACTCATTACTTTCAAATGTTAAATACATCACTGTTTCTAACCTTTTGCTTTGAATAATATAATTGAAACTTTTACTTTAAAAGACATTCAAGTGATGCAGAACTTCTAATCCTGGCCGCGCCGTGTCTCAGTGGTTAGACCAGCTTGGCTCTCACCAAGGCGGCGGGTTCGATCCCAGGCGGCCGCAAAGTGAGATTTGTGGTGGACAACACGGTGCTGGGGCGGGTTTTCTCCGGGATCTCTGGTTTCCCCCACCATCTCGTTCCACCGGTGCTCCATGTTCATCTCATGTATCATCAGTGTCTTCGCCTGTGGTGCCGTATGTAGTAAAAGCGTTCGTTAAACACTACACATTTTCACACACTTCTAATCCTATGTGAAAGGAGTTAATTTTCTCCTTACAACATGTAATTCTTTGTGATAAAGTGAACCAAAATATGTAATACTGATTTCTTTTATGAAGAGTATTCAAATTTAATCATTCATAGACTTCTCTGGGAATCGTAAAACATGTAACAATTAGAAGATGACTGTTGGTCTATCTTTCATTTCAGGACCCTTATAACAAATGCCTACTAATACAATGTTCTTCTATTCCTTTTGTTTCAGTCGGAATTACTTTTGATTTCTTTCCTTGTTTTCTTCCCCTCCCCCTGGTAGCTGGTCTCGGCAACATTGTGCATTTAAAGGTATATGGAATCCAGTTCTTGCAGCATGCAAATGTTCTGTGGGTTGCACATGCAAGATTTAAAAATGTAGGACTTCTTGATGAGTAAGGACTATGATGCGATGAAGCACAAAACTAATATAATTTTGAATCAGACTAGTACTCCGTGCTTCATATATTGCTAGTGTTTACCTAGAATACATTTTGTTAGGACCTACGTAACATTCTCAGCTAATGTCGACTGTTGAATTTTGATTTGGTGAACACCTTGGAGATAAGAGGTGTCTTGTGATAGGAGTGGCTTTGCTTGTTTGTATCCCCAAAACTTGAAAGATAGCCTAAGGTGCTGTGAACTTAAGTCTTTGTTTCCTTGTTTTTCAGATATCAAACCCAGTTCCACGTGTGAGGCATCCTGATTGGTTACACAAAAAAGTAATGGAAAAGAATGACACACTGAAGCAGAGACGCATTAATGAATTGTTCGCTGTTAAACCAAAGGAAGTAACAAAGGAAGTAGAGGTAAGCTCCTTAAGACTGCTTCTCAGCAGCGCTATTATTTAAAAGCAGAAAAATATTCAGGATTGCTTTACTAGAATCAGAACAGTTCCTACTTAGATGCCATAAAATATAAATACAGTAAAACCTTGTTAACCCGGACATCTGGCTAACCCGGACCAGTTTTGAAAAACAAAATTATGCTGTTTAGCTTAATAAATGAAGATTAGTTGTACAGACAATAAATTCCATTTTCAGTAGGTACATTACCCAAATTCTCTTGCTAGCGGCTGAATTCATTGCATTCACCCCAGCTGCTTAGCACCAGTTGAAAGAGAAACATTGATAATGTTGGAAAAAGTTGTGGCATGTTGTGTGTGACTTGAGAGAAAACAAGATTTAAGAAGAACAAATAAGTGTGAAAGGAGATTTTATAGACATTTTTAAAAATATCATTGGGTCTTCTGATGTTGAAGACATTGCGAATTGGTTGCAAATCAACAGTGACGGAGGTTTTAGATTAGAGGAAGGCATTATTGCATAATGTAGTGTTACTGAAAATGGAAATGAAGAGTATTCAGATTCAGACAGTGTTGAGGAACAGCTGTGATTATGACCCACGCACATGCAGTAGCAAACAGAGAAATTGATCGCAAAAACTATTTGTAGTTGGTTTATTGATACTCGTACTTACTTTTTTATATTAATGAGAGACTAGTTTCAAAGGCAATCGCCTCCATTTTCAATCTCTTTCCAACTGGCATCTGTTGTTGTCCTCTCTCTCCCTCTCTCTCTCTCTCTCTCCCTCTCTCTCTCTCTCTCTGGTGGTGGAACTATGAACTTTTTTGTCAAATTATCTACTGGTGGGATTTCAAAGTTCATTATGCGATCCTTATTTTTTCTTATGAATATGTTCTCCCATGCTGTCAATTCATTTTGGTTTACCACTCCTTTTAATAATTTTGGATTTGGATCAGTGTCATGATTTTCATTCCAAAAATGAAATGCTACTGCTGACTTATCTTCTTGTTTCAATCTGTTGTTTCTAAAGTGCTCTTTGACTCTGGTTTTTAGATTTCTTTTAGTTTGACCTATGTAGCATTTTTCACAATTCTTACAACTTATTTGGTCTATTCCGGATCTGTTAACTGATGGGATTTCGTCTTTTGTTTTTGAATTTATCAATTTTAAAATTGAGTGTCTATTAGTAGGTGCCAAGATGATATTTTGTTCCTTGAAGAACTTTTTAAATTTATTAAATGTTTTTGGGTGATATGTGAATGAACTGAATACGCTGTTGCTTTCTTTTTCTTTTGTAAATGTGGTTGCTTCCTTAATAATTTTGTTTAGTTTTATTTTTTCTAATTTTCTTCAACACCAAACTTTTGTTGTATCCATTTTCTTCTGCTATGTGTAGTACTGCTTTTTGTTCTTTGAAATATTCATCTTTTTCCATGGGTATGTTGACTAGTCTGTGTGTAAGGCATGTTTATGTGTAATTGGGTTGTAGCTATTACTTTTTATGTAATTTTCTGAATGTGTTGGTTTCCTGTAAATTCGAAATTTTATTTTTGTATCATTCCTGATGATATTTAGATCCAAGAAAGGTAGTTGTCCATTGATTTCCTTTTTTATTGTAAATTGTATAGTCCTTTCTTGCAGATTGAGTAATTTTAATGCATCATCTAAATGTTTATTCGGTACAATTGCAAAGATGTCGTCAACAAATCTGTACCAAACTTTGAAGATTTTCTCATAAAATTGATGTTTTATTTCAAGAGTCAAGCCAAAACATTGCCAAATGAACTTCTAATGTTAAAGCAGATGTGATATCACACTGTTCATAAGCAATACACTAAACTGAGACAGCAGAAGCTCATTGCCTATTTTACTAACGACTAGTATGCAGTTGTATTGCGTACAGTGCAAATACATAGACTACTACAGTACATAGTGTTTTTAGATTGAAAGTGTGCCAATAGTAATTTCTAAACTCCATTAAAAATATTTCGGTGAGGCTGTGCTTGTTTTTTTATTGTTTTTCCGTCATTCCCTGAATAACCCAGATTTTTGTTGACTCAGTTCGGCCCTGGTCCCAGTTGATCCAGGTAAATGAGGTTCTATTGATTTAAGCAAATGGGTTGCGAGAATTAGTAAAGTGTAACACTCTACATCATCTACCAAATTCTCATCCCCTCATCCCAGCCCATCACATGCTCATGGTACAACCTGCTTTTACAAAAGACTTTTAGGACCAAGTTATAGCAGTATAACTTACATCATGTTGGAGGAAATGCTGATTCAAAATCTGTCTTGTCCTGGTCTTTAGATGTCCCACAGCTGACTGTGGCAAAAGGTTAGTAAATATATTCTCCCAGCTAGGTCAAAGAGATCTGTCAACGAACAACAAAGGTGGTCCAACAACATACTGGAGGTTATGAATGGATGAGTTAACCACTGAAATGTAAAAGTGGCGGTGGTGGCGACAATCTGCATTTCCTGAGACCAGAATACATCCACAAATGACATTGTCACAAAAACAGATATTCCCATACTTGGTTAGAGTTAATAATATTTAGGTTACAGAAGGAGAATGGCTTTGCTGCTAAATACCTGAGCAGCGTGCACACATATGCACAAAGTAATGTCAACTGCACTATCCATATATACATTAACTGAATAAAATGGCCTATTTATTAGCCAGTTGCGAATAAATACTAAACAGTTCTTGCTATCTCAGGTAGATTAAGATGGTTTATCATCACATAAGCTTACAATTATTGAGCAAAATTCTGTAGGTTGGTGACTTGTCAAAAAAGAGTGTAATAGTGTTTACTCAGAGAGAAAATGTAATTTACAATATAATTACATACAATTAGAATACTTTCTTAAGATACCAGCAAGTTACAAAATGACAAAGGTATTGTGAGAATTCAGTTCAAGCTCGTCATTCATATATTCAGCTGCTGAATAGTAGGCCTTGTCAATTATTGTTTCGCTGCTGGAATGGTTACCATGGATTTATCTTTGGTAATAGAAACCTCTCAGATAACACACTGATTATTCTTGTAAGAGTGAGAGGAGTACTGACGCACCTCTCTGTAGTGTGCTAAGCACCCATGAATGCATCACTTCAGCCAATGGAATTCGCAGGAATCACAAATGACAGATATATGTTTCACTCCACGTGGAGTAATCAGTGTGTTATCTGAGAGGTATCTATAACCAAAGATAAATCCATGGTAATCATTCGAACAGCGGGACTATAACAGATTTTGTTTACTATTTTTGTTAAAACATTTGAGGTCCCTGATTGCTCTAATATTGTTGGATAATTTGTTTTATATCTATATAGCCAGCTTTTTCAGATAATTTCAGTCTGTTTCAGGTTCTTTTTGGATCTAGTTCCATGATACTGATGAATTTGTGAGTTATACAGAGTTTCAAAATTTATATGTATTTAATTTATATAGGTATTGTGATGGCAGTGTTAATAGTTTCAGATCTTTAAATAGATTTCTATATGATTTCTTAGGTTTTGTGTCATTCAATTTTTAAATATATTAAGATCGTTTTCCAGCCAGTAGCATTACCCTATAGTATAATACTGTATGTCATGATGTTTGAAAGTAACTGAGGTAAACATTGTTTTTGTTACTATTTCGGTAATTTTCACTGTCAGCTCATATTAAAACAGTGCTATTAAGCTTTTTAGAAAATGTAGTGATCACATTTTGTTTATTTAAATAGATGCCTAAAAATTAACTATTTGTATGATTGATATTGTAGAAGTGTTTAGTTTCAAACCATTGCTGTCAAACCATGTTTTTTAACTTGATTTATTGTTTCTTTTGCATTACGTTGTAGTTACTCATAGTTTTGCCTCCTGTTTATCAAGATAGACTGTTATCTGTACACATAATTGTTTTCCCAGATAAGCAATTTGAGAGACCTTTTTTTTTTAAAAAAAAAAAGTGGCATAACATCCCACATACGCAAGGCAGAGTTGGTGATCATCCAACTGATATGGGTAGGAGATGTGGTCAGCATCTCAGCACCCCCAGCCGGAAAGTTGGCTTTCAGGACCAGCATAGCTCCTCAGTTTCCTCACGATGCTGAGTGGGCACCGATCCTATATCCGGGACTTAAAATCTGCACCCAGGCATATTCTGGGCACAGAGAACCATAGCACCACGCTCTAGCAGCACTATGTCATGGCACAGAATTTGGAAGGTCATTAATATATAAAATATAAAGTAAGGGCCCAAAGATACTTGAGGAACTCCTTTTTTATTAGTTTTCTATTTGTTTTGAAGGTATCAGTATGGTTATTTAATATGACTTTATTTTCTATTTTTAAGATAATTTTCAAACTACTTCAGTTCAGTGTTTCTTATACCATAAAATTCTAATTTGGGTAGAAATATATCATGAGCAATGCAGTCAAAAGCTTTGGAGTTATCATATATTAACCCGCGAAAGCCTAAGCGATTTTTTATTTTGAAAAGAAAAAATTAACACTAATCCTGAATAACTATGTTGCTTAGATGTCAGTAGAGCAGGGATTTTAAATGCAATGGTCATGAGCTGTAAATTATGACCCAGTACCTTATGGTACGGCTGGGCTTTTAAGAGAGCAAAATTTCATGCTTAATTCAATGAAATTTGTGCATTATAATTTAGATTTTGGAAATAATTACAATAAATACATATTAATAAATTGCATAAAATTTATTTGGGATTAACTATTTTGATAATATATTTTCAATATTAAGGAATTTCACAAAACAGGCAACACAGATTCCGACCTAACACTTCACACATTCTGTTTGAACGCGAGAGTTGCAAGATCCCTTGGTAAAATGGTGTCATTGATTTGTTGGAACAATCAGGTGATATGATCCGTCCAGTCTTATCAGATCAGACACCCTAATCACTATGTGCTCCATCGCAAATTGAGCATTTGTCCTCCAGATTTGAGTGCATTTGCATACTTAATGAGGTATGTGGTAACTATCTTCAAACATAGAGAATTTGTGCAGGCCACTTGTTGTGACTTGAGTAAAGTGTTTGATTATGTAAAACATAATATACTTCTACAAAAGCTTGAAAAGTATGGTATCACATACATAGAATATTCATTTTTTAAATCTTGCCTACTAAATTGCATACAGAGAGTAAGCTCAGGAGGTAAATTTTCAGGTGTAACTGATGTAAATTTTGGAGTTCCGCAGGTTTCCGTTCTGGAACCTGTATTGTTTTCATGATAAATGACTTACAAATCCGTATAACTGCTTATTCTGTTTTATTTGCTGATGACACTACTTTTTTTAAGTCAAATTTGTATCTAAAAATGCTCAAAAATACTACTGAAAATGGGCTACTTCAAGCTTCATCATGGTTTAAGGCAAACGGTTTGCTATTAAATAATGACAAAATGTAAAATATTTACTTTAGCCTTAAAATTTGTTCAGAGTAAAATTTTAAGGAAGATGTTAAGTTTTTAGGTATCTTTATTGATAACAAATTGGCTTGGGAAAAACATATTCAGTTATGTCTGGCTAGCTCTCTAGCGTTATATATTTGATAAGTTGCCTTAAACAGCATGTTCCTGACAATTATATAAGGTTTGCATATTTTGCATTTTTTTCAAAGTATAATTTCATATGGCATATTACTTTGGGGAAATGGCACACAAATTAGTGAAATTTTACTACAGAAGAAAGTAATAACAATAACTAATACAACTAATATGACACACTGCAAACTTCTGTTTAAGGAACTAAAAATATTGACTGTGGTAAATATATATATATATATATATATATATTGATATACATAAAAAATAAATGGAGAAACTTTCTTTTGTGCGACGTGAGAATATTTTCTAAGTCCAAAGGTGCACGTACACGCATGTGCAAGCAGATGACCAGCCGGTTATTGTGTTGCAGCCAACATGAGAAAGATATGTAAAACTTGTAGCCAGCCTATGCAAAAATGCCCCAGACATAGGTGACGCAGTCCGTGTGCAGGCTAAGTTATTGCCCGGTCAAATTTTGTTACTCATGCACTGATTTGCACATAAACAATCCTACGACACGACGATAATGGAGTGCTCCGTAGGAAATACAAGTATGAGCTCACAGACTGTATCGGACTGGTTTGGCTACTGCCACGAAGTGTGCATAATGTCAAATGACACCAAGTACACGTTCAAATCGACGAATGCAAAATAGAACGATGCAAGTTTCATTGTGGGCGTGTCGTAGAGGGCAACTGTATCTTGGGAATAATCGACGTGGAAACAAATGAGGTGCAGATGACGATATGCCCAACAAAAGGAAAGATGCAAATATGCTCTACAGTCTAATTGCAGCACCCATGATGAAACTTGCATCGTCCTATTTTGCATTCGACGATTTGAATGACGTGACCGGAACCGCCAATTTCACCCCTTGCAGTATACTTGGTGTCATTTGACATCATGCACACTTTGCGGCAGTAGCCGAACCAGCCCGATACAGTCCACGAACTCATACATGTATTTCCTACGGATCATGCACACTTTGCGGCAGTAGCCGAACCAGCCCGATACAGTCCACGAACTCATACATGTATTTCCTACGGAGCACTCCATTATCTTCGTGTTGTAGGATTGTTTATGTGCAAAGCAGTGCATGAGTAACAAAATTTGACCGGACGATAACTTAGCCTGCTCAAACAATGTTAGTGTTTAGTTAGCTATGTGGTGCAATTTAGGTAATACTTTGTGTTAGTCTGCTAGATAGTGTAATTTCGGGATAAGTAACACTGTTGGCAGCATTGCATTCAGTGGAGAAACAAGCATAGTTTGGCTGCACTGAATTCTTCAATATGACTACATTATGCAGTAAGTAAATAAACAAAGAATTAATAACGTTAAAAGAATGCCCTCCAACACGAAATTGCACTAAAAAGTAAAGAAATTATATTAAAAATCATGGCTGTATATAAAAATATCAAAAGTGTGAAGGAATTAGAAAAAAAATTGCTGCATCACATATTAGAAAGAAGAGCCAAATGAATTGCCTAATATGCAGCATAGATTTAATATACAGACACATAATACAAGAAACAATAAACATCTCGATATACCACACTATAGATTGAATAAACTAACATCTATAATACTTTAGGTATGAGAATTTATAACAAGCTACCTACAGTAATATCAGACAAGCACAAAAGTGAATCGAGAAAATATTGACACATTGCTTCACTCACACTGTTTATTCATAGGACATGTTTCAAGATCTTTTGCTCTTATCATCAGCTGGTACTCGATTAGTGCAAGTTGTAGTGGTTTCCTCTTTCTCCATATTGTCAATAGATGGCGTGATGTACTTGTCAAAGATGTCCGGTGGTGGAGTTTCAAAATTCATGACTCTATGACGATTTTTGTTAATGAAGATTTTTTCCCATATGGAAAGGTCTATGGGGTGATTAACATATTTTATTAAAGATGTTTCCAAGTTGATGTTATGTCTAGTATTCAAAAAATGAAAAGCCACTGCTGATTTTTCTGTTTCACCATTTTTAATGTTTCTTATATGTTCTTCAGTTCTGATGTTAATATTTCTTTTTGTTTTTCCTATATAAATTTTAGGGCAAGTTTCACATTTGATCTCATAGATTCCTGGTTTTTCTTTGGTAGTGATTGCATTTTTGGGAGGGCCTTTTAACAAATTTCTGATATTAAACCTATTTTGAGGTGTAAGAGTTATGTTGTATTTTGAGAAGATTTTTTGGAATTTATTATAGGCTGATGGATGGAAGGTGAATTTTTTAAAAAGTTTTTTCTCTTTTTCTCCTGTAGGTTCTAGGGTGGTGGTTTCTTTTATTTTCTTAGCTTTGTTGAGTCTGTTAACTGTTTTGTCTACTAAATTTGGGTTGAAACCATTGGATACAGCTACTTTTTTTATGTGTAGGTATTCTTCTTGATAATCTTCTCTGTTTAGTGGAAAGTTAATCATCCGAAATATTAAACTGTTGAAAATGGCATGTTGGTGTTGTTTTGGGTTGAAACTATTGTTCTTAATATAATTATCTGTGTGTGTCGGTTTCCTGTAAATACCAAAAGTGAGTTTGTTGTTCATTTTTTTTATCTTGATGTCCAAAAAGGGGAGCACACCATCCTCTTCTGTTTCCAATGTAAATTTTATAGCTGGATTTTGTATATTCAAAAGTCTAAGACCATCTTGTATGAGCTTTTTAGGTACTATTGCAAAAATGTCGTCAACATAGCGATACCAAACTTTGAAATAATTTGGAAAAGTTTTTGTGATATGTGTTTCAAAAGCACTCATAAATAAATCTCCCAAGAAGGGAGACAATGGGTTGCCCATGGCTAGGCCCGTTTTTTGTTTATAGATCTGTCCATTAAAGCTGAAAAAATTTTGATTGATACAAATTTCTGTAAGTTGTGAAAGTTCTTCTATTTCTTCAGATGTTATTTGTATTGATTCCAGCCATTTTTTGAGAAGTGGAATAAGCTCATTGGTAGGTATACTTAGATATAAAGAAATGAAAGCTTCTAAGATATACTTGTAGTGCAATAACCATAAAATATAGTTTTATGTATATTGTGAATTATGTATATATGGTACTCCAATGTATAAATTTTGTATAATTACAAATATGTCAGTAAATTGTAATGCATGATGTCCATTGCTGTATAAGCTTTACAATAAAAAAAATCTTATATCTTATATCTCTTCTGAATTCTAACTGAGGTATCTCTCTTCCTGATTTGCGCAAAAGAATCCAGGTGTTATGAACCACTGTGTCCAAGAGCCATGTAAAAATGGACCACCATCACTTTTTCCCTCGTATCCCAATTCTGTATAAAGATAAATTTTTGTCCATTCAGTCTGACCGTATCTGACGATAGTACAGATACAACAGCATTGTCAACCCAGTGAGTGATAGAAGGCATTCTTCTTTACTCTGTGCTTTACTGTCATATGTTTCTCTTTTCATTTTCCTCCTTTGCTGTGATGGCGACAAGGGACAAACTTTCGGTACTCAATTTTTGCATGTTTTACCTGTGCAACCGTATCTTCGTTTGTGAAGATGGTTCATCAAGTTGAAACTAGTAAACAAGTTGTCAAAGTAAAACTTAAATGAAAATTTCTTCATTAAGTACATCTGGCAGCTGATCTATCATAATTATAATTAGTGCTGCAGCTTTGCAAATTCCACTTCATTCCAGCTATAAGCATTAGAGTTTTTGCCTTTATACACATCAAAGTATTAGGGCACCAATCTTTATAGCCAAATATAATCGGCTTTCCCATAATAAACTATTTACAGCTATGCCGACTAATGCAGGACCGTAAACTCATCACATGCTAGATTTTGTTCATCTCTGAACTGCTGCAGATATTTAGCTTGAATTATGCTTATTAGGGGTTTCAACTTGTCTTCTTCTTTCAAATTATTACTATCCACAGAATGATAAATACATATCATTCAACTAACGTATGTCATATATACTAATATCAATATAAATTGATATATATGAATGAATTCCTGTATTTCCTTTTAAACATAGGGCCTACTGAACCGCCATACCTCGATGCCGGTAGACAACAGGTTGAGGCTCAGAGGTTTCCTGATCAGAGAGATTCCGGGATAAGTGATCAGCCCATTGCTGAAAGGGAAAGTACGAGAGAGATAAGGTGGTAGGGAAGATGATGACTGAGCAATCAGTGGAATGCTGGCAGGGGAAACTGGAGAACCCACAGAAAACCCTCTCCAGTGCCATGTTATCCAACACAAATCTCGCTTTGCAGTCGCCTGGGATCGAACCTGGGTCGCCATGGTGAGAGCCAAGCGGTCTAACCACTCAATGATGGCACGGCCTATATTGATATACATCATATCAATAAATATATCATCCACTGTGCACTAACATTTTCATCCTTTAAAATTTTCTCTAAATACTGTAATGCTTTCTGGATAGGTAAGCCCCTAAAAATATATGACTAAAATGAGACACTAAAAACTAAAATGAAGTATTGTGTAAAATAAAGCCATATTAAACATTTAAAATATTATATATGTTCCTCATCTCTGTGCTTTCGTTTCACTACATTCGTGTTATAAAACAATTCTTATGAATACAATTGTAAAATACTGATAGCTACTCCTAAAGCCGTTCAGTACCATATGGTACCACTGATGTTTCTATAGCCTCAAATCACAAATATAAAATAAATGGTGCCTTTTAATTCCTATCATTCCTTTTCCTTGTTCCTTCTGGGATATAATTCTCAGGCATAAAGTGAAAACAATTAAAAGCAAAGAACCAAATAATTACTGTTATGCGACGAGCCATTTGTTATGCACAAATTTTAAGTAATACAAAAGACTGTGCTATTAAAATCCTAATTGTCCAACTGAACTGTTGTGTCAAAGAAATGCTTAAATCATTGACTTGCAAAGGTGGTAATAAAATATGATCCGTTGTATGCATCAGCATAATAGTACTGTGTGGTACAGCTAGGCATTTGCAGATTAAAATGGCTCTCTACTGTTTTTCATTAGTCATTTTAGAATATCAATTAGCGATCTCAGAAACTATTTGTAGTTGGTTTATTAATACTCGTCACTTACTGGTTTATATTTATGAGAGTTCATTACGCAATCCTTATTTTTCCATATGAATATGTTCTCCCATGTGGTCAATTTATTTTGGTTTATCACTCCTTTTAATAATTTTGGATTTGGATCAATGTCATGATTTTCATTCCAAAAATGAAATGCTACTGCTGACTTATCTTGTTTCAATCTGATGTTTCTAAAGTGCTCTTTGACTCTGGTGTTAAGATTTCTTTTAGTTTGACCTATGTAGCATTTTTCACAATTCTTACAACTTATTTGGTCTATTCCGGATCTGTTAACTGATGGGATTTCATCTTTTGTTTTTGAATTTATCAATTTTAAAATTGAGTGTCTATTAGTAGGTGCCAAGGTGATATTTTGTTCCTTGAAGATCTTTTTAAATTTATTAAATGTTTTTGGGTGATATGTGAATGAACTGAATATGCTGTTGCTTTCTTTTTCTTTTGTAAATGTGGTTGCTTCCTTAATGGTTTTCTTTAGTTTAGCTTTTCTAATTTTCTTCAACACCAAACTTTTGTTGTATCCATTTTCTTCTGCTATGTGTAGTATTGTTTTTTGTTCTTTGAAATATTCTTATTTTTCCATGGGTATGTTGACTAGTCTGTGTGTAAGGCTGTTTATTATTGCATGTTCATGTGTGATTGGGTTGTGGCTATTATTTTTTATGTTTGTTTCCTGTAAATTCCAAATTTTATTTTTGTGTCATTCCTAATGATATTTAGATCCAAGAAAGAGAGTTGTCCACTGGTTTCCTTTTCTATAGTGAATTTTATAGTCCTTTCTTGCAGATTGAGTAATTTTAATGCATCTTCCAAATGTTTATTCGGTACAATTGCAAAGATGTCATCAACATATCTATACCAAACTTTGAAGATCAATGGGAAGGACTTTTTGATTTGTGTTTCAAATGCACTCATAAATAAGTTAGCCAAAAAAGGTGAAAGTGGATTGCCCATTGATAACTCTGAATTCTGCTTGTGTTTTCCATTAAAGCTGAAGAAGTTTTGTTCAATGCATTTTTTTGTTAGAGAAATGTATTCTTCTGCTTCTATTGCTTCCATTTCTATTGTAGTTAGCCACTTTTTTAATACAGTCTATAATTTTTCTGTTGGTATGCTTGGAAATAAAGATGTGACATCAAATATAAGCAGTCTGTCATTTTTGTCCAAATTTATATCTTTGATTTTTCCTACTAAATCTAAAGAGTTTTTTAAATTTGCACTTTCAAATTTTGGGAAACTATTAAATTTATTTAGCAACCATTTGGCCAAATTATATGTGGGGGCATTTATACTACTAGTGATAGGTCTCATGCCTTTCCCTGTTTTATGAATTTTTGGCAGCCCATACACCCTTGGTAATGTTGGGTTACATATAACATATATCAATTAACAAATTTATTAGGGCAGATATGGTTGAACACTTACCATAGAACACTTGTTGGGAGCTATTCAACTTGGTGAAAAAAAATTTAAATACAAAATTAGTTGTGAATGAACAGTCTTTTCAAATATGGTAGAGAAAGTAGTAAGAATATAGATTGATGTGTAGTTTTAAATTCTGTTGTCCCTTCTTCGTGAATAGGTTTTACAGTGCATACTTCATTCCTTTTGGCAAAGTAACTGTTACAAGGGAATGATTCATTCATTGAAAGAGTGGACACTTATTTCCTGTTTTATTTCTTTGCTAAGGAATGGGGTCAATTCATCCCATCCATACGAAATTTCAGGTGTAAGTTCTGTTATTCTATAATTTTATTTGGAATGATACTTTGTAAATTGAAATTAGGGTATTAACTTACGGCAGTTGTTATATAATGCTCCTATAGAGTCCTGACAAAATGGGGGATCTTCTCGAATGTTATTTCCTATATCAAAATATTTAATAATTATGAAGTTGCTTTATCCATATTAGTCCCCTTATTCATGTTATTTAATTCCAATTCCCCATTTATTCTTATATTCCTTTGCATTAATCGTTTGAATTTTTTATGATTTTTCTTGCAGCTATTTATCTTTACTTTTTAGTTACATGCTTTAATATTTTGCAGCAGTCTTTGTAGTATTGTATGAAGTTTACATCTTTTGAGTTATAAACATTTTATGCAGCAGTATTTTGCATATGTTGGATATCCTTAGGTCTTTACTACACCAATTCAAAGAACGTTTTTGACTGATTTGTGTATCCATGATTTTAAGAAAGCATTCATCATAACTGTTTAGAAGTTCTGTGAGAAAGTAATAGTAATTTAACTGAACTTGCTGTGTCATTTTTGCTTTGAATTTTGAGATATCCTCCAAACTATAATTACTCTATATTACTCTTTTATGTTTACTTTTCAGTTTATGTATTGTAAATAATGCTGTAAGGACTGCTCTGTGATCAGAGCTGCTGGTTTCCCACACAATATTTCTTTATTTTCACATTCATTAATTTGTTAATCACATTGTAAAAACAGATGTTTGCGCCGATAGCTGATCTGTATCTTGCATAGTCTAATTTGTGCTTATTTCTGGTGTTATAATTATGGTGATCAGTTTGATAAGTAGTGATTTACAGTATTCTTTGCTGATTTTATTAAATATTATTCGTAGTGCCTTTTTCTGTAATAAAAGGATCCTGCTGACCTTTGTTGAGTGCCCCCATAAGTGTATGCTGCTGTGTATATAATCTCAGAGATGTGATTTTAAGGTCCAAAAAAGGTAGAGCACCTTAAAATCACAAAAAGCAATGAAAAACTAGAATTTGGTATCCATAGAAGAGCAACACACAGAGATAATTACATCAAAGCAAATAGTTTCAACCCAATTCCACACAAACATGCCACCATCAACAGTCTCACACACAGATTAGTAAATCTACCCCTCAGCCAGCAAGAATATCAAAACGAATACCATCAAATCTTAAAAACTGCAATTAAAAATGGATATGGAAAAAACCTTGTAGATAAAAAACTAAAATCATTGAAACTTCAAAAGAGATTAAAACAGATCACAGCTCTCACACCAATAAAACAAGAAATTAGATTTGCTAATTTACTTACCACCCCTGGGCCACAAAAAAGTTCCAAAAAATATTCAAGAAATACAATATAACATTGGCACCAAAAAACAATTACAACATTAAAAACCTACTTCACAGTAATAATACTGATAAGATAAAACTAGAGGAAAAGTCAGGCATTTACAAGATTAAGTGTAAAGACTGAAAAAATTTACATAGGGAGGACAAAAATAAACATAGGCACTACAAAGAAAGAACACTTCAGGCACTTAAGATACAAAAATATTGATAAGTCCGCAATAGCAGCTCATTTCTGGTCTGAAAATCATGAAATTGAAGATAGCACCGAATTACTAAAATACGTACAAAAACATAGTGAACTCGTCATATGGGAGAGAACATACATAGAAAAACATAAAAACCAACTAATGAACTTTGAAATCCCGCCAGAAGAGAATCCCACATTTAAGTTCATCACTAAATCAACAGATGGCAGCAACAACTCCAGAATTACCCACACCACTGGATCAAACTTTAGTCGCATAAGAGCCGAAGATGCAAATGATGATTTGCAAAACATGTCCTCAAAATAGGTACGAAAGTAAAGCAGATGTGTAATAAATACGACTCATCTAAAAATTAATAATTAAAAGTAAGTGTTGTTTAGTGTCATTAATCGACTCCCTTTAAATTTAATTTATTATAACAACACTGTTTTCAACACTTCCAAGAATGGAATTGTAAAATTATTTTATATTATATATTTATAATATTATGTGTATTACTTCTAGATTGGGACCATCACTTTATAGCATCCGGTGTCTCTCATTTTGCGAGTAATTTATTCTGTATCTTGGAAATGTTTGATACACCTATTGGTTTTAAAAGACATAAGAGTACCAACATTAATAAAGACATTTTAATTAAATGTGAGAAGGACAAAAAAATTTTATCATATACTGATAAAACATAAGACGTTTATGTTGCAAACAGAAGTGTGTCAATTTGACGGTACCTGGACACTTAACAACTTTACTCTCAGAGGGACTTGTCTGAATGCCGGATAACATTGCATAAACTCCTCTATGCAGCAGTTTAAATTATATTTGTATGTCGCACCTATTTTAATGCCAGCACGAAAGTAGCATTCAACCATGAAGATGCGGTATTCTGTCTACATATCCACCTTTAGAGTAGAAATGTGCTACTTATACATGTGTGCTAGAATGTTAATCATGATTACTGTAAGAGGAGTGAAAGGGGATGCCGGTTGTATTAGTTATCAGTGCAACCATACTCGAGCGCTGTAATTAGCTTACTGTTCTGCAAACATTACCACTTCTTCTCCGTAGAGGGAACTAAGATTTTAAGATACTCACCAGTCAACTATGACATCATTCTTGTTCTATGGGAGGGCAGGAAATCACAAATAAAAATAAACACTGTGTATTTACAAATTTAAGAAACCTATATTAACACAAAATTATTACAAAATAATAATAATAATAATAATAATAATAATAATAATAATAATAATAATAATAGTAATAATAATAATAATAATAATAATAATAATAATAATGGTAATTTATTAACACAAAATTATAACATTGCCCACCTCGGTAGCGTAGATGTTAGCATGTCTGCTTCACGTTCAAAAGTTTGAAGCTCGGTTAGGGTGAGTTACCTGGATAAGGTTTTTCTGGGGTTTCCCCTTATCCTGAAAGATGAATGTCGGGTAACTCTAAGCTCCAAGGACCCCGAACTCATTTGAGAATACACCATTTCATTCATCGTCCGATATGACTTAACATTGGATGACGTAAATTACAAATAAATATATATATATAACAAAATAATAAATTCTATTACAAGGGTTAAAAATATTATAAAAACAATAAATGATTAAAATTTGCACATCAAAAATTATTTTTACACATTTACCACAATATAATATGTCAGTCATGTTTTCTAATATTTTTAATGTATTCATCCATACAATATATAACATTTTTTTTATAAAGTACCTTTTTTAGGGCCTTTTTAAAAGCTAAACCTTCTAGTGCCTTTAATTCCTGGAGTAATTTATTGTACAAAATTATTCTTTTAGTAAGAGGGTTGTTTACATTTAGTGTTTTATTAACTGTATTTCTGAAGTAATCCTGTTTGGTCCTGGTATTCCAATATGTCTCTTTTAATTCATTTTATCCTTAAAAGGAAGAATGGTTCTGTAAATAGAGGGAATATACTGTCATTATCCCACTTTGAAGAAAATATTCTGTGCATGAATCTATTTTTTTTAATTTATAAATACTTTGCAAAGCTCTCCCTTGTAATTTTAAGGTTCAATCCATATTATTCCCTGTAGAACCCCCCCCCCCACAATTCTGTGCCATAGTTTATGTTTGAATGAAATAAGCCATAGTATATATTAATAGAGCCTCTAAGTTTTAATAGTAAGGAAGTTGCCTTAAAAAAAAAAACAGCTTTTAGCTAGCTTGTTACAAATATCAGTAGCAATAGAAACAATCAACACTAGGTACCAAGGATAAATATGATTTCATATCTACATAGATGAGTCATTAATGAACAGAGAAGTAGCAGGAGCAGGAATAACATGTAAACTTTTCTCATTTTACATTTCTCTTGGGGAAATATACAACACATAATGATGGTAAAATACAAGTAATACAGCAGTACAACAATTATTTCTACATATCAATTATTTCCAAAACACTAATACTTTCTGACTCTAGCTCAGCCATACTAGCACTAACCCACAACCAGACCATTCAAGACCATAGCATAATAGAAGCCAAAAATTATATTAGGATGTTAAAAAAATCTAAACAAAAATATTGTTTTACAATGGATTCCAGCATATTGTGGTCTGGAAGGGAATGAGAAGGCTGATATGCTTGCAAAATAAGGTACACTCATCCAACAAAGTAAGAAAAATTGTTTATCATAAATCAATACAACTCTACAACAAATTGAAAATAAAATCCCATATAGCTGATCAAAACAAAATCCAATGTGATACAAAGATATAAAAGACATTACTAGACCCAAATATAATACCAAACAGCCCCCGATTAACTGCAGTTGTTATTTCGTCTTGAAACTGGCCATGATTGTTTGGCGGCACATCTTCATAAAATTAAGCTATTAGATTCTCCACACTTCATAGTATTCAGTAATGAACTACGACCACCTGATGTCCTGACCCAATCTTCAGAAAATATTTGGGACATCACTTCAGATTGCAGAAAATTACCAAGAAGTTTGAAAGCGAATGATGACAAATCAAGAGCTCCAGAACATTTGAATAATACTACCACCACCGCCACTGCCTTACTTATGTTTACTTTCATGACATGTTTGCATTATTAGAGACATCCAACTCATCCATGTTAGTGTTTCCATTATGGTGATCATCTGTTGTGATGGTAAAGAAATATACTTCCACAGAGAGAATTTGGTAGTGGATGCCATTGAGAAATTAAAAAACTATCACTGTTTCTAGCTTATTTTCATATAAAGTGCTATTAATTTAAGGAAAGCTGTGATGACCCAAAAAAACATCTAGTGTTAATTCTGTATTACATTTACTTTATGTATACCATACTTTAAGCAGTTTCTTTTAGTGTTAAGTTAATGGTCCAAAAATAGAATATTTAAATAAATTTTGTTGTTTTGGTTACAGCCTGAGTCAGACCAATTTGCTTCTCAGTTAGGTCTAAGAGAGGTACAACAGGTAGATATTGAGGACAGTGCAGGGAAGAAAATGCCTTCTCCTTGGACATTAGCACGTGTGAATAAACGAAAACGCAACATATCAGAGAGCTCATCTTCAACTGCTGTTTCATTACCTTCTTCCTTGAATCAGAGTTGGCGAGAGATACTAGGCCCTCCACCTCCTTTTGGAAATACCAAGGTATATAACTAATTTTAATAACCTGCTGATAACAAATTATATTATAAAGAAAGCTTTCTGTTACTTGGTGCTGCAGGAAGATGAAAATGTCTCTTACTTTATCCCCACAAACTCTCATTCTCTGCTTGTTCCACCCTTTGTTCAGTATCTACTGCATAATGTGTTCTTACCATTAATGAGTATGAATGATCATTTTTCTCTTTCCGCTTTCTTTACCAAATAGTCCTCCATTTTTTAACATTAATGTATTATGCAAACCACAAATGATCGTTTCATTAATCTTAATATGATCTAAAGGTTAACCTTTCTTCAGTTTAATGTCAAAACAATATCGTAGATGTATATAGTGTTTAATTTCAAGTGCATTCACTTGTACATGCACTAGTTTAATAAATTGCATTACTATAGATGTTTTAAAAAATAAGCCCAAAAAGTATAATTTCAGAGTTTCTCCTTGCAGGATGTAGATTTGTAGTACTTTAACAAAAACGTTTTGATACCATTTTACTATATGAAATGTTATGTGGTTAAAAAATAAGAATATAATAATTCAGACATGTTTATGTAGTTAAACACCTACAAATCCAAGAACACGCTATAAATTACACAGCATTTAAAAAAAATGAATCTGCTTAGCTCTACAAAATAAATTCGCCTTGGAGAAATTACTCTGCAACAAATCAAGGATCCCATACCTCAGAATACAAAGGTAGAAATCTATCAGACCAATTGCCCAGAACATGACAAATTGATATAGGTAAACTAAGAAAAATTCAGAAACCAGATTAAAAGGACACATGATATGCATCAAATACAAATAGATGAATAAATTCAGTGTCACACCACTTTTGAACAACTAATCACAAGTCACACTGAACATAACTCTCCTAAAACCTACAAAACACATAACAGGTCTAAATACTTGAGAAAATATTTAGTCATAAAAAACAAAATCAGAATTTTGAATTGTTTTCTGCAAATACATTATGGAAGTTCATCATTCCACAGCTATAATCCTCTTGGGAGATCAGCCAGGTAAGTGCTAAATTGCTGTCCAAGCTTTCAACGACACACTGTCGCCATCATCAGGGAAGTGGATGTAAGCTTGCCGAGTCCGGTATTTATAGCTGAACGGAGGAACCTAGAGACCGCCTCGTGTGCTGCTATTGTTTGCAACTGACCAATGAGTGTCTGGGGGAGGGCGGTCAAATGTTTGCTGATGAGCGGTAACCAGGTTTTGCTTAGTGAAGCCCTTCATCCTTGTAGTGATTTTTATTGGTTTTAATATACAAAGCTTCCTTTATGATTTTGTTTTAGTAATTGCTGCACTTTTCTAGGATTTATGTAGAGTGGAAATTGATCTCGTGGCCAGTATCATAAGCATGCTGTGCTACCGCAGACTTTTCCGGGTAACACAGCCTGATCCAATGTTGGTGTTCCTTAATCTACTCTTTCACAGTTCTCCTGTCTGGCTAATGTATATTTTACCTCATTCACACAGTATTTTGTAGATGCTGACAGCCCGGAGATCTAGGTTGTCTTTGACGAAGCCGAGGTATTGTCTGATTTTGGGGGGGGGGGGGTGGCTTAAAAACTGCTCTGTTACGTTTCAGTAATATTCTAGCAATTTTGTGTGTGGTAGCACCAATGTAGGGAATAGCGGAAGTGCTAGAAAACTCTATTGTCTCTTTGTTTTCCTTGGGTTTGCGGCAGGGCTTCTTAAAAGCATTGTTGATTTCTCTGTTGGAGTACAGATTCTGTCTGAAGGTTTTCTGTAAATGTGGCTACACCATCTACACCAATAGAGGGTGTAGCCATGAGTTCCCCACTATCACCGGCAGTAGCCAACTTCTACAAGCAGGAACTCGAACACATGGCCCTCAAAAACGCGCCACTGGCTCCCACCTATTCCTTTCTCTATGTAGACGACACTTGTTGTATGGCCGCACAGAAGAGATACTCTGACTGCCTTCTTGAGCTTCCTGAACAATATCCATTGAACAGTAAGTTCACTATTGAAATCGAACAGAGCAATTGCCTACCCTTCCTGAACCTTCTTATCTACAGAAAAGATAATGGCCATCTTGGACACAAAGTGTACAGGAAACCAACTCACACTGATCTATATCTTAACAGCACAAGCTGCCACCACCCGGCACAGAAGCACACTGTGCTGTCCATGCTGACACACAGAGCAATAGCGGTTTCCGATGCACAAAATCTTCCTGAGAAATTCCATTAGGGTGCAATTAGTGATAATAATATTACTAATAATAAGTGGTGCAGAAATGAACCCAGGAACAATGGATATGGACCAGATACTGGATATGTTAAAAGGAATAATAGCAGAGATTGACAGGTTCAAGAAAACTGAAGCAAAATTGGGCAACAAAATGGACAATATGGAGCAGATAAAAGTGCCCATGAAAACAATGAAGGTTTATTAGACCAGGAAACAGTGACTTTGTGTACTTTCCTTAAACTATTCTTACAAATGCTTATTCCTCTGTCTACTTCATGTTGACTGAGATAAACATTGTTATTGCTAATTTTCTTGTAGAGGCAAGGAAAATATGGAAAATCAGTTAAGCAAGTCAAATCTTTAAAGAGCTGTCCACTATGTGAATCCTTAGAAAGTCTGTTCTGTTTGCATGGTCAAGTGTTAAAAAATCAATGAATAAATGCTTCCCATATGAGCAAAAGTATAAGTTCGTAATGGGTATGGACTATGATATAATGAAGCACAAAATTAATGTAATTTTGAGCCGAATTAGTACTACATGCTCTATATATTGCTAGTGTTTACCTAAAAATCACTTTGTTGGGTCTTCCTAACATCCTCAGCTAATGTTGACTATTGAATTTCGATTAGGTGAACTCCTTGGAAGTGATTGAGGCACCTCTGTTGGTGACCTGATGAACTTGAAGTTCAGGTTCTCTTCAAAGGTGGTGTTGAAATTAAAAAACTTTCCTGCATTATGTCCATACTAACAACATTGAGTTGTGCTAGCAAACTCTCTGGCATTGCCTTTCAAGGGGCAATATCAGACAGTCGAATGGGTGTACATGTAGCAGAATACTTATGGGGCCAAGACTGCAAAAACAGGAAAGCTGATCCATTTCACGAGCTATTCAAGGCTATCTGATAGGTTTACCCTGTGGTTTAGTTAAAACATTAGTTCAGATAAAAGTTCAGTTATACTTTTGGCAGCAAGTTTGGCAACAAAGAGCACTGTGTATTGTGGGAGCAATGTTGGCAGCAACTGGTGCATGAAAAGTAAGTACATTTGGACTTAAATTTTATTTCTTTTATTTCAAATGAATTGATGTATATTTTAAGGTTTAGAGAGTATTATATATATTTTGTCTCAATATTTGTGACTTCTCACAGGATGCAGTATCACAAGTGAGCTTGGAAGTTAGAAAAAAACAATTGTGGGACATACTGGAAAGAGTTTCAGAGTAGGTTAGTTCATTTTGTCAATTCCATATCTCATTCAGAAGTTCTGATAATTTTAAGTTTTCGTTTTTAAGATAATTATTTTCTCATCTTGTCTCATTCAGTTCCTTGTTTAGTATTTATATAATTTTGTGAGGTATGATTTCATAGTCTCTTTTTTTACTGACACAATTCACATCCTGCCTATCATTGGTGTCCTGTTTATTTGCCAGTCTTTTCTCATTTATTAAATCATTATAGTTTATAGATTATTTGTTCCAATGCTTTTCCGATTTTCCAATTCTTTGTTTGGGTGTGCAAGTTTTGTTTCAGCAGCTCCATTTATATTATTTTTCTTCACTTTGTTGGAGGACTTGCTATGAAGCTACATGTTACTACCTGGCATCTTGGATTTTCTGTGATAAAAAACAACAAAACTGACATACATTTTGCAGGTTAAATGTTTGTTAGAGCTGTAAGTAGGACGATAAGGGGGTATTGGATGGAGTGAATAAAATATAGATAATTTCGCCACTTCAGTATTTTGAAGTTACAGCTTGTTTTGGAATAATTAAAGATGGCAACTCCTACTCCTTATATTGTAACTTTGTTTTTCGGTTCAGTAGTTTTAACTTCTCTTTCGCTGTGAATAAAATGTAGGCACTGCTGTAGGTGTAGCTACAAGTTGATTATTGTGAGTGCATTTCACTTGTCAGTCAACAATTTACTTCATAGTGGCGATGGTTAATGCATATATGGGAGAGAAAAAACATGTGAAAGAAGAGCTTTGAGTAGGTGTAGGTGTAAATGAAATAAAATATGTAGTTAAATTATAGATTAGTCATATTTTTTACGCATAAACTTATGTGTAAAAATACAACTCATCCATAATTAAATTATGTTTCGCTTCACTGTGGTGTTCCAATACAGTAAAATTTTGAAAATATGTAGTGTTTAACGCCCGCTATTACTACATGTGGCACTGCAGGCTGTAACTGATGATACATGAGATGAAGATGGAACACCGGTGGAATTAGACGGCAGGGGAAACCAGAGATCCCAGAGAACATCTGCCCCAGCACATGTTCAAAAATCTCACTTTGCAGACACCTGGTATCAAACCTAGGCTGCCTTGGTGAGAGTTGAGCAGTCTAACCACTCAACCATGGCACAGCCAAGTAGATGTAAGGAGCTGATACTTTTGAGAATGAAAGCATTTTTTTAACATCAGAATTTCTGCCCAGTGGTGATGAAAATTGAAGAAAAAAAATTAATCTCAAGAAATTGGATGTAATTATAAAATGCTGCTAATCACGGATTTCACAGTGAAGTGTCCGAAGATTTTAATGTGGACCATTCAACAACATGTAAAACTATTCATTTAACAAATCTCTGTCCACAATTTTCTTTTCAACATCTCGTGCATCTTCACATGACAAGCTGAAGTATATAAAGTACAGTAGAATAATTCCTACAATTATATTGTGACTGTGGGTTCGTAGAATTAAAAGTCCAATTTGCAGAAATAAAAAAATTGTTCTTTATTTGCATAGGAATACACTGTTCAGTTCTCACGTAACAACATTACGTCACATACACCAGTCTACCAAGGTCGATGACAATAACAAACAACGTTCGGTTTACAATATCCGCTCTCGTTATAACACTCTTGTTACACAACCCACTGTTTTACAACTGACCTGCTGGCGTGTCACAATCGCTTATATATCTCATTCATAATTCGAGAGACTTCTCGAGCAAATCAGAAAAACAACTATTCTCTGTCAATCGAGATATCTCTCGAAACTTCCAAATGTGAAATCCTATCTGGCCGGCAAGTCCTTTGTGTACACTAACCACGCTATTGTTAACTGCTTGTGCAAGCTCATGAAACATTATCCGCCGTCTGTTTTCTATTTGTGCCGAAACTTTTATGCCTGTTGCCGCGACACTGCTCCCTCCTCAAAGCTGGTCGTCCCGAACAGCACCATCGTAGCGGGCCAGACGATCCAGGTGTACCACCATCTTCCCTCGGGGCACCTTCTGGATGCGGTAGACCACGTCATTAATCCTCTTCACCACCTGGTGCGGTCCTTGTCATGGTTGCTGGAGATTCGGGCATCGTCCCTCGGTCCGGGCAGGGCGGTACAACCAGACTAGGTCACCCTGCTGGAACCATTGGCTGTTGGCTTGCCTGTCGTATCGGGTCTTCATGCGGTCGCTCGACTTCTGGATGTTCTGACGAGCCATCTCATGCATGTCGTGGAGATGGTCCACCAGGTTCTCCACATACTCAGTTGCGGGCTGTTTTGCGTCCGGGGAGCTTCCAAAAGCCAGATCAAAGGGGAGGTGTAACTCTCAGTCGAACATTAAACGGGCTGGCGTCATCCCAGTGGTGTGTGTTGACGAGCGTTAGGCCAGTAAGAACAGTGGCACCTTAATGTCCCAGTCTTGCTGATGGCTGGCCACGACCTTCCTCAGGTGTGCCCTCCTGACAGCATCCAATCCTAGTATTACCTCCTCACCCACCTTAGCGACGAACACCCACAGACGTACGGCACTCCTTCCCAAGGTCAAGTTTAGCATGACCTCCTTCTCCACAGGCAAGGTGTCACCCGATGCCATCACAAGCTGGTATGGTCGGCTCGGCTTCCTCGTCGGCAAACCCTTGGCCACGTCAGGTCTGATGATGGTCACGGCTGCCCCGGTGTCTACGAGCACACGGCACGGTTTCCCTCTCACCCAACCGTCCGCGAGGAGGCTTTCATCTATATGCCGGCTGACGGCGCGCAGTGTCACTCGAGGGGATGGTGATGTTGCCGCCGACGTGCCCCTCACCACGCCGGGCCTCACTCTTTCTTCCGGCTGCTCTTCCTGGAATCGGCTGTCTCTCTCCATGTGTCCCGGCTGGCCGCACACGCCACTAAGTCTTCGCCGGCGTCCCTCGGCTGGTCTTCTGTCTCCGGTGTAGCGGACACTCCTCATTCTTGACGTCGGGATAGCTGTCACCTTGGCCGCCTCCATCCTCAATGCTGCTGTTAGCGCCTCGTGGATGGTTTTGTAATCGCCGAGCATTAGGCGCTGACAAATCTCCGTGTCTCGTACCCTATCGACAAATGAGCAGGCAGCCTCTCGGGATACGAACTCTGTTGGGAGGTCGACTAGGGCTTTGCTGGCCAGCTGCTCGATTGCCAGGGCGAACTCTTGCAGCGTCTCCCCTGGCTGCTGTGACCTTGACTTTAGCTGGCTGCTGTACGCTGCGGCTAAGCGGTGGTTTCCAAAGCGATTCTCCAGGGCCTCCCAGATGTCCTTGGGCGCCGCCGCTGTCTGGACCGCGTTCAGAACTTTCGGGGCCCGTCCCTGGAGGCTGGCTATTAACTGTGCGGCCTGTTCCTCTGGTTACCATTTGTTGTGTTTGGCCACCGTGTTGAACTGCCGGCGGAAGACTTCGAAAGTTGTCGCGCCGTCGTATTTAGGAGGTTTGGCACGCGCAGATGTGTCGCGTCCTGACGCGTCGGCCTTCATGTCCTTCAACCTCCTGCCGACGATGTCGTCTACCATGGCGTTCAGGGACTTGGTGTTACTGTCGGCCTTTCCCTCCAGGTCGTTTACTCGGCTAGCCAGTTCTTCGATGCACTCGTCCACTTGACCCATCCGCTTGCCCAGCTCCGTGATGTCATCCCTCACGCCGGTCAACTGCTCTTCAAACTTTGCGGCGAGGGCCTCGTTTGCTGCTTTCATCTCCGTGGTCAATTCGGTCATCTTCTCGGCCAGGCTATCGTTCGCCGTTCTCATTTCCTTCAATTCCGCGGCCAGGTTGTTGTTTGCCGTTTCTGTTTTCGCAGCGAGGTTGTCATTTGCCGTCTTCATTTCTTCCATTTTCTGTAAAATCTTTTCCAATGCCGATTCCATGGCCATTGTCGCACTTGCTGACACCAGTTGTGACTTTCTTGGTTCATAGAATTAAAAGTCCAATTTGCAGAAATAAAAAAAATCGTTCTTTATTTGCGTAGGAATACACTGTTCAATTCTCACGTAACAACATTACGTCACATACACCAGTCTACCAAGGTCGATGACAATAACAAACAATGTTCAGTTTACATCAGCTCTCGTTACAACACTCTTGTTACACAACTCACTGTTTTACAATTGACCTGCTGGCGTGTCACAATCCCTTATATATCTCATTCATAATTCTAGAGACTTCTCGAACAAATCAGAAAAACAACTATTCTCTGTCAATCGAGATATCTCTCGAAACTTCCACATGTGAAATCCTATCCTATCTGGCCAGCAAGTCCTTTGTGTACACTAACCGCGCTATTGTTAACTGCTTATGCAAGCTCGTGAAACATAATCTGCCATCTGTTTTCTATTTGTGCCGAAACTTTTATGCCTGTTGCTGCAACAATATTGTCTATGACTGACTGAAAGTTTGAACATTTTTTGGGAACATTTACTCGTGAAACATTATCCGCCGTCTGTTTTCTATTTGTGCCGAAACTTTTATGCCTGTTGCTGCAACAATATTGTCTATGACTGACTGAAAGTTTGAACACTTTTTGGGAACATTTGCTCCCATCCTCGGCTAGCATTCGACTAGTTGATGTTATGTTGTGTCATGCTCTCTTGATGATAGAAGTCTCAGGTGCCAATGATATGAACTTACTAACCTGGTCCAATGGCAGGAGATCAAAGTATCCTTGTTTGTGGTAGTGTGGATGTTTTCCTCTGCTGAAAGTTCAATTGGTAATCTTGTTATCCTGATGAGGTTGACTTCTGGAATAGTACTATGGTGGTGGCTCCAGAAGTGTGCTGCTATGGCTGAGTTTTCATCTGTTTGTATTTTATGCATTGGAGGTGTTCTTTTAGTCTGGTTTCTAAGTTTCTTTATGTCTTTCTTATTTGATCACAGTCTGCACAAGTTATATGATGAATACCTGATTTCTCATTGGGGGGGGGGGGATTCTGTCTTTTAAGGATGCGAAGAGTAAGTTTTGTAAGCAGTATCCATTTTGAAAGGCTAGAATGATGTGTTTTCTGAATATTTTTAGATGTTCATCTTCCCAAGCGTGGTGGCTCCAGAAGTGTGCTGCTATGGCTGAGTTTTCATCTGTTTGTATTTTATGCATTGGAGGTGTTCTTTTAGTCTGGTTTCTAAGTTTCTTTATGTCTTTCTTATTTGATCACAGTCTGCACAAGTTATATGATAGATACCTGATTTCTCATTGGGGGGGGGGGGGGGATTCTGTCTTTTAAGGATGCGAAGAGTAAGTTTTGTAAGCAGTGTCCATTTTGAAAGGCTAGAATGATGTGTTTTCTGAATATTTTTAGATGTTCATCTTCCCAAGGATATGTGAATTTCTTCTATTTTACATGTTCCTTTTGAGGTTTTAATGTGGTAGTCTCCTTGATAGTTTTAAGTTCTTTGTTTATCTTTTGTTATATGGTGATAGAACTGAAACCATAGCTATTATTGACTGTTGTAGTTGTCCATGTGTGAGGGTTTCCTAGAAATTCTCAAAGTGAGTTCCTGGTTCTGTCAACTTCTGGACCAACCACCATGATGATATTATTTCTGAGATCAACCTCCTCAGGATAGCAAGTTACTAATTGAACTTTGAGTATATGAAAACATCCACATCACCAAAAACAAGGATTGAATTATGAACTTGATCTCCTGTCATCAGATTAGGTTAGCAAGTTCATATCATTGGCACCTAGTCAATGGTTAGCTGAGGATGGGAGTGAATGTTACCAAAAAGTATTCTAAGTTTTCACATTACTGAGGTTTCTCAAAATCAAATTATTCTGTGATTTTGTTTAGTTAATTAATTTTACTGAATTGTCATATCAGGAGTCTCGTGAGGCTTGGTTAGCGTATCATAAGAAGAAATGGGTCATTCAAGCCCAGCAGCGAGCAAAACGTAAAAGGATTGGTGACTCTGGTTCAGCCAATAAACGCTCATGTATGGATGGACAAGGAACAAGTGGTGGAGCAGTAAGAGCAAAGAATCCTGCTGCTGGAACTCTTTCAGGATTCTTAAGGAGAGCTCGACAGTTATTACTGGATACACCATGGCAAATCATTCAGGTATGTATCTGTTAATTATGGTTCTTTTTCAATTGCTCTATGTATAGAAATGTGTCGCAAAGGAAGTTTCAGCTCTTAGGTTAAAATTTGATACTTTGAATCAATCACACTTGAAATTTAATTCCATGGTCAGAATGTAAATTACAGTTCAGCTTTCCATATGATGCATTACAGCTGAATGTGTATTAAGTACTGTTCTGATTAATATATCTTGGTAGAAGCAGAATTACTTTTAAGGTACAGTATCTTACAGTAATTGAAATTGCTTATGGGTATTGGGATATATGAATCAGATGAGGGAAATTTGTTTGGGTATTGCAACATGGTAGTGTAAATATTTATCAACCAATGTATTAATAATTATTGCATTATTCACTGTCCACCATCTCTTCCTAAATCCTGATTGAAATAGTAACCCTCTCTTCTGCCCAAGTTTGTATCATCTCTGCCAAGATTCCTGTGAAAACTTTTTTCATGCTTGACAACAACGCTATCCCTCTCTAATAACCAGGATCATCTTCACCTTCCATTCTGTTACAGATTGGCTGAATTATTGATTCTTTTCATCTCTTCAGGGTTGATCTCTTAACCTTCATAACATTCAGAAGCCTTAGTCAAATACCTCGGTTTAGCCCTATTCTCACACCATGTTTGAAAAAATTCTACTGATAGACCATCTGTACCTAAAGCATTACTCATTTTAAAACTTCCTACATGTTCCAAAAGTTTCTTTGAAAATGGTCTATCCAACTCCTCTTATATGTGTGGGTGGTTTGATAACTGGTTCATTTCCATCTACGAATGGAAATTTATTTTTGCAGCTACTTGGTAGGTAAGCTTGATTTTTCAAAGGTTTGTATAAAGGATTTCAATAATGTACAGCTTACAGTTCAATGGTGACAGCCATCTGAATAGGTTAATGTATTGACTGCAACTGAAAATTTCAAAAAGTTTCATGTTATCATTAAACATTTTAATTTGAAAGTTTGGACTGACACACAAGTCAAAACAGAATTGGATGAATTTCATGTGACCATTTATTTTTCTATGAATTAATTTAAACGTGGTTACCACCAAAAATGAAGCATGATCCAGCCGTCCAATTGAGTTCACCTCACGGGAAACCATTGACAAAATTTATGATATGGTAATACAAGACTGCTGAACAAAAATTTGTGAGATTGCTGAGATTGCAGGCATTTGATCTTTAGTCCTTCCAGGCTTAAAGTGGGGATGCACATAAACATTGCAGTTTGTATTACTCCGCCAATGAACATAGGTTGAAGCTCTCTGCCATCAGCTGTTTACATCTCTTATCGCAACTGTTACATCTTTCTCTGTAGCAGTGCAGGGCTAGAAAAGCATTCAGCTCATATTTACTAAATCGACAATTTAAACAAAAGTTTATGACATGTAATTTTGTGAGCAGAAACTTATGTAAATCTAAGTTAATGCTTCCCATCAAAAACCTGTTTATCAATTTAAATATGCAAAATGTTGAGGCACTTACGTTTGCAAGTAGGGTTATTTAACCCTTTGTAAAGCCCAGAAAAAATGCATCTTTGACTCTGCAGTTGTGTGTGTCCAAGCCTTTTGTAGTGACATGTCGTTCATTTAACCAGGTTTTGTCTAAGTAATAAATTGTGCACCCTTCTACATGAAAATGTCTCACAGATCTTGGGTAAAGTCTTCTCCACAACACAATGTTTTCCTGGTCAATTACCACGTTAATTTTGTTTCTTTTTGATAACCAATCCAATGTCTTTTAGCAAAGGGTGGAATGTGGTTTTCTTAACATTTGGAAGATCTAAGTCACTCGCAAAAACTATTTGTAGTTGGTTTATTGATACTTGTCACTTTTTTATATAAATGAGAGACTAGTTTCAAATGCAATCGCCTCCATTTTCAATCTCTTTCCAACTGGCATCTGTTGGCTGCTCTCTCTCTCTCTCTCTCTGGTGGAACTATGAACTTTTTTGTCAAATTATCTACTGTGGGGATTTCAAAGTTCATTACGCGATCCTTATTTTTCCATATGAATATGTTCTCCCATGTTGTTAGTTTATTTCGGTTTATCACTCCTTTTAAAAATATCTCTAAGTCACTATTCACTACCTTATCTATAGTAGGAGGCTTGTTGTTTAAAAAGAAACTATGCACTTTAAAGTGAATATCACTCTTAACAAAATCATCCACTTGCTCGGCCCTTCCCTTTTCTTTTTAAGGGTTTTTACATTTCCTGTTTGTTTAATTTCAGTTTTCACATTTGAAATAGTGTTCATAGATACACCAGTTGCTTCAGACATTAGTTTAATTACGTTGTTCACCTCCAGGGTGCATAACATTGAAAGAAAAAGTTAAACACATTTATGCCTGATTTCACCAACATATGTTAAAATCGACGTTAACAAATGTAACGTAACAATTGTCAAAGCGCTAACAAAATGCTAAACTTCTTTCATTTCACCAACCTGTTTTCTGAAAATATTAAATGAATGTTATCGCCAAGAGACTTGTAAATGTTACAGCTATAGAAGGCTATGGATGAGTTGTATTATTTTCTGAATGTACTGCGATCCGCTTATGTTTTCATTTTCGTCTGCACAACTGAAAAAAATGGTGGGTGAACAAAATCGTAAGAGAAGCTGTGGGACGAATTTCTCATTGATGGAGAAAGAATTGCTAATTGAATTGGTGACGAGGTATAAGGATATCGTGGAAAATAAGACGGATGGGGTGAATGTAAAAGAGAAAGATGTCACATGGGAAAAGATTGGAAACAAATTTAATTCAAATGCATTTGTCACTACTAGAAGCACAAAATAACTTTGTCAGTATTATGTAAATTTAAAATGAGGTGCGAAGGAGAGATGTGACAAGTGACTAGAACACTTCAAGACACCAGATGGACAGTGTATTATCCACATAATTCAGTGGATTATAAAATTGCGAAGTATTAATACTTGAAGCAAAGGAGAGATCTGCATATTTCTTTCAATGCAATGTTCTCTTGTACTTCTGCAGTAACCTTCATAGCAACTTGTTTCGACAATCTATACCTGTAGAACATTTTCTTCTGATAGCTCCTCAAAATAATTTCTCCTCGTAGACCATACTTTATTACAAATGCCATTTTGACATTCTTAAATATAGCAAATCGACATCAAAAGCTGTGTTCACGGCCGCCATCTTGACTATTTAAAATTGTTAAGGACTTAACAGAAATATGACTTGTTAGTTTAACAAGAGATTTAACACGAGTGTTAAGCTAGCATCTGTTGAATAAATTGGGCATTAATAAAATAACATTTTCACACCTTTTAGAGGCTTTCCACTTTATGCTTCTGTACACTACTCTGAGGAACTGAGCACTCTTGAGATAGTCACTCAATGTGCACACATGCAATACTAACAGAACAAATGGTAAAGCAACGCTTCATTGCAGTATGCACAATGCAATCAGGGAAGTACCGAATACCATGTGACAATAAATGGAAGTAAAATATTTAAGCGCATTAAGAATAAATGCTATAGCAACACAACTTCACTATTACTATCTGTATTTAATATCCTTTGGTTATTGTTGTGTAGTGAAGTTGTGTTGCTGTAGTGTTTAGTTATTCTTAATACTTAGTTTGCTTCACTGTCAGCAGCTTCAATTTTTTACATAACTAATTTAAGCCCATGTTTAAATATTTTAGAACTTCAATTACAGTAATTATTCACCTCGTTTGCTACTTGAATGTATAAAATAAGTGATAATATGTGCAATGTAGTAACTATTCCGCTTGCTCTAGAAGTTATGCTAAAGCGCAATGTTGACATCCGTATGCACTTTAAGTCCAAATAGAATATAAGCAAGTGCATAATTGTATAATTGGCTATGAAGAAGCTCTATCTAAGGTGGGTGCCATGATTGCTTGCTGTTGACCAAAAGTTCATACAGCACAACATTTCAGCATAATGTCTGGTGATAATTGCAATCTGCAAGAAGACTTTTTGCACGATTTATGGCTTTTGATGAAACCTGGCTCCATCATTACACACCAGAGTCAAAACAACAACAAAAACAGTGACAAAAGCTAGTAAAGGAGCATCAAAGAAGTTAAAGACCATTTTGTCAACTGCTAAGGTGATTGCCGCTGCCTTTTGGGATTCCCAAGGAATAATCCCCATAGATTATTTGAAAAAGAAAAAGCAGAACCAGAATGGACTCTTATTAGGCTTCATTGTTGGATCGTTTGGAACTTGCATTGACTGAAAAAGGACTGCGGTTAACACACCAAAAAAAAATGCTCTTTCACCACAATAATGCACTATCTCACACATTAGGGATGCTGTTAAAAGTGCATGATATGGGCTTTGAATTATTTCTCATCCACCCTATTGCTGGACTTGGCCCAGGTGCGTTCTTCCTATTCCCTAATTTGAAATTTTGGCATGCTAAGAAGCAAGTTTCATCAAATGTGGCAGTCAAGAGTAATTTGCAGTGTTTGACAGAACCTATTTTCCTAAAGGGATGAAAGCTGGTAGATTACTGGCCCAAGTGTATATCCCTCAAAGGAGACTATCAGAAAATAAGATGAGTAGGTTAGAATAGAAACATTGTTTCTTGCTTTTTTTAGCAGACTTATCAAACCACCCTTATAATTACAAACCAACTCCAGCTCCCATCTGCTTTTGATCCTCTCCTCCCTTAATTGTTTAATTGTTTAGTCTGCTTTCTTTTACATTTTCCATTTACCAAATTTGAGAAACCTTTCCCAAGATTATTTTAGGTTCTATTTCATGTGCTCTTTCTCTTCTCTTTTTCTCTTTTTGACTAATAACTGTTGAAATGTGCCCTTTGTAGCATTTCCTCTAGAAGAGCAGTAATATTACTGCTGTCAAAAAAAAAAAAAACTTTTTTAAACCACTTCTCGAACTGTAAAAACACTTAAGCTCCACTTAAGTGTATTGTGACTTTGTAGGTTCGTGAAATTAAAAGTCCAGTTGCTCAAACTCAAAATGTTCTTTATTTCCACCGAATTACAGTTGGTACACTTGCCGATTACATAGAAATTACATAGCGCACACAATTACAAACCACCCGTTCGTCTATCACAGGCCCACTCCACAGTCACAATTACGTACAACTCTCTCCAGAGCTGATTAAGAACTCCTCTGATACACGTATGCAGTCTTCCAGACCGTTCGCTAGCACTGCGCTCTTCACGGCTGCTCGCCAAGAACTGAACTGACTCGTCCACTGCATCCCTTATATACGCAGATCGCTGTGTCTGGAAGTTTTGCGGCTCAGTGTATCATCCTGGTTGTTCCAGAAGTCAGGGGGAGGGGAAAGAGACGGTACGAGATACTTCCCTAACCATCCCCTCAGTTAGCGCCACAAGATAAATGGGTAGGCGTGGTCTAAATGCCTCCTGTCCCCCACTCAGCTGTCAGTTGGTCGTGCCTTCCGATAATTGGGTGACAGTATTTACAGTTCGAGAAGAGGTTTAAAAAAGTTTTTTGATTGATGAAGCTCCACTGTTTATAAATACTTCTATTTATAGTTTTATTACTGCTGTTCTTAACCGCTTCGCCGATGGCCATTTAAACCCTTCAGGGGCCAAAAACGGATACCCAATAAACAGAACAGGACATTAAAATTGTTAAATGCTGTAAAAATGCATCACAAATACAATTCCGTATCTTCCGTATTTATTAAGTTATTTAAACAAAACAAAAACTGGTTTAAAACTCATTAAAGGCAGTATAAATCTACAGTAACAATAAAGTAGAGACTACATTAATAAATTGTTGAAATTTCACTACTTTGTTTCACTGTAGCAAAAGCCATTCTTTGTGCCGAACGCGCCTGATATTTGAATCATTTTGTTTTGTGTGTATACGAGCCAATGTATGTATAGCTACGCAAGCGACTTCTCCGGTTCAAGTTTAGTTTATGCTATACCAAGCGATAATCATACAAGAATATATTGTGTTACACACTCACACACTGGAAAGAAAACTCTGTCAGCATCTATTATTACAGTGTTTCTCAACCAAGGTTTCCGGTAGCCTTATGCAGCTGTTTTCGCTCTGTATTTTAGTTACTTATAATCTCTTTGTGTTCAGAGTGATTTCTTATAGCTATCAAGAGCTAAATGAACGGCACATTTGAAATTGTTAAATTTCAATGTTAACCATGGCTTATCCCCGTAATGTAGCAAATAAATTAGCTTGGGTATGATGTGTACAGGCTTCTGATATTACTGTAGAAAATCTGGAAGATTTGTTGTACGATTATGAAGGAGATCTTTAGTACTTACGTAGCAGTGACGTGTGCTGGTCTACAGATGGCATGTTAGCTACTCCATTGTTTGGGGAAATGGCAGGTCAAATATGGGTGATGCGGATCAGCTATTACTAGCTATCCCTCTTTACGGAAAACAGTTAAATGGTAAAAAAAAAGTATTTTTATACCACTGGATGTAACTATGCACAGTTGTTTAGTAATTTTCAGAACTGTAAATTCATGCAAGACATTCATCTACCTGTACTTGCGCGTATAAAGAGCTCGTAACCTAATTGAGTATTATAATACTCAGAGGCCTCTTTATATTAGGGGGTAGGAAATTCACCACGACATCACCCCTCATACTTGAAAGAAACCACTTTCCTAAAAGGATACCACCCACAACCAAAAAGGTCGCAACCATTTCGAAAATGTGTAGTGTGTTGCGAAAAAGAAAATTGCAAGGAAACCAATATTATTTGGTGTGAATCTGCAGATGTGCCCTTGGGTGTTTATCTAGTTTGGAGGTTACAATTCAAAAAGAAATCTTTAAGGGCACATTTACATTCCTTATTGAACTAATTTAAATTTATTGTAAAGTAGCAAGATTAAAATAATTGGCATTAAATGAGCATTAAATGCATGTATGCGCAGGACGTCTATACACGTCTGTATCGGTTTGGGGCATTTTAACTTGGACGTCATATGACGTCCATATCGGTGAAAGGGTTAATAAACTACGTGTGTTTCTACACTCATCACTAAACCAATCATTAAATCATATGAACTATCCAGCTTTCTCTCATATATCTCCCTGCCTATTTTAATACAAATATATATATATATCCTTACCTTGATCACCATAGAATCTGTCCTAAGCATGCATAACGTCATTTCAGACTCAATCACTTCGTAAAACTCCTCCTGCTTCTTACGAGCACAGACTGGAAATTAACACACAATTTTTTTCTGCCATGGTATTGCAACTGGAATGTTGAAATTTCACACATATAGTTTAAAATTTTAACTATAGTATGCTTATTTAGACATTGCAGCTGAGAAAATATGCGCAGTGACTCACCCTCTCCGCCACCTACTGGCACTAAGAGTGGGGGTCAGTTACACTTGTGAAGTCGTTGAGGTTGCACTTGTATCTTATGAATTTTTTAAGGCTCAGGTCCATGTAATTTATAGTTTTATATGTATATGACAGTGTATTTTAATATATGTACAGTAAATAGTAGTTCTCGTTGTTCTTAGTTATTTTCAGCATACTTGTAAGTGCATGCGTGACTGTGTAAGTGTGTGTGTATGTGCGTGTGCGCCTGCATTAAGTGTATTTTCTTTTACTGCAGACTTTAATATTTTAAAACATGGACAGCAAACTACAAGGTAAAGTGTTGCACTCCCAAAGCAGGGAAGTTGTTAGTAATGTTTATAAGTACATGAAAAGACATGCAAAAGCTGGCTTAGTAACTCATAGCATCAAAAACATTGGGAAGAGTGTGGCTGAGGCAACAGTTGTTTCTGAAAGAAGTGTAAGGAGAATTATTAAGGAAACGAAAGATATTGATCGTGGTACTTCAACTTCATTCTCCACACCACACAAAAAGAGACCAAAGAGGTCTTTTTGTGCCAGTTTGGATACTTTTAATGAGGCAGTAGTGCGCCGTACTGTGAACAAATTCTATATAATTCACAAACAAAGACCGACACTTAGGAAGGTGCATGCTAAATTAAAGGATTCGATAAACTTTGAAGGGAGCATATCAACACTAAGAAAAATACTCTTAAAGCTGGGTTTCACATGGAAACGGACAAGGAAAAACAGAAAAATTTTAATGGAGCGCCATGACATCAGAACTAAGTGCCTCCATTTTCTCAGAATGATGAAGCAATATAGAAGCGAGGACCGTCCCATAATATATATGGACGTGACGTTTATCCATTCATCTCACACTACTCCGTATGCTTGGAGTGATGACAGTTTCCACGGCCTCTTAGCACCAGTATCCAAAGGTCAGCGTCTTATCATCGTGCATGCTGGAGGCGAGCAAGGGTTTATCCCTAACGCGTATATTCGGTTCAAGTCCCAGCAGAAAACCGGTGACTACCACAATGACATGAACTATACGAATTATGAGAAGTGGATAAAAGAAAGACTGATCCCTAATCTTCCCCAAAATTCCGTATTGGTAATTGACAATGCACCTTACCACAATGTGATCCTTAATAAGGCGCCCACTGCAAGTTCCAGAAGAGATACAATGATTTCGTGGCTGAAACAAAACCTCTCCATGGAACATTTTACAAACATTGATTTCTCCTCCCTGTACAAACCCGACATTTACAATACGATCATCCCCCTCAAACCCAAAATCCCCAAGTACAAAATAGACAGTTTTCTTCATGCACATAACCACGCAGTTTTACGCCTTCCACCTTATCATCCCGAGTTAAATCCAATCGAACTCATTTGGGCTATTGTAAAAAACTGGATTGCAGAAAGAAATCTCACGTTCAAAATGGATGACGTCATTAAGTTAGCTGACGAGAAGTTTGCTGACATTTCTGCGGAAGATTGGCAGAAAAGATGTCAACACGTCATTCAGATTGAACATGAATTCATGCGCAATGAAGGTTTGCTGGATGGAAGACAGGAAATTATCATTCATCTAGGAGATGACAGCGATGAAAGCAGTGAGTCATCCGAGTTTTCTAGTGAAGATGAAGGGGGGAATTCGCCGGAAGAAAAAGCTCCTCAGTCTGCGGCTGAACAATCCCCTAGTGTTACTTCTGTGGCCTGAAACCAGCCTCAAGGTAAGATGCATGCGATTTCTCCTGTCTTGCACACATGTGACTGCCAGTCCTACCCCCACTCTCGTGGTTGCCCCTCTTCTACTGCGCAGCAAGCTGCCACCTCATGTTAACCAAGCTGTACATAGGATTTTTTTTAATGTGCAACTCTAGCGAGAGAAGTGTGAGCTATGCAACAAAGATGGCGCACATGCTGTCATCCACACTCGAAGAGCAGCAAAGTGCAGTTTGATTTTTATGGGCCAAAGGACATAAACCAGGTGAAATTCACAGGTACATGCGTTATGTGTATAGAGATGATTGTATTGATTGTAGCAATGTCTCCAGGTGGTGTGCATGCTTCCAAGCAGACCTAGTGAACCTTAGTGGTTTGCTGTGCTCTGGGCCACTGGTAACAGCTGCAACCCACCAGAATGTCAGAGCCATTGAAGCAAAAATTTTAAATGACCGGCAAGTGCAATTGCAAACCTTATTGCAATAGTTCAGCATTTCCTACGGTACTGTGTACACTATTGTTCATGACAAGTTGAAGTTTTGTAAAGTTGTTCTTGCTGGGTGCTTAAGAACCTACAAACAACCACTAAGGTCAGCAAGTAACTCTAAGCTCCATGGACCCCGGATACATTTGAGCATCATTTCACTAATTTCATTCATCGTCCAATATGACTTAACGTTGGAGGACGTAAATTACAAAACAAAAAAAAATGATGACAAGCTTGGATCACTTAATGTGGTATACACCACAGAAGGGCAAGAATTTCTGCAAGGAATCGTCACTGGTTGTGGATGTACCACTACATGCCCGAAATAAAGCAGGCGTCTCTGGAGAAGAAATATGCTGATTTCCCAGTAAAGAAAAAATTTGAAGTGACTCAAGCTATTGGAAAAAGCTTTGTCACAGTTTTCTGGAGTATGCATCGTGTTTTATTGTTGTCTTTGCTGAACACAGGACCACTGTAAATGCTGCAGCCTACATGAAGACTTTGGTGAAGTTCATTGTGATCTTTATGACAAATGCCACAACATTGATGCTGACGATGTCAAACTTCATGACAATGCTCACCCCCATGTTGCTGCTTCTGTTGCATAAAAATTAACACCTTTGTTTGGGAGGTGCTCCAACACCCACCATACAGCCCGGACCTTGCATCATCAGACCTTCATCTGTTTGGTCCCATGAAGAAATTCCTGGCCAAAATACAGCAGTCTACAGATGCTATACACTAACCAAACTAAGTTCTACTTACTGGGCATATTGAATCTGGTACCACAATGGGGGAAATGTGTTGAGAAACTTGGTGGCTATGTCAAAAAGTAGATAAAAGATGTAAGTTCATTTGTGTGGGTGTATGTTTTTTTTATTTATTTTATTTTAACTGTTACGTGTTACTTTTCGATTGATCCACCCTTGTATTATTTCACTTAAAGTGCTGCATTTTCACCAATCAGTTATTCTCTGAGCTGAGCAGTTCCATGTCCCTCTATCTTAGTTAACAGTGTTATCTCTTTAATTTCTTTTGTGGCCATGTTCATTTTGTTACTTAGATATTCCTCGATTCCTTTCATTGTCCTTCTGAGCTTCTCAATGTACTTTGATCCCCTGCAGGTCCTGGATTCATTTCAATATGGCCAATTAACAGCAATGTTATAACAGTTATCCCAGTAAATATATTTTAAATTTCTTCTCCTTTTCCAGAGGGTGCATGCTCCCTTAATTTTGTGTTTTCAAATAGGCCTTTTCTAGCTCTGTATGTGGCTATATACATTCCCATTGTTGCTCTCCTATATTGGAGCTCTTACTGAGCACAACGTACCCATTCTGCTGGTGGCTTAGCACTGAAACATTTTGTTAAACATTTCACAGTGTGGATCTGCCTTAATACTGCTACCAATGTACATTCAGTTAGAAAACAGCTGTTTGTATAAGTTTAAACCTGTTTGCTCCTTTCCATTTGTCACTTTTTTTTTTTTTTTTTAGGTAACAGAGACTGGTCAACCTGGTGTTTTCAAGCTATGGGCTCTAGTAGGGCAAGAACTCCACAACCTCCGTCTTGTAGTGCCCCGCATTTTCTATGTGAATCAGCGCTTTCCTCGTGAAGAACCTAGTGAGAATGAGTCAGCTCTGTGGAGAAAATGTTCGCGTTTACTGCCTCGCTCGCATCCTGTCTTCAACCTCTATGAATATACTGTACCAGAAACACTCTATAGGGAACATAGCCAGTGAGTATGTCTTTACGTATATATAAAATTAAAAACTATTTTATTCTTATAAGCCCATCAAAAGAAATGTTTAAAGTAAAAGTCATGAAAGCAACATGTTACTGAGTATCCTAGTGGAAACCACAAAACTGTAATTGTACAAATGCCAGATATCATCAACAACCAAGCTAAAGAAATAAGGTTCACTAGCTTTCTTGGGTTCTTAATAGAAAAACGTTTCTAGGAGAAGCACACAGACGAAATTTATAATAAAATATTTTTATACTTTTTCATTGTTGCAAGAGTTTTTTATTAATAGTTTTACTCTGTAGAAAATTATTCATCATGGCCATGTTATTTAAAAAAGCACTGCTTTTAAATGACAACATGCCTGTTAAATGCCTGTTCTGAAATTAGTGACATCATTAAATATGTCAGGAATATGATGGAGGGTACACATTAAAATATTAGTAAGTTGTCAAGCAGTGCTATAAATTGCAAATCATGGTGTAAAAAGCAGACTGTAAAAGACCATTTGAATGTAAAGTAAAGCTTAAGCTTGAATGGAGCAAAATCAAATTCATTAATAAGTTCATAACAATATGGGAATTCCATAACAGTATGGGAATAATCTGACATTTTGATGTTTCTTTAACTCTACATGTGAGCATGCTTGCATTCGTTTTGTTTACTCATTTTGATATGTTCTATGTTCAAATATATAGTGACATACTCTTGACATGTTCTGTGCTCATGGTTCTAGTGCTGACCTTTGTAAAAATGTACCAATGTGCATACAATATATGCGTATATTTGTAACATAACTTCACAAGGTTCCAATATTTAATCCGGTGGCTCATTTAGGTGATTTTTGAAATTCTGTTATCAAACCTAATCACCTGCAACATGTTCTTCCACTGCACTGACTATATCAAAAGTTATCACATTTCACACTGTACTGCAATGCAGTTTCTCTTTTAAAACAGTGAACAGTACATATTTCCAAATTCTGCTCTCAAACTCCTGTATTTATCAGTAAGAACATTCTTAAAACTGAAAATAATCTTTCTACTTCATAAGAAGTGGCAGAGCGTATTTAAGAGAAGAAATCTGACTGAGAGTAAGATAGAATTTTATGTCTTTTGCATTTTCTCTACAAAATATATATTAATTGTTTTCACAAATTTCAGATCAGGATTGAACTAAGTACCTACTTCATTAAGTTTTTCCCTAGCTGCCGCATCCATTTCACTGCAACATAACTCTAAAGATAATTCAGCATCTTCAAGAATGGAGAGTGACTTTCACTTGCTTCTAATTTTGTTGTTGTGGTAGGCAGTATATTTAAGTTGGAATTTACATACACTGGTCCTCTTACACACTTGTTAAGTGCTGCCTGTGCATGTTTAATGCAAGCTGCATCAATCATTAACTGTAAAACAGTCTACAACCCAAAACCGAAAAATTTTCAAATAAATTAAAAATAAAAACTGGATTAAATTTCTGCATAAATTTACTCTTTAAACTATATGTTTGCAGAGTGATATGATTCCTTACCAATTTAACTACATCAAAATTGTTGTAACACATTCCATTCACCAGATACACCAACTAATTGTTATAGGCTGTGGTGGTAAAGCTAATTCTGGTAGCATATTTTTCTATGTGACTGTGTACAGGGCCTTTAAAAATTGCCTATAATGCAAACAGACTGTCAGATCATATTTAATTCACTTATAAGTTCATTCAGAGTTCATGTTATGCATTTTTTTATCTTCTTCATAGAGAATATCAATGTTAACCTTGTAATAATTTACACATTGTTTTGGTCACTCAGTTCAGCACATGGGCCAAATATGTCACATGCTTCAGGTTTGGATAAACTACCTAATTGCTTTTCCAGCCTTGATCTTGTATGGTGCAGTATCAATCAGAAACTTCTCTTTATTTAAATCTGTTGCCCACAAAACTCCTGTCATCTTCCAAAGTCTGGCACTGACATGCTAGCCTCTGGTTCCCTAGTTCATGGGTTCAAACCCGGCAGAAGACAATGTTTTTTTTTTTTTGGGGGGGGGGGTAACAATTCTTAGATTGGCTAAGTAAAGTGAAGTAAAGTAAAGCTGGTGGTCCCATGTTATAGATTTACAGCCTGTGAGCAAAATGAAGGCAGTCTTTCACACCCAATATAGAATCAAATCTGTGAATCATGTCAGTTAAAGAGTGTCCATAATTTAATTTAAGAAAAAATTCAAACCAAAGCACTCTTAAAATATGAATAAAAGACCAAACAAGGAAAGTATCACTATGCTAATACCTGTATTCGCTTTAGAGTTTGATGGCATCATCTCTGCTTTATGTGGGACCTGTGTGCCAAAAATTGGGTGCGGAGTATAACTGGAAGTATCCAAAAATAAGTCCAGAACATATAGGAATATATAGGCAGAATAACACAGCATTGTACAGGAGGAATTGTTTACCTCTGATGGGTAGCGGTCTAAACATGGCATACGTAAGGAGTGCCATCCTCCACACAGAACAGAGCTGACAAGGGATGTCCAGCAGGTACTTGCAAGTGGTCGGATCTGGCACTTTCCAGGTTTTGGACATTGCGGCTCTACTCCGCAGCATATTTTTGGTGCACATGGTTTATATACAGCAGGGATTATACCATCAAATTTTCATATGCCTAGCGGTGTGAGTACAGTGATAGTTCCCTTGTAAGTATTGCTAAACTTTAAAACAGGATATTTAAAAATTATTTATAAAATGAAGCTACCTACAATGAACCAATGAATATTACACAAATACAAATATTTGCAACAAAAGGCTTCACTTATCTTAAGAAAATGGTGTTAATTCTTCTTTCTAATGGAGATCGATTTCAAAAACAGATTGTTTTCATCATGTCAACTTTGTTGTCAAGGAATTCCGGTTACCATGTTTTTCTTATGTTTTTTTAGTATTACCAACATCTGAAAACGAAACAAACCTAAAGACAGAATCAAATGCTGGTATTTCAAAATTCATTACGCGATGTTTATTTTTTAAAATAAATATCTTTACCCAAAACATTAAATCTATGGGACCATTTAATTGTTTTAATAATTTAACCTCAGGATTTATTTCATGGTTAAATGACCAAAAGTGATCTGCTATGGCCGATTTATCAGTTTGTTTATACTTAATGTTACGAAAATGTTCTTTCGTTCTGGTTTCCAAATTACGTTTCGTCTTTCCAATATAAACCTGATCACAATCTAAACAATTAAATTGATAAATACCAGATTTTTTATTATTAGGAATTTTATCTTTTTTAGAAAAATGTAGTAAATTTTTAATACTATATTTATTTTGAGGAACTGACGTTATACCAACCTCTTTAAAAAAAAAAAAAAAAAATTAAATGTTTGCTAACCCAAGGATGGTAAGTAAATTTTTTTAAAATTATAATCATCTTTTATTTTTTTAAGGGTAGAAATATCATTACTAAATTTACAAGATAAAGCTATAAAATTCACATTAGAAACTGAAATTAATGGATTTCTTCCTTTTCTAGATTTGAAGATAATAAGAAATAATAATAAATTAGATTTTGGTATGTATAGGAAGCCTACTTATATTGATAATTACATAAAAACTAAAAGTTTTAACCCTTTTTCACATAAATTTTGCTATTTTTAATAGTTTGATTTATAGATTAATAAATATACCCCTGAATAAAGAAGAATTTAATAAAGAATATAAACATATTATTAATACTGCTTTAATTAATGGTTTTAATAAAGACTTTATACAAAAGAAGATTGAAAAATTTAAATATCAAAAGAATGTTAGGCTGTAGGTTAATCCAGTGTAACAAGGAAAAAGGAAAAGGGAATGGTGGGAAGTCCTAGGGACATTATGGTCATTGTCAGTAGCATCCGAAGAAACATTGTTAGCTTATTAAATTATAGATGAGTTGTATTTATTACACATCAGCTTCACTTACGTGCCCCCTTTTTTTCCCCCCTGCAAACCATCGTTCGCATCATCAGCTCTAATGCAACTAAAGCCTGATCCAGTGGTGTGGGTAGTTCTGGAGTTGCTGCTGCTATCTGTTGATTTTGTGCTGATGTGTAATAAATACGACTCCATCTACAATTTAATAATTGTTTCGCTTCACTGTGGTGTTCCAATATAATTAAATTTCGATATATTATTAGCTTATTTTTTCACCTTTTCTTGCCAGACAAATGATAGGGCAATCCCAGATTTTAGGAAGATGCATTCTACCCATTAAAGGAGGCTTTATATGCATTAAAAATGTTTAAACATTCCTGTGAGTAAGGACTATGATATAATGAAGCACAAAATTAATGTAATTTTCAGTCGAACTAGTACTCAATACTCCATATATTGCTAATGTTTACCTAGAATGCATTTCATTAGGACCTTCCTAACAAGGACCTTCCTAACATCCTTAGCTAATGCCAACTATTGAATGTTGGTTTGGTGAACTCCTTGGAGGCGATAAGTGTGCTCTGTTGGTATCTTGATGAACTTGAATATTTTTCCCATGTGGTTAATGCAGTTGGACCCTGAACACTTTTTAATAAGTGGATTTCTCGTTCTATATCGTGATTATCATTCTAAAATAGCACACTACCGTAAAAGTTTTTGAAGACTTTTTGGAAATGGTATGTAGCTCTTGGATGATATGTAAATTTTCTGTATGAAGTTTTATTACTTATTGGGGAAAGAGTAGTTACTTGTTTGCATCTTTGTTGTCTTTTGAATTTATCAATTTTCTTTTTGACCAATTCAGCACTGAATCCATTGTATTCTGCAATGTGAATTAAGTTATTGTACTCTTTGATATATTCCATCCTTTTTAAGGGTACATTAACCAGCCTGTAAGTTAAACTGTTGATAATGGCATGCTTGTGTTGTCTTGGGTTATGTCCATCTGATTTTATGAACTTTTCTCTGTGTGTAGGAAAGAAACACACACAAAAATTTTATAAACATGTTCTAGTTAAACACTAACAATTTATGGAGCATTGAGTAAGTTTGACTCAAAGTTATATTAATGTTTAAACATGTTATATTAAACAAAACAAAATGCAAACCATGCATAATGCATGAACTGTCTTAAAAATATCAAAATATGCAAACATGCACAGAAAAGATGTTATTTGGAATCTATAAGTCATGAAATGAAGAACTGCAAAGTGTAAAAGTGTAACCAAAGTACATAAAAGCATGCATTTTTGTGGAAATCCACACCTTACTTATTACTTTCTTTTTTAATGCATTAATATGCCTAAGATTTGTTATTACCCCTATATTCCATGCTCCCTCTACTGTTTCCAAATAACATAGAAGGAAAAAAAGTTGCCTCTAAGCATTACAACCCAGATCCGTTTGTTTTCACACACTTCTATGTAAATTTCTTCATATATTCATGTTTTTACTGCTACCTGGACTGGATTAGAATTAGAATAGAGCTATTCTTTAAATCTCACTTTCTCCTCCAAAGATCTACTTAAAAAGGGCATCTTTAATAGACCATCTATAGAATTTACCACGTTGTTTGCAACACAGTATGTGACTTTCGAACAAACAAACAAAAATCTACCACATACCACAGCTACATAAAGTCAATGCTTGACTTAGAGTGGCTACATTAATTGTAACTTATTCGCTGCATGCTTTCTCTCTGAGTGAGATCATAGGAACTGAAATCTATTCAGCACTCAATATATTGTAAAGTTTAGGCTTTCATGGTCGGCATTAATCCAATAGAATGTTGTTTCTGGGCTTGAAGGCCATGGTCTAGACGATGAAAAAATATCTAATGTTTCGCTCGTAACTCCATCGGGCATCTTCAGAGGTTTAGTCCTGGCTATTCACTATTAGACTCTAGTTGTGAACAGTCAGGACTGAATCTCTGAAGATGCCCAATGGAGCTATGGGCGAAACATTAGATGTTTTCAAGCCTGGAAACAAAATTCTATTGGATTCAATATACTTTTCTATCTCAGTTTGTGTTATTCTGGAGAGAGTGCTACAAAATACATTTTTATCCATTTTGCTTGCATAATGACTTGCACTCTTAAGACAATGGGTGCAATTTTTACAATTTTACACTGTGTTAAAAAAAAATTTGACAAAGATGCTAATGTGATGGGAATTAAACTATAGAATAAATCACCTGCAATGCTAAAAGTGTTAAATGGCACAATATTTAAATGCCAACTGAAAAAAATTTCTTATATTCAAATGTGTGTATAACCTTAATAAATTTAAATAATTATTTAACTATAGTGTATTTTATAGGATTAGAGTATTGAATATACCTATACGTATTTAATCTGTACTAACGAAGCCAAAATTCTTTAAGAATCTACGACTAATAAAATTTGAACATTAGCACATAGCCACCTCTGCAAGGGTCTCGACTGCTACTGAACTCACAGTTGCCAAGATAATCCAACTTAATTTTAAAAGCATAATACAAGGGACAAATTTATTAATATCATCATAGTTTAGAGACATGCTAAGAAAAATACAAAAAGAGTGACAATGTTAGGAGAGAGAGAGAGAGAGAGAGAGAGAGAGAGAGAGAGAGAGAGAGAGAGAGAGAGAGAGAGAGAGAGAGAGAGAGAGAGAGAGTATTTGACCTTAAAACACTTGATAATTCACATACCATTTGTGTGTGCATATATGTGCACATGCTTGTGCTCTCCTCCTCCTAAATGCACTCATTAGAAATTTACAAAACTAAACTTTTATAGGAAACTGTGAAATAAATCTCCATTCTATTATACATTTAGAATGAAAATATATTTCAAAAGGATCAATAATAGCAAAATTATATGAGAAAATAATCTACAGTAGGATTCCTGGTTTCCTTGAAGCAAAAAATATACTATTCAATTCTCAACATGGTTTCCCTAAAGTATTTTCAACTGCCACAGCTGTCTCTGAATTTATACTAATATGATACATTTAGAAGAAAGGAATAAAACTAAATAAAGGAAATAAAAAGGAATATTACTAGATTTAACAGAAGCATTTGACTCTGTGTCTCATGAATTACACTGTCCTGCGACACTTTCCCAGTTTTGTTGAAAATAGCTTACTTATATGGAACCAAACACACTGATTTCGAAAATGATAACGTTTTTCGCGTAACACTTACAGCTTTTATGAAATTCAATTTTTTTATGTATTGGCCATTATATATCATTGCAATTATATGCGTATATTTTTGCAGCAAAAGATGAATATTAATGTAACAAATTTTGTATATTCAGGCTGTAGATGTACCTACAAGCAAACCATCCCTTCTGTGCTTCCCTACTCTCTAACCCTTATGTTCCTAAGCAATGAGCTAATGACTGATCAGGACAGTAAAACTGTCAACTATTGCACGATAAACAGGCATGTACAGTTGCCCTTTAGGGACTTATATGTCTTAACATCTCAGAACTTTGATTGCTTCCTATAACTTGCGGTGACTGGTAATGTGGTTTTCACAAGAAAATTCATTATTGTTAGTTTGTATTTTTAGTACATGTTGTATAGTGTACACTGTTCACAATGGCTTCCACATTTTCTAGGAGAAAATGTATGAACAGTTCAAATAACTTCTGTTACCTATTTGCAGAGATAGAAAACTAACATTACACAATTTTGAAGTTGTATTTTGCATATTTTAAAGTTCAGCTAGGAGATCAAAGTCAAACATGGGCTGCTCATACTGTTTGAAAAACATGTAGTGAAGGACTAAGACAGTGGTACAATGTAAAACAAAAATCAATGAATTTGGATATTCCTATGATATGGCGTGAATAAAAAATCACTTTGATTACTACTTCTACATGTGTAAGGTATCTGAGTACAAGAAGACAAGTGAAACAAAAATGAAATATTCAGAAGGCCTTGCTTCAGCTATAAGATCAGTGTCATATAGAGTAGATGCCCTATTCCTATTCTACCAGTTCAACTAGAGGATACTGAAGAGTTCAGTCTCTGGGTGGAAGAAAATTCCAGTACAGCTGAGGATTTCTCAATGCGTACTGCTGAAGTCAAGTCAGAGCATTTTAGTCAACAAGATTTGAAGGACTTAGTAAGAGGCTTAGCCATTACCAAAGACGAGCAAATTACTTAGATCAAAGTTGTAAAAGAAGATATGCTGGCTCCAGACACCACATTTTCCTGGTATAAGACTGGAAACAAAGAATTTACCAAGATCTGACCAACTTGTTTATTGTTTTGTACCAGACTTAATTCAAAAACTGGGAAGACAAACATATGATAGTAGTGACCAGCATTTATCTATTGGCACTTTGAGAACTCTAAAAACCATTTTATTACACAATAGAACCAAATTTCCTACAATACTAGTTGCATATTCTGTGTTTCTTAAAAATTCATATGATAATGTTGCGAGCGCTTTTCTGAAGCGACGCGGCACGAGGGATGAGTTCAAAGATACAGGCAGTGCAATGCGTAGATAAAAGCTCGCCGAAATGGTGTGGGAAGGAGATGGATTTCTAGAGAGTTCTTCTTTCTTCTAGCATCGTCTTAATTGTTTGAGGACATTCCGGATAGTGAGTCAGCTATAAATAAGGAAGCCGCAGCTCGTCAAGGGGGTAAGTTGTGAATTGAACTCAAGTGCGTGAACAGCTGTGAGAGCTTTTTTGTGGTCGTGGACCTTGCAAGTTGTATTGCGTATGTGACGTAATTCAGCGACTGTAAAGGTTGACGAAGTGTGTTTCTACGGACATAAAGAGCAAATTTTAGTGTTTGTAACCTGGACTTTTAATTTCACGAACCCACAAAGTCACAATTGGTGTCAGGAGTGAGACATTACGACGATGGAGGCTGCATTGGCACAGATTCTGGAAAAGTTGGAGACGGCAAATAACAACTTGGCCGCGGAGATGACCGAATTAAAAACGAAGACGGAGACGGCTAACGTCAACCTCACCGCCGAGATGAAAGAAATGAAGACGGCTAACGACAACCTCACCGCCGAGATAAAAGAAATGAAGATGGCTAACGACACCCTCGCTGCGAATTGGCCACGGAAATGAAGGCTGCGAACGAAGTGCTCGCCCTCAAATTTGAGCAGCAGTTGGCCGGCGTAAGGGAGGACGTCACGGAATTGGGCGAGCTTGTCGAAGACCTTGCGAACCGCTTTAATGACCCAGAGAGAAAGGCCGACAATACCAAATCCCTCAAAGAACTGGCGAGCCGCCTTAACAACCTAGAGGGAAAGGCCGACACCAACACTTAGTCCCTGAACGCCATGGTGGAGGACATTGCCGATAGAAGGATGAAAGATTTAAAGGCCGAAGCATCGGGACGCAACACAACATCTGTGCGTGTCAAACCGCCAAAGGACACGTCCACGTTTGAAGTCTTCCGCCGCCAATTCGACATGGTGGCCAAGCACAAGTGGTCACCAGAGGAGGAGGCTGCACAGCTAATGGTCAGCCTCCAGGGACGGGCAGCAGAAGTCCTGAACGCGGTCCAGACAGCGGCGGCACCCAAGAACATCTGGAAAGCCCTGGAAAACCGCTTCGGGAAGCACCGCTTAGCCGCAGCCTACCGCAGCCAACTGAAGTCAAAGATGCAGCAGCCAAGTGAGACGCTACAGGAGTTCGAGACGCTACAGGAATTCGAGACGCTAAAGGAGTTCGAGATGCTACAGGAGTTCGCCTTGGCAATTGAACAGCTGGCCAGCAAACCTTTGGTCGATCTCCCACCTGAATTCGTATCCCGGGAAACCGCCTACACCTTCGTTGACGGGGTTGAGTTGAGTCCAGATGTTCTACTCCCATTAGTCCTGGACCCGTAGTACCAAGACGCGGGCCTCTGTCGACCAGGGAGTATCCGAGCTGTCCCAAAGGGCGCCCGGTGTCCTCCGTGGGGTTTTCCATAGGGCTAGACCTGGGTTACTAACAAGCCCTCTCCCATCTGGTCCAAGGACACAAGACGGGATGGAAGTGGATACACCACTTACGCGCACTAACACCAAAGTGGGAAGGCTACCGATATGACCTCGGTGGGGCCGCCTGGTGATCTAGCACACCTACTAGCTATGCCGGCTAGTGCAAGGGAATATTACTGGCTTCCCTCAACACCGTCCGGAGACGTACCCGATCTTGAGTCCAACCCAATCCGAACTCCCTATCAGGGAGGGGCTCAAATGTTCGGCCCGAGGTTCCTCTAGTAACGCCAGAGGTACCACGAGTCCTAGGGGTCCGCAGCGCCCACACCATGGCAGCTGAAGGGGACGGGGATCGTTGACGGGGTAGGAGACGTTGAGATACGTCAGCGCCTAATGCTTGGCGACTACAAAACCATCCACGAGGCGCTAACGGCAACATTGAGGATGGAGGCGGCCAAGGTGACGGCCACTCCAACGTTGAGAACAACGTTGAGAACGTCGAGAACGTTTAGGAAGTCGAAGTTTATTAATTAATAAAGGGTTATTAAATTTAATACCTGAACATTCTCCATAAAATACTCCAGGACGATTAAACCAGAAAGTTGCTTGATTTAATCGTCCTGAGTAGCTACACTGGAGACCGAAGACCAGCCTAGGGAAGCCGGTGAAGACCAAGTGGTATGTGTTTGGGATGTGGACACCTGGAGAGAGACTGCCCACACCAGGGAGAGCAGCCAGAAAACGAGTAAAAGCCGTCGTGGCGAGGGGCACGTCGGCACCATCACCACCCTCCCCTCGAGTGACACTGCGCACCGTCAGCCAACGTATGGGTGACGCCCTCATCGGAGACGGTTGGGTGAGAGAACCCGTGCCGCGTGCTCGTAGACACCGGGGCAGCCGTGACCATCATCAGACCTGACGTGGCCAAGGGTTTGCCGTCGAAGAAACCGAGCCGATCATACCAGCTAGTGACGGTATCGGGCGACACCTTGCCCGTGGAGAGGGAGACCCTGCTGCATTTGACCTTGGAGCGAAGTGCCGTACGTCTGTGGGTGTTAGTCGCAGAGGTGGCTGAGGAGGTGATACTGGGACTGGATGCCCTAGGAGCCACGAGGCGACGGTCGACGTCGGCTGGAAGGTCCTGCGGCTCAATGGAGAAGAGGTGATACTCTGGCAACCCGAAGAACACCTGGGAATCTGCAGGGTCGTCATGACGGAAGGCTAGCGGACGATGAACTTAATGCTGGACCAGAAGATGCCTGTGCACGGACTCTGTGTAGCCATGACATTGTTGCCGTGCTTAGAGGAGGTGCCTGTGAGGCTGCTCAGTCCAACGGACACCGATCACGACGTCCAGGACGGGACGGAATTGGGGACGTGCGAGCCCGTGGTCAGGGTAACACCAGTCGATCAAACCCATGAGCCGGTGCCGACGCAACACCTGCGGCCCCGGCTGGAAGGTTTAGTGGAGAGGGCGGCCAACCACCTGACCGCAGAACAGCTCGAGAAGGTTCGACAACTTCTGAAACGACACCTGCGCGTCTTCAGCCAAGATAACAGCGGCTACGGCCACATGGACCGGTTGCTTCACCGCATCGACACCGGAGGCGCCCGGCCTATTCGGCAACCATCTAGACGAGTTCCGCTAGCGAAACAAACTGCGGTATGGGACATGCTGGAGGACATGAGATCCTGGGGAGTCTGACAGCCGTTGGTGTTCCCCTATAGTCTTGGTGACGAAGAACGGTGAGCTACGATTCTGCGTGGACTACAGGAAGCTGAACGCTGTCACCAGGAAGGACTTTTTCCCCTTACCCCGGATTGACGACACCCTGGACACGCTTGCTAGTTCACAGTGGTTCTCGACCCTGGACCTGAAGTCTGGTTACTGGCAGGTTGCTCTGGATCCGAGAGACAAGGAGAAGACCGCATTCTCGACAGGCCAAGGTCTTTGGCAGTTCACAGTTATGCCCTTTGGCCTCTGCAACGCACCAGCTAACTTCCAACGCCTCATGGAGTCAGTGTTGAGAGGATTGACTTATTACGCCTGCCTGCTGTACCTGGACGACATCATCATCGGCAAGACATTCGAAGACCATCTCAAAAATCTGAGCAAGGTGCTACAGAGACTGCAGGCGACTAACCTGAAGCTAAATGCAAAGAAGTGCCAGCTCTTCCGCAAGGAATTCAACTACTTGGGCCACATAGTCTCACCAATCGGAGTGGCCACAGACCCGGAGAAGATACAGACCGTGGAAGATTGGCCTTGGTCAAAGGATAAGAGAGAATTGTGCAGTTTCCTGGGGCTGTGCAGTTATTACCGCCGTCTCATAAAGGGCTTCTCCAACATTGCCAAGCCCCTCACCCGCCAGACGGAAGAACACCAGCCGTATGTGTGTACGGAGGACGCCGAAGTCGCTTTCCAGCAGCTGAAGAAGACACTTTGCAGTGCTCCTATTTTGGGATTCCCACAACCAGGTGGCGCCTTTATTGTGAACACCGACGCCAGCGACCATTGCATTGGAGGTGTCCTATGCCAAATCCAGGATGGCCATTAGCCGGTGATAGCTTACTACAGCAAGACGCTGTCCAAGGCAGAGGAGAACTACTACGTAGTACGGCGAGAGTTATTGGTGGTAGTAAAGACGTTGGAGCACTTCCACAAGTACCTGTACGGTCAGCCATTCTACCTGAGGGCTGACCATTCCGCCCTCACCTGGCTACTTAGCTTTAGGAACCTGGAAGGCCAGACAGCACGTTGGGTCCAGAGGCTGCAGGAGTACGACTTCACCTCTGAACATCGTAGAAGGAAGAGCCACGGCAACGCAGATGCCATGTCCCGAAGACCCTGCCCGGAAGAGTGCGGCCAGTGCACAAGAGTGGAAGAGAAGGAGCGTTCCGCAGCTGTCAGAGTGGTCACGTCAGTGCCTGCGGACAGCTGGGATAGCTGGCGCATGCAGACTTGGGGCCACTCTTGAGGGAAGTGGAAGCAGGGACAAGACCAACCTGGGAGGACATAGCACCGAGGAGCGCCACCTACAAGTCGTACTGGACCTAATGAGACTCCTTGAAGGCCAGAGAGGGCGTGCGGTTCCGGGTATGGGAATCACCCGATGGGAAGATGCAGAGAGAACAGTTGGTACTTCCCCGGAAAGAGGTCCCGGAAGTCTTGGCGGTAGTGCACGCGGGTACTTCAGGAGGACACCTGGGTGCGAACCGAGCGATTGACAAAACTTTGGCAGCGCTACTACTGGCTGAGGCTCCGAGCAGACGCTGAGAGATGGTGCCGTCAATGTCATGTGTGCACGGCGAGATGCAGCCCCCAGACTAGGAGCTGGGGTCGCATGCAGCAGTACGTCGGAGCGCCATTCGAACGGATCGCCGTCGACATAGCTGGACCGTTATCGGTGTCCGACCGAGGCAACAAGTACCTAATGATGGTTGTGGACTACTTCACCAAGTGGCCGGAGGTGTATGCCATCCCGAACCAAGAGGCAAAGACAATCACAGACTGCCTCATGGAGCAAGTGTTCTGTCGATTTGGGGTGCCGTTAGAGCTGCACAATGACCAGGGTACCAATTTTGAGTCCAACCTAATGGAGGCACTACAAAGGCTTGGGGTGAACAAGATCCGCACGACGCCTCTATATCCCCAGTCGGTTGGCATGATCGAAAGATACATCAAGACCTTAGAGGAACACCTGAGGAAGGTCGTGGCCAGCCATCAGCGAGACTGGGACGTCAAAGTGCCACTGTTCTTGCTGGCCTACCGCTCATCAACACACGACACCACGGGGATGACGCCAGCCAGCTTAATGTTCGGCCGAGAGTTACGCCTCCCTTGTGACCTGGCTTTTGGAAGCTCTCCGAAAGCGAAACAGCCAGCGACCGAGTATGTGGAGAACCTGGTGGACCATCTCCACGACATGTACGAGATGGCTCGGTGGTACACCTGGATCGTCTGGCCCGCTACGATGGTGCTGTTCCAGACGACCAGCCTGGAGGAGGGAGCAGTGTTGCGAGCACATTGTTGAAGCGAGGCGGCGCGAGGGATGAGTTGAAAGAGACAGGCAGTGCAATGGGTAGATAAAAGCTCACCGAAACGGTTGGGGGAAGGAGACAGATTTCTAGAGAGTTTGTCTTTCTTCTAGCGCCATCTTGATTGCTTGAGAACATTCTGGATAGTGAATCAGCTATAAATAAGGAAGCCACAGCTCGTCAAGGGGGTCAGTTGTTAATTGAACTCACTTGCATGAACAGCTGTGTGAGCTGTGTTGTGGTCATTGACCTTGCAAGTTGTATTGTTTATGTGACGTAATTCTGCTACTGTAAAGTAAAGGTTCACAAAGTGTGTTTCTACGGGAATAAAGATCAATTTTTAGTGTTTGTAACCTGGACTTTTAATTTCACGAACCCCCATAGTCACAATGATCTTGAAATCATTTTAGAATTACAAGGCCATTGTGTGTAGACCTGAACGTATCCAGTATTTTACAAGGACAGAAAGGAGGATATACAAAATACCCTCATGCTTTTTAGGAGAGTGAAATGGTAGAAATAGGGTTAAACACTGGACAGTGAGAGAATTGACTAAGAGAAAAGGTTTAATGCTAAGAGAGAGAAAGTCATTTACGCTAGAATTGTTGATGCAAAAAAAAAATGCTATTGCCTCTTTTGAATATAAAATTAGGTATTATGAAACAGTTCATGAAAGCACTGGACAAGAATGGTTTGTGTTTCAAATACCTGAGCAGTAAATTTTTTGTAAACTCTGAAGCTAAGGTGAAGTGGCCTGCCTCAGTAGCGTAGATGGCAGCGTGTCTGCCTCGTGTTCAAGAGGTCCCGAGTTCGAATCTCAGTCAGGGTGAGTTACCTGGATAAGGTTTTTCCGGGGGTTTCCCTTATCATTGAAGACGAATGTCGGGTAACTGTAAGCTCCATAGACCCTAGATTCATTTGAGCATCATTTCACTAAATTCACTCATCGTCCGGTATGACTTAACGTTGGAGGACATAAATTACACAAAAAAAAGGTAAAGTGGGTATACTTAATGGACCTCAGTAAGATAGCTAATGATGATAGTACATTTTTGAACACCATGAATGGTAGAAAACTGCAACTGTGGTGTACTTTCAAAGAGATAGTAAGTTTCTTTGAAACATAAAAAATCTGTGATATGAACAAATTACGAGAAATATGCTACAGAAGCTATGAGCTTCTGGGCGAAATATGAGTTTAAAGCTTCATTTCTTGTACTGCTCTAAACTATGTTCCTGATAAGTTTGGATTCCTCAGAGATGAACAAAGTGAATGATTTCATCAAGAAATCAAGGAGATGGACAGGAGGTAACAGGGTCGATGGAATATTGCAAGTGGACCATTGTTGGTGCTTGTAAGGGGAAGTTGTTTAATCACAACTTAAAAGTAAATCACTGCAATCAATTCCTAGACAAGGACAATGTAATTTAACACCTTTGGGTACAGATATACAGGTATTTCTATGTATTTATTACTCACAAATTTTTCTTTTTGTATTCATTTTTTTCATGCACAATTTTTACATAAAAACACCATTTTCAAATTATTACTGTGTGTTTTGTGAGAAAACTTTCAGTGATAGAGAAAAATGGACAGCATCATTTAATTTAGCATACCAAAATTAGTTAAAATCACTTTTCAGGTCGCAAACCTGCAAACAAAAGTTACATTTTGTAGGACAGTGTTATCTAAGCTACAGAAATATAGAGTGTAAAATTCTTGAACTTATCTCATCATACCTATAAAATCGGCGGCATAGTACTGAAATATACTGGAAGCAAGCAAATGTTATTCAAACAGTTAAGTCAAATGTGACATGATAAAAACAGGAGTTCTTCATGGCTCTGTGCAGTGTCCCCTATTGTTTTTAGTTTATATAAATGATATACATTGCACAGCTGACTGTAGTATAACATCGTGTGCCAATGACACATTGTTACTTTGTGCAGACAAAAATATTAGACAGCTAGAAAATAAGGCCTGTACATCATTAATGTAAATTTCAAATTATCTGAAAAATTCAAAGCTGCAAATGAATCTTGTAAAAACAAAATATATTTTATTTGAGCTATGTGATAGTAATGAGCGTGACTTAATCATGATCACCAATAACACAAATATTGAGCAAATAGATTACATAAAATTTCTTGATATTTTTACTGACAGAAACCTATCATACAATACTCATGTTGGTATGCTGAGTAAAACTATGCACTCATTTATCTGCTAAAATTATCAACTTATATAGAAAGAGGAACACTAAAAATGGTATATTATGGTCTAATACATTCATACATAGCATATGATATTGAAGTATTGGGAGCTACTAGCAACTTAAATTTAAATAGGATACTAATTTTGCAGAAGGAAAGTTTCAGGTGCATCCTCCCAAGCCAGAGTCAGTGAAAGAAACATTCAAAAGTCAGCAAGTTTTAGCCCTTTCACCTATATGGACGTCATATGACGTCCAAGTTAAAATTCCCCAAACCGATATGGACGTATATAGACGTCCTGTGCATACATGCATTTAATGCTCATTTAACGCCAATTATTTTAATCTTCCTATTTTACAATAAATTTACATTAGTTCTATATGGGATGTAAACATACCCTTAAAGGTTTCTTTTTGAATTGTACACCTCCAAACCGGGATAAACACCCAATAGCACATCTGCAGATTCACACCAAATAATATATGTTTCCTTGCAAACTTCTTTTCGCAACACACTAGACATTTTCGAGACGGTTGCGACTTTTTTGGTTGTGGGTGGTATGCTTTTAGGAAAGTGTTTTCTCTCAAGTATGAGGGGTGATGTCGTGGTGAATTTCTTACCCCTTACCTCTGAGTATTATAATATTCAATTAGGTTACAAGCTATTTATACGTGCAAGTACAGGTAGATGAATGTCTTGCATGAATTTACAGCTCTGAAAATTACTAAACAATTGTGCATGGTTACATCCAGTGGTATAAAAATACTTTTTTTACCATTTAACTGTTTTTCGTAAAGAGGGACAGCTAGTAATAGCTGATCCACATCACCCATATTTGACCCGCCACTTCCCCCAAACAATGGAATAGTGTGTGTGTGTGTGTGTGTGTGTGTGTGTGTGTGCGTGCGTGTGTGTCTGTACGCCCGCTTTTACTACATATGGCACCGCAGGCGATGACACTGATGATACATGAGATGAAGATGGAGCATTGGTGGAATGAGATGGCGGGGGAAACCAGAGATCCCGGAGAAAACCCGCCCCAGCGCCGTGTTGTCCACCACAAATCTCACTTTGCAGTCGTCTGGGATCGAACCCGGGCCGCCTTGGTGAGAGCCAAGCGGTCTAACCACTGAGCCACAGCACGGCCACACACCGGAGTAGCTAACATGCCATCTGTAAACCAGTACACGTCACTGCTAACTATATCCTAAGCATCTCCTTCATAATCACACAACAAATATTCCAGATTTTCTACAGTAATATCAGAAGCCTGTATACATCATACGCAAGGTAATTTATTTGCTACATTACGGGGATAAGCCATGGTTAACATTGAAATTTAACAATTTCAAATGTGTCATTAATTTTGCTCTTGATAGCTATAAGAAATCACTCTGAACACAGAGAGAGTATAAATAACTAAAATACTGAGCTTAAACAGCTGCATAAGGCTACCAGAAACCTTGGTTGAGAAACACTGTAATAACAGATGCTGACAGAGAGTTTTCTTTTCAGTGTAACGCAACATATACTCGTGTGACTATCGCTTAGTATAGCATAAATAAACTAAACTTGAATCGAAGAAGTCACTTACGTAGCTAAACATACATACATTGGTTCGTATACACAAAACAAAATGATTCATATATTAGGCGCGTTCGGCGCCAATAATGGCTTTTGCTACAGTGAAACAAAGTAATGAAGTTTCGACGATTTATTAATGTAGTCTCTACTTTATTGTTATTGTAGATGTATACTGCCTTTAATGGGTTTTAAACCAGTTTTTGCTTCATTTAAATAACTTAATAAATATGGAAGATACGGAATTGTATTTATGATGCGTTTTTACAGCATTTAACAATTTAAATGTCTTGTTCTGTTTATTGGTTAACCGTTTCCAGCCCCTGAAGGGTTTAAATGGCCATCGGCAAAGCGGTTAAGTTACATCATTGTATGTTTATAAAGTTATCCTACTAGTCCAGTCAAAAAGCAAATTTACATCGCTAAATAGAATTTTTTTTTTAAATTTACGTCCTCCAACATTAAGTCATATAGGATGATGAATGGAATGGGTGAAATGATGCTCAAATGAGCCCAGGTTCCTTGGAGCTTAGAGCTACCTGACATTCATCTTTCAAGATAAGGGAAAACCCAGGAAAAAGCCTTATCCTGGTAACTCACCCTGGCCGAGATTCGAACTCGGGACCTCTTGAACGTGAGGCAGACACGATACCATCTACACTACCGAGGCGGACCCACTGAATAGAGATCATTATCACAACACCAGAGGAATAAAATACTACCATAGACAGTATAAAGCAAAAACTTCAAGCAACAAAGACCCGTATATCATAGGTATGATCATGTATAATAAACTTCCTGTACATATTAAATCATAACAAGCTAATACTTCTAAAAATCTTCTGAAAAAATTTCTCACTGGCATATGGTTGTACAGTGTAAATGAACTACAGCTATTATTGTTTGTATTGATCATCATCATCATCATCATCATCATCATCATCATCATCATCATCATCATCATCAGTATCAGTGGTGGCGGCAGCAGTTAAATGATGTAATAAATATGTTAATTTGTATGTATATGGTAGTTGTAATTACATTGTAAACAGTTGTGTAAATCTGTCAAATACTTGTAATCCACAGTCTACTGACAATAAAGAAACCATTTTAAAAAATAAAAATGTCCCATTTACATGATGGTTTTTATAAAGGTTTAAATAAATTTACCCTTAACTATGTATTATGCAAGATGTGAATAGTTTGTAAACAGGTGTACACAAAAACACATTATGGCATTATATACTGTAAAGTCATTAACTGTAATTCATTTCTGAATTGATTATAGTTAATTAATTATAAGTTAAGTTTGGATCTAAAAAGGATTTGTCTTTTTGCAGAGAGCTTACTGCTGATCTTTCAATGCCAGACATTGAGGGTATTTATGAAACACAAGTATCACTGGAGTTCCGCACTTTATTGCGTTTGGGGTGCATTTGCTCTGTGGAACGTCAAGAAGCAAGAAGACTAGCAGCACATGAAGCCATTCCAGACACCTTCTCATTGCAACAGCTTCAGTTCCGCAGTCTAGGACATCATCCCTATCTACATCGAAATGCTGATGGAGCAGCAGCTATAAAGTATATCTACCTTTACCACAATCATGCTCCTACGGGCCAAAGAGCTTTGTTTGGCCTTTTCCTTCCTCCTAGCCAACGAGCCATCATTTATGTGCTTGACTCAGTGCGTACCAATCAGATGCCTAACATGAACAACCTTTACAATGCTGAACGCACCGAAAAGTAAGTAGTGTATTTCAGATATTCACCAATCAATGAGGTATAACTTAAGCTTTGTTTCTGGTTATTATAAAACAAGATATTTTATGCATAATTATTTGGAAAACATAGTTTTCTCTTTCATTTATTTGAGAATGTTTATCTCTCCATATTTTATACAAAAATAAAAGTTTGTGCATAGATGCCTTCTGCATTCATTGAAGGGTTTGGTCTTCATTACTTTAATTTTTCTTTTAATTTTCATGAGCTTGTACCACTGCAAAATAAATGTTATGCAACTGTACCAATATAAACAGGTTGCTGCAATCATTGTGCATAATTGCCTCATGAACAATGCAAATAATAACAATGATTAATTGATGGAAATCAATTGTTCTTCCATACTAGCTGTGTATAGGTTAAGGTTTGGATAGGTGGAGTCAAACTGGGAGATTCTGGTTCAAATCCTGGCTATGGCACTGAATTTTTCAGTCTGAAAATAGCAGTGATATTCCATTGCTATGAGAAGATGGAATTGTTTTGTGATATTTTCTCTGAGCAACAAAGCTGCAGGAACCTCTGTGCATTTAAAATGTGGAATAATTAAGATGTGAATATATAATTACTTACCAAGCTCTGATAATAGGCTTTCAATTCAGTTCATCTTTATTAGCTTATAGACTTACTACAAGTTTCAAGCATCGTCAATAAAATATAATCAGAGAAAATTAATAGAATCGGTTGCATAATCATTCTGTTTGCAGTTCATCTATTCTGTACAAGCATTTTTTAATTAAGAAACCAGAAATGAGCTGCTATTCTGGTCTGAAAATCATGAAATTGAAGATAGCACAGAATTACTAAAATACGTACAAAAACATAGTGAACTCGTCATATGGGAGAGGATATATATAGAAAAACATAAAAACCAACTAATGAACTTTGAAATCCCGCCAGAAGAGAATCCCACATTTAAGTTCATCACTAAATCAACAGATGGCAGCAGCAACCCCAGAATTACCCACACCGTTGGATCAAGCTTTAGTCGCATAAGAGCCGAAGATGCAAACGATGATTTGCGAAACATGTCCTCAAAATAGGTACGAAAGTGAAGCAGATGTGTAATAAATACGACTCATCTAAAAATTAATAATTTTTCGCTTCCCTGTGGTGTTCCAATACAGTTAAATCTTGATACAAATTTGTTGTTTCCATATTTATTTCTTCACTGAATGTTTCTTTGACTACATTAGCAATTATAACTGAAGTGTCATCTGCATACATAAATATTTTGTTATTAGGAGATGTAGGGAGGTCATTAATATACAGGATAAATAAAAGGGGCCCCAATACAGATCCCTGCAGAACACCCAATTTCACCAATTCATAATTTGATTTAACTAAATTTTGAGAACATCCCTGTATATAATGAATTTCTGTGCATTGTTTCCTATTATTTTAAAAGAGTTGCATAATATTGCATAATTGCTCCTATACCATATTCCCCTAGCTTATTTATTAACAATGAATGAAAGACACTAATGAATGCCTTAGTTAAATCAAGAAATACTCCCGATGTTTTGTCAGAATTCTCCAATTCTAATAATATTGCATGATAAAGTTGAGCAATAGCTGTAGTTGTTAGTATATTTTTCTGAAACCATGCTATGAGGGGTAAAACATGTTAAATTTGTTCAGAAAGTCTATTAATCTATTACTTAATATATTCTCAAATACTTTAGCAAATACTGATGTCAGAGTTGTTGGCCTATAATTTCCAATTTTTCTTATTTCCTTTCTTAAATATTGGCCTAACTGTACTAAGTTTCAATGTTTCAGGAAATGTTCCATCATTTAATGATGCATTTGTTAGGTAAGCAAGCACACCAGATAATGTATCTTTGCAATATTTTAAAGTTTAGGCAAAATTTCATCCCATCTATAACTAGCTGTTCTTTTTAATTTGTTTATAATCTTTTTAGCCCCTTCTTCACATTATCTTCCAAGAAATTGGAAGTATACTACTATCCCTGGCTTTACTCCAGATACACTTGATCAGTATTAGGATCATCTTTTATAATATTAATAAAATGTTTATTAAAGAGTTGACAAATGCTTTGTGGTTTCTCTACAACTTGCAATTTTCATTTAAGATTATGTTGTCAATCTTGTTATTAATACTGGTTTCTTTAACAATCTCCCATAACTGTTGTCTTAACTTTATTATTTGAGTTTGACACTCATCTTAATATACTGGAAGGTTATTCATTAGCTAATTGTTATGTCAGGAGCAATGCAGCCTGTGGTGGTACATGTATATTAGTACAAGAAGAACTGTTACAGCAAGTAATGGTTAGACATGACCTAAAAATCTTGGAGGAAGATTTTAATTTTGGATTGTCTGCAATTGAAATAAGCAGCCTAAATACAGTTGTGATCTCTGCCTATAGAGTCCTTTATCATTCCTCATTACAGCCATTTTTGAAAAAATTAGAGAAATTGATGTGTAAACTTTGAAATGAAAAAAAAAAAAAAGAAGGAAAAAAATTAGATAATTTATTTATCTTGTAAATCATACATTGTACATGAGTACTATGATATAAGACACGTCAAATTGTGAATTTACAGTGCAATTAACTATACTTGTAAATTAACAAGTCACATCCAATAAGGACAAGTCAGTGTTTATACAAAATAATGATTTATAAAGATATCTCAAGAATTTTATAATATACACAATTAATTCAGAACTGTAACAATATTATTATATTTCCATAAATTCACCAACAGAATAAAAACAGTAGTCTAGCAAGTATGCCAAAACTGACTTTTTAAATGCTGAAAAATTGCAAGTGGTTTTATTGGCTGTAGGCAGTTTATTAAAAAAAGTGATTCCTAGGTTTATTACACTGTTTTGATGAGCTCTTGTGTTACTTCTATTCACATGAATATCCATTCTCTGTCTATTATTATGGTTATTAACTGTGTCATTAAAGGTACAGTGACCGTTTCCTGTCATTAATAGCTTTAGATCGTAACATTAACCTTCTAAATGTAAATGAGGTATTTCACTTAAATTCAAATGGAATTTCATTAGATAAAAGATATAGTGGGGCATCAAAACCTTATCTTGATACTATACACCAAATGGCTTTGAAATTAGAAATAAATTCTCTACACAAAGTACTAGATTTTCAGATACTTTTATAAATCATATACTAACAAACAGTATGGAAATGAAGAATGTTTCCCTCTTGAAATGGATCTTTCTGGCCATAAAGCTGTCCTCATTACTCTCCTAATAAACCAGAGATCAAAAGTTAAACGTAAACAGGTAATTACCAAACATATCTACAACTCTGAGAACTTTAGTAATTTTAAAGTAAAATTAAGCAGCCTAGCATGGAATTTTGATCCTTATCGAGTGTTACAATTCTTGCTTTCCAAAAATCACATGCCCTCAAATCATTAACCCTTTCACCGATATGGACGTCATATGACGTCCAAGTTAAAATGCCCCACACCGATATGGACGTGTATAGATGTCCTGCGCATACATGCATTTAATGCTCATTTAACGCCAATTATTTTAATCTTGCTGTTTTACAATAAATTTAAATTAGTTCTATAAGGAATGTAAACGTATCCTTAAAGGTTTCTTTTTGAATTGTACACCTCCAAACCTGGATAAACACCCAAGGGCACATCTGCAGATTCACACCAAATAATATTGGTTTCCTTGCAAACTTCTTTTTCGCAACACACTACACATTTTCGAAATGGTTACAAGTTTTTTGGGTGTGGGTGGTATACTTTTAGGAAAGTGTTTTCTCTCAAGTATGAGGGATGATGTGAATTTTGCTACCCCCTAGTATAAAGAGGCCTCTGAGTATTATAATACTCAATTAGGTTACGAGCTCTTTATACGCGCAAGTACAGGTAGGTGAATGTCTTTTACAGCTCTGAAAATTACTAAACAACTGTGCATAGTTACATCCAGTGGTATAAAAATACTTTTTTTTTACTATTTAACTGTTTTCCGTAAAGAGGGATAGCTGGTAATAGCTGATCCGTATCACCCATATTTGACCGGCCATTTCCCCAAACAATGGAGTAGCTAACATGACAGCTGTAGACCAGTACACGTCACTGCTACGTATGTCCTAAAGATCTCCTTCATAATCGTACAACAAATCTTCCAGATTTTCTACAGTAATATCAGAAGCCTGTACACATCATACCCAAGCTAATTTATTTGCTACATTATCGGGATAAGCCATGGTTAACATTGAAATTTAACAATTTCAAATGTGCCATACATTTAGCTCTTGATAGCTACAAGAAATCACTCTGAACACAGAGAGAGTATAAATAACTGAAATACAGAGCGAAAACTGCTGCATAAGGCTACTAGAAACCTTGGTTGAGAAACACTGTAATAACAGATACTGACAGAGTTTTCATTCTGGTGTGTGAGTGTATGACGCAACATATTCTCATCATATTATCGCTTGGCATAGCATAAATAAACTAAACTTGAACCTGAGAAGTCGCTGGCATAGCCATACAGACATACTATGGCTCGTATACACATAAAACAAAATGATTCACATATTAGGCGCGTTCGGCACAAAGAATGGCTTTTGCTACAGTGAAACAAAGTAGTGAAATTTCAACAATTTATTAATGTAGTCTCTACTTTATTGTTACTGTAGATTTATACTGCCTTTAATGAGTTTTAAACCAGTTTTTGTTTCGTTTAAATAACTTAGTAAATACGGAAGATACGGAATTGTATTTATGATGCATTTTTACAGCATTTAACAATTTAAATGTCCTGTTCTGTTTATTGGGTATCCGTTTCCGGCCCCTGAAGGGTTTAAATGGCCATCGGCGAAGCGGTTAAAAAATATTTGCTTGACTGGTGTTCAAAAGGCATAAGGATCTCTAGTGCATGTAAAAGATGGCTACACAGTGTAACGGGAATATATTTGTTCTCCACTCGCAGCAGATAGGAAGCACGCCAACTTTTTGGAAGATCCAGATCGAGTTTTGATTAAGTAAGAGTCATGAGATCTTTTCTCAGGTGTGGATATGGATTTTTGGTGACAGAAATAAAATTTATATGACTCCGATTTCATAATATATTATTTAATTGTATAATATGAACTACAATTCACTCGTTTCTATTACGAATATCGAATAACACTTTTTGAATGTTATTAACTTTCCTTTACAATTATATTCAACGCAACATTTTTTATCGTCATGAAACGAGACTGAAGATTATAACACTTCTCTCAAGATTATTGATTTTCTTGTCACTATCGTTACTTCCGCTTTATTTTGTGATTGGCCGATCCACTGGCACGTCACCACATCACGTCATACCACGTCACACCACTACTACTTCGGCCAATCACACAACTACATACATTTTTATATATTTAAATTATTAAATACATTTACATAACCAGCCCTTATAAATTTATAAACCTTTCATACCTCAAACACAACCAAAAAGTACTGTTACAACAGTAAATACAAGTCAACCACTAATCCAAACATAAAACAATATTACAAAACCTACAACAAAATATTTAAAGCCGTAATAAGAAAAGGTAAACAAATAGCAACTGAGAGTTACATAAAAACTGCAGATAATAAAAGCAGAGCTACATGGACCGTAGTAAAAGGTGAATTAGGTTTGAGTAAAACTATGAATATTGAACCATCCTCACTTAATTCAAACTATTGAGATGCTAAGAAAAATACCGGCACTTTAAATGAGTACTTTGTAAACATTTGTAGTGAGACTCAGGAGGTTCCCCCATCCCTAGAGAACGCAATAGCAAGCCTGTATAAAAACAATTGCCTCATGCTCACACCCACATTTAATTTTGAAATGTTTTCTCCAGATAACATTAATAAAATAATAACAAAATTAAAACAAAACAAAAAAGCCAAGGGGTGGGATGGGTTATCATTCTTAATAAAAGAAATCAAACATGAAGTTAGTGGGCCACTTTGCCAAATAATCAATGGCATCTGGCATCTTTCCCGATAGGATGAAATATGCACTTGTGAATAGGGTGACCATATCTCACGGGCAGAAAAAGATGAAACTTTCAGTATCACCCCATTCAAATTGTAGCAGGAACTGTTTGATATCCGTAATACGGATTTGTAAGTTTTACATACAGACGTATAGTTCGATACACATGATTAAGGTTTAAGAGAGCAGCCAGCATTAAAGAGGTTAAGAAAAAAAATACAAGTACGTGTTTTATTTCATTTATGAGGTTATTATAATCTAGCACACAGAATTAGTGGCACAACTTCGCTTGCTTTACCATTCCTCTTTCTTTGCATACCAAGAATACTTCATTGCTGAACATATTTGTTTCAGCAAAGTTTTATTCGATATCAAGTAGTTCAAAAATTCCTGATCAAAATTTGCATTACTGAACAAAAGGCTGTTTTCAGTAAATTAAATGCCAGGTCAGAAGATGGCGTGAGTATAGAAAATTAATTGGGTCAAAGAAACATTACTACTTAACTTGATTATCAAGCTGTATTGATTTGTGCTTAAGTCGATGGATTTCCATTTTAAGGCCGGTTTCCAAGAGGAGCCGAACTGAAATCCAGCATCATGATTAAGCGTGCTCCTCTCAGAGGAAATGGCCAAAGCCTCCTTAATTCTCTGCTCCCAGTAACTGTTGCATATTGCCAAGATGGTCGTCTTACAAAAATTGGCTCTATGGCCGTTATCAAAACAATGCTCTGCCAGCCCAGACTTCTCAGGTTGCATTAAACGAATGCTCCGTTCATGTTCGTTTATTCTGGTAGCGATTTTAGCGGGATTTTTAATGCTGATGATGTGGGACAGGATTATCCTCACCTGTACTCGTCCCGTGTTGCGTCTGGGTTGCTGGTTGAATTCAGCCCTCCGAGAAGAAAATGACGAAGAAACCACATGTTGTAGATTGTTCTCGATCCGAGCTTTCTGCTCAGATCTGGCACTAAAATGCAGGGATGCATCTGGAAGATCTCTGGCGCTGTTCCAGTCGGTGCATGAGAAAAACTCTTTAAATTCAGGCGTGGTCTCGAGCGAGGGAATTAACTTTTGATCTATTGAAAAGTTAATTTTTTTTTTTTTTTTTTTTTTCAAAATTAATATAATTTAACTATATTAATTTTGTGTAACAAATTCACAGAATACGTCGTAGCTTAGATATACATTAAACTGTATCAATATAATTGAATTAAATTTACACAGAAATTGTGAAGATAGTTTATAATCTCTATAGACTCTTTTCTACACACCATTCCAACATGATCATAAAGATGCTACCTCTTTAATCTTTCTCCAAGATTATTGACTTTTCCTTCACTCGTTACCATCACTACCACTCAAACTCAATTCTCACTGGTCCACGTCACACATTACGCAATCTCATTCCTAAAACTACCAATAAAAAAAAATTAAATTAATTTCATTTACATGTAGCATCATCTCATGACCTACTGAATTTTAACAATTTTTCTTGCTTATTCTAACATTCCGTATTAATTCCTAAACTACATATTTAAATACTTTTCAATTCTCAGGGCCCAAACCAAAACAACTGTTACATGATGGTCCTTCCGGTTTGTCCTATATATGGTGTCACATTCACAGGGAATGCGGTACACTCCCGGAACGTGGAAGTCCAGTTTGTCTTTCACTGGTCTCAGCAGATGTTTAATCTTCGGAATTGACTTGTGGATGGTCCTGATGTATTTGGCGAGAATTCTGCTGATTCTGCTGGATAGGTTGCTGGTAAGCTAGCGGTAGGCTTATCTGATGCTTGCTGTATTACAGATTTCCCTTTCCTAGCTTTGGTGATCAAGGTTTCAACGTCATATTTGGAGTAGCGGTTGTGATGGAAAGTGAGTCTCAGGTGCTGCAATTCCAAGTGCCTGGGATCAGAGATAGACAAAGCTCTGTGGACTAGTGTATTGAGAACTCCCAGGTGTTGAGACTTATGATGGAAACTGTGAGCGTTCAGATAGAGATCGGTGTGTGTAGGCTTGTGGTATACAGCATGCCCCAGTGTACCGTTACTGTTTCTTGAAACAAGAATGTCCAGGAATGGAAGAGTTCCATCCTTCTCCACTTCCATGGTAAACTGTATTTGAGGTCGAAGGCTGTTGAGACGCGCAAAAAAGCTAAGCAGTGTCTGATCCATGTGGTCAAATTACAAAAGTATCGTCCACATATCTATTGAAATGAGATGGTTTAAGTGGAGCTGTGGCAAGTATTTCATGTTCTAGGTGTTACATATAGAAATTAGCTATGGCTGGTGACAAAGGGGAGCCCATTGTTACTCTGTCTACTTGTTCATAGAAAGTACCACCAAACAAGAAGAAAGTGGACGTCAGGGTATGTCGGAAGAGCTCTGTGATATCAGCCGGAAAATGCTCCTTCAGAAGTTGGATAGCTTCCTTAAGTGGTACCCTTGTAAATAGAGAAACCACGTCGAAGCTGACAAGATCAGAAGGGCCATTGGTAATGTTCTTAAGTGTCTTTACAAACTGTGTGGAGTTACATGATGTGGGCAATCCCCTACCAGAGGTTGTAATAGATCAGCCAGGTGACGTGCCAGCCAATATGTAGGGCTACTCTTGGCTTCCACAATGGGGTGTAAAGGAACGTCCGGTTTGTGGATCTTCGGGAGTCCATACATTCTAGGAGGCCTGAATCCTGACGGTGATACCGCCTTCTTAATTTCTGAAGTAAGGCAGGATCTTTTAATAAGTTGTATAGTTGTTATATAGTTCTATTTTCAGTAGCTCTGAGTGATAGTCTTTTGAGGGGCAGTTATTGAAATAACTGCACCAAACCTCATTTGATAGGCTTTTGTGTTGTTCAGAAGACCTTAGAAATCTTAAAAAATTTGAAAACTGGTCAAAATATTTCACATCAATCACAATATCTGTTTTATCATGGAGATACACTATAGTTGCCTCAACATCCTCCCATGACGGAAATGCTTTGGCCTTCATCCACTTAAACACGCGCATCTCATTGTATTGGACCATCCATTTTTCTAGATATTGAATACAGGGAAGATATACACAATTAATTTAATTCTCAGACCTGTCACATTCTACAATGTACCCTGCTTCCCTTTTTTCCTTTAGTATATCTTTTACTTTGATTGGAAGCTCAGTGTTCGTCTTTCAGTGTCTGTAATGTGCATTCCAAAATGGAAAGTGTGTCTGATACTGAGTTTGCTTCCACTTCTAGATCAGCGATATTTTTCTGAAAAACTGTCATAAGTGACCGTACAAAGTGCAATCTTGCCTCGCTCAGTTCATTTTCAAAAACACTATTACTGGAACTGAACTTTGGGATAAAAAATAAGACCTGAGCGCAGGGTACATTTCCAGTATTGTACTAACACTTGGAAATAATGATAACTACCGTGTATTTGAATGGGAAAGCAACTGCTATGTTATGTCAACAAACTCACAAAAAGATTTCAGCTCTTCAGTACGCACTGTATAAATAGAAAAGAAATTGAATATTGAATGGGAAAGCAACTGCTATGTTATGTCAACAAACTCACAAAAAGATTTCAGCTCTTCAGTACGCACTGTATAAATAGAAAAGAAATTGAATATTTTCAGCACGATGGATTCTGTGCCAGCTGAAAGACCAAAATCAAAGTCATGTTGAACACAGTTATGTAGAACATGTGCTGGATAACCCATTCCCACCAATTTGTTATTTAGTTTGTTCTGTAAATGTGTTAACACATTGTTTCCTGAAGCTCTGCCCAGCCCACCAAAATTTGTGTTGGTGTTATCCCCAGCAAAAGCAACACACTTTTTGTCTATCCCCATTTCTTAACAGTATCTGTTATATAAGTAGCTATTGTTTCTGCCTTTTCATTTCGAGCTGCTTTCAACTCAATAACCTTTGTGTTTATACCATCATTTTTTTCCTCAAAATATTGGATGAAGATAGGAAATATTTTGAGAGAACTGTGGTTACTCGCATTTGTCGCAAGACCAAAGCATGAGATTCCTTTTAACACTTCTATTGTTAAGTCTACTGAGTGAGGGGAAAGAACAGAGTTAATTGTAGCTTCACACTTGGTATGAGCACATGAAACTTGTTTTGCAATAGTAGAGTCTTTATACAACACCCTCTGTAATTTTCTGGTACAATCCATGGATTGAAAACTGTGATGATGTTGAATAGTATGAAAGGCTAATGTTCCTTCAACTGCACTGCATGCATCATTGTTATTTGAGTCCTTGTTGATGAAGGAGTCTAGTTTCAAAGAAGAGCCTACATTCCGGACATTGCTATTATGTTTGGCTGATTTCATATGTGTCTCTGACGAATGTCAGGTAACTCTAAGCTCTATGGACCCTGGGCTCATTTGAGCATCATTTCACCTATTCCATTCATCGTCCGATATGACTTAACGTTGGAGGACTAAATTACAACAAAATTGTCTCTAGGTCCAAAGTTCCTGAGAAAAAATTTAAAACAATTTTCTTAGAATTTTTTAACGAAATGGAATATTTGCACACTATTGCATGAGCTAATCCAGCTTTACCTTTATCTCGTCAAACAATTAGGTCATTGTTAAGATAAGGGGCTGCTAACCATGACTTAGGCCGATTTTGCTCTCTTACAGTACCAGCCCGGATAGAGTTTCTTATTTTAATAAGCTTTTACACACACAACTAACCTAAGACTAACCTCCCTAAACATGGGGCAAATTTCTAACACTCTTTTGTTGAATGATTCCCTTTATACAGCAAAATTTAATAAATAACCGCAAATATGAAGCACTACGCACAGGCATACCACACAAATTAGTGTGTAATTCTGCAATGGAGCTTCTCCGAGAAATAAAATTTGTAAAAGCGTAGTCGGAATAGATAATCTCATATTAACAAAGCAGCATTATATGATTATATTCGTTTTTGCGGCCGGTCCCTTATTTTAACAATTATAAAAAAAATGACGCTAATGTACGAGTAGAACTTCATGTCAGACATACATTGGCATTGCGTGTTTCTTTCCTAAGAAGTAACATTTTACTTTTAGGGTATTATGTTTGTTTGCAATTGATATGAAAGTTCCTCCATAGCAGATGAGACATTCTGTCTCTGATTCATTTCTTCCTTTTTTAAATGATGGATATTTACTTTTCCATTCCTTACTGTACACACATTTACGTTTAGGCATTTTCACAACAAAGATATTTACTGCTACGATTTCAGAATTATCAGAAAATTAACGAAATACCATCACATATTCCGTTGTTTAAGGACTATGACACAATGAAGCACAAAATTAATACAATTTCGAGTCGAACTAATACTCTTAAGTATTATATGCTATATAATATGCTAAGTATTATATACTATGAGTATTAGTTCGACTCAAAATTGTATTACCATCACATAGTTTAACACGTGCTTTCAAGGAAACTAGCTACCCGGCTGCACAGCAATAGGAAGGAAGCATAGAATAATAGCATATTTATTGCAAATTAATAGGTCATTCAGAGAGTATGCAATGACCAAAGAGTATAGTTATACTAGGTATACAGCCTTTGCTGTGGCTTAAGTTTCTTCGATATGTGATGTCTCAGTGGCCAGAAAGAAAGATTATTCAATTTAAAATGAAATTATATTCCTAGCTCTAAAAAAGAGGACATAAGCCGAATTTCTAAAATTCTGCTCGGATACTTTTTTTACAGCAGAAAAGAGGACATGTCCGGGAAAAAGAGGACGTATGGTCACCCTACATGTGAAGCCCATTCACAAAGGCAGAAGTAATGTAAACATTTTAGGCCCATCTCTATACTTCATACTTTTGCAATAATTTTTTAAAAAATTGTACACTCAATTAATTACATATTTAAATCACTATAGCAAACAAACTGACTCGCAACATGGTTTTAGGAAAATTGCTCAATAATATCAGCATTAATAAACCTAATAAATGACATATCTCAAAGACTGGATGAAAAACAATCTGCTTTGCTGATCATATGTGACGACTCAAAGCCCTTTTTGTGAATCACAAATACTGTTTAAAAAATTAGAATGTTATGGTATAAACAACATAACATTAAAATGGTTCCAGTCGTATCTTAAACACAAACAGAAAGTAATTCTACAAAATAGTAAAGGTGAGGCACACTCAATCCGGAACACGATAAAAAAATGGGGTACCACAGGGAAGTGTTTTAGGACCATTGCTTTACATACTGTATACAAATGATGTCCCGAAAAACATCTGTGAAAAAAACAATAATGTATGCTGATGATACCACAATTAGGATAAAAGCGGTAACTAACATAGAGCTGATGCAGAAAACAAATGAAACAATGTCTGCACTAAAACAATGGTTTAATGACAGTGGACTAAAATTGAACAGAGCTAAAACTTCAATAGACAATATCAATACCAATATATGTAGTGCCACCTCAGCAAAAATGCTTCGATTATATATAAATATTCAGTTAAAATGGCAGGAACATATACAATAAATTAAATTCTACCTGCTTTAACATGTTCTGCCTATCCCAAATTACAAACTTGGAGACTAGAAAAGTAGTATATTTTAGTTACTTTCACTCTATCATGACGTATGGAATAATTCTCTGGGGTCATGCAACAGGCTGGGAATCAATATTCAAAACCCAAAAGAGAATAATCCACATAACAGACATAGGTCCAAAAGAATCTTGTAGACCACTAGTCAAAAACCTGGAAATATTAACTTTCCCATCACAATATATACTGGAGCTTTGCAAATACATACATTTAAATTTTGACGACCTATATAGTACGCAAAAACAAGACAGCTTAAAGCCACAAAATCATACATTAACATTATTTGTAAAAAGCCCACTATATGCAGGAATAAAAATGTATAATAAATTACCCACCAAAATAAGACAAACAAAAGATATGAAATGATTTCATAAAGCCATCAAGACATGTTGGTACAAAAGTCATATTACTCAGTAAGGAAATATCTCGCAGGTAGTTCATAAACATTGTTTTACTTTTCTTTTTGTAAAGATATTTTTGCCTAAATATACATTCTCAATTGTTGTAAATAATATTTATTGTATATTTCTTTGACGTGTCACCTGTTTACAGAGCTTTTGCTCACTTTTGTAAATGTTTGTGATGAATAAAGTTATTATTATTATTGTTGTTGTTATTATTATTATTATTATTATTATTATTATTATTATTATTATTATTATTATTAATTTGTTTTTATAGACTACATTTTGATGCATTAGATCAAAATTCCTGTTAAAACATGGTTCATTCTAATTGCTAATTGAATACAAAGCTGTGCAGCCACGATATGTATATTTACTTCCTTAACTAGGTTGCTAATTCACCCCTTACCTGACCCACTTACTATTTTATCTACACGGCTTCATCACAGTCCATAGTACTTGCTCTCTTAGGGAATGCACACAAGTGATCCTCTTGCTTTTATTAGTTCAAGATGTCAGGTAATAAGTAAAATGCAAAGAGACAAACTATTTCATTTACAGACATATAAAGATGCTCTCACTTATGCCAGCTATGGATGCCAAATTACTTTATTATTTTATTTCTTATAATTTGTAATGCTAAGATTGCATAAAATGTATCCAACTCGTGGTCAATTTTAATGACTCGTATTAAAATTGTCAGTTGAATGATGAGTGTGGCGAACATTCTCTCATGCCATAATCATCCAGAGTGTCCACTTCTTGCTAAATTCTATTCTGTGTAATCCGTTGTTCAATATTTCTTAAGGAGATATTTTTGTAAAACTTAAAATTTATAAGTATTCATTGTTTCGAATAATAATACAAATAAAATCAAAACTATCATCAGGTTTCTCATATCATTCTTTAAATATTGAGCATAGAAGATGCAGAATAGAAAGCATAAAGATATATGATTCAATAGATTCTCTCTTTTTCTTTTTTTCTTTCTTTCTTTTCATTTTGGAGGTATAAATTTAGCTAATGAGACAAAAAATTTTAAAATTGCAGACTTAACAGGGGCAAAGCAGAGAATATGTTGCCACCAAAGCAGCACACATTTGAAGTACGAGTAGAAACTGAACCCCAACAAGTTTATCGTCTCATACAGAAAGCTCTTCAAGATTATAAAGATGAAAAACGAGGTCCAACAATGATAGCTATACAGTCTCCATTTGGTATGCAGTGTTAAATATATATGCATTTCAAACTTAAGTTGGTCATAAAATCTAAAAATGTATAAATAGCTCAAGCTATTCATGTTATGAAACTGGGTCTTTAGGTGAAACCAATTGCCTGAAAGTCTTATTAATGTGTTACTGTTGCAAAAGCTAATGAAGATTTTGTGTTGATGTGTTAAATTCTGTAATAAAGCTTTAATTGTTGTGCTCTCTTATGTTGGTTGCTTGATAGACTAATGCATGCTCTGCTTTATAGTTAAATCTTGGACATTGTTCATAGTTTTCTACATTTTCCTCTTATGTTTGAAAAAAGGACAATAAAATCTATTTATGTACATTTTACAGATTTGGTAACTATGAATTCGCTAATGCCTGGTGTGGGTGATTTCCCTGTGGTATCAATACATTTGTCAGATGCAGAAGATATATGGGACCTCAATTGGCAGCGTTCTGGAGCACGTAGTATGATCCGACACTATCTGAATTCAGAAACTGTTTTGGACCTAATGACAGAGCAGGCAAGGTATTTCCATGTACCTTTGGGGAACTTGCCTCATGATCCCACTATATTTGCTGCAGATCTCTTCTATGCAAGACATCTTAGTAAACACAACTTTGTGCTCTGGTGTTCTCCAACAGAAAAACCTGATCTTGGTGGACGTGAAGCTGATGATAATAGGTATATACATTCATTTTATGACGAAAGACAAAATATTTCATCTCTATGCTGTACTACTGATAAATCTAAAGCCAGTGCAACAGAAAATCATTACCATAATTTTGAACTTGATTCCATGCTAAAAATACATAAAAAGTAAGAATAATAAAAGAAAGACAAATCTGTAATATTGTTTTATCCATCACTCTGCTGTTCTCTAGAGAAAAAAGAGCAGCATTAACCAGTACTTATGCATATATGTCCTTAGTAGAAAGTAATTCATTTCAAGATCTAACAACCTTAATTCTTTGTATCTTCCATGTATAATTTTCCTTGCTTTTGTGGATAGTGTTATTTATCAATCATCAAGATCATCCCAACACCCATTCTGTGAAAAAATCTTTAATTGTTAATGACATATTTAGTCAGATTTTAGAGAGTCGATATAGAGCTGGTGATGCGAACAATAGTTCGTGAAACATGTCCCCAATATAGGTACATAAGTGAAGCTAATGTGTAAAAAATACAGTTGCAATAGAGCTGATGATGTGAACAACAGTTCACGAAACATGTCCTCAATATAGATACATAATTGAAGCTTATGTGTAAAAAATACAACTCATCTATAATTTAATTATGTTTTGCTTCACTGTGGTGTTTACAATAAAGTAAAATTTTGATATATTGAACAGATACAGGTTCGCCTACAGGATGTAAGTATAGTGGCATTGTTACTTTCCTGCAGCGGACAGTGTCATTGAATAGGGTTGGTGGTGAAAATTTTACTGCAGAACCTCTGTTTGCAGAATATTTCTATCTTAACTTTCCTAATTTAAAAAAAAATAACTACAATATTTTTTAATGGGGACATACTTTTACCCGCATTAAATCTGAATCTGCAGTATTTCAGACCATGCTATTTCGCACTTCTACTATATGCAATAGTTATAACTCAAATTTGGAAAATGTCCTTCATATCAAACAAGTTATCCCATAAGCCTGCTACCAATTCTGTCCAGGCATTTTAAAAAATAACTTATATTTTTAAACGAAGTTTGGTTTCATTAAAACCCCTCCACTAAAAGAAGGTGCTGTGGCTTTAGTTCATGCTAAAGTTTATGTTGCACTAGCTTTGTTATGGTTTATTTCTATTTCATAAATATAGCTTTAGATTCCTTATTATACAGCATTTAGAGCTGCTGGCCTGTAAACTAAAATATAAAATTAGAATATAATTTATTGACCTTGAGATTGCATTACAACAAAGCAATTGGTAACATTAAGTACATAAATGTTACCATTCCATTATATTATGAACTTAGTATATTTACACAATTTGCAACATAGTTGTTGCTAAATAAATTCATACAGTGATGATGAATTTATAAAGTTTCATTTATTATATGCATTTCATAACTGATTATTATAATTATTAGGTAGTATATTTTTATGTGCTAAAGGAAATCAAAATATTTGATAAAAATGTTAAAATATGTGGTCAAGATGCTACAATATTTTACTTAAATTCACAAATGAGAGAAAATTGTTAATTTATTATTGTCATGAGTTTTCGTCGCTCATGGATAAATGGCAGCTCCTAGTGTATTCCCTAAAATTGCAGTAGACAAGAAAAGTACTCCAAATTGTCCATCACAAGTGCATACTAATAGTCTTTAAATATTGCCTTAGATTGTGAAAATTATATTTTGACATCACAGGATATCAGGTGTGCATATTGTGACTGTGGGTTCGTAGAATTAAAAGACTTTGTTCTTTATTTCCGTAAAAATACACTGTTCAATTTTCTCGTAACAACATTACGTCTCATACACAAAACACAATCTACCAAGGTCGATGGCGACACAAACAGCATTCTGTTTACAACATTCCAGTTATGTCTCTCTGTTTATGACTGACTCTTAGCGAGTCGTCGCTACCTTAAATACCTCATCTAATAATTCCAGACTATTCCAGAACAATAAAGAAACCGAATAATCTCTATCAATCAAGATGTCACCAGAAATTTCCATTTATCTCAGTTTGTTTTGGCAGATCTTTATCTGCGTGGTATCTTTATCAGTTCCTTTGTGTAAACAAGCCGCGTTATCGCTCCGCGCGAACCTTTTATGTCCGTCGCCGCGACACTGCTCCCTCCTCAAGGCTGGTTGTCCCGAACAGCACCATTGTAGTGGGCCAGATGATCCAGGTGTACCACCAGCATCTTCCCTCGGGGCACCTTCTGGATGCGGTAGACCACGTCGTTAATCCTCTTCACCACCTGGTAACGTCCTTGCCATGGCTGTTGAAGTTTCGGGCAGCATCCCTTGGTCCGGGTAGGGCGGTACAACCAGACCAGGTCACCTTGCTGGAACCCTTGACTGTTGGCTTGCCTGTCGTATCGGGTCTTCATGCAGTCGCTCGCCTTCTGGAAGTTCTGACGAGCCATCTCATGCATGTCATGGAGATGGTCCACCAGGTTCTCCACATACTCGGTTGCTGGCTGTTTTACGTCTGGGGGGCATCCAAAAGCCAGATCACAGGGGAGGTGTAACTCTCGACCGAACATTAAGCTGGCTCGTGTCATCTCAGTGGTGTCGTGTGTTGACGAGCGGTAGGCCAGCAAGAACAGTGGCACCTTGTAGTCCCAATCTCGCTAATGGCTGGCCACGACTTTCCTCAGGTGTTCTTCTAAGGTCTTGATGTATCTCTCGACCATGCCATCTGACTGGGGATGTAGGGGTGTTGTGTGGGTCTTGTTTACCCCAAGTCTTTCCAGTGCCTCCTTCATCAGATTGGACTCAAAATTGGTGCCCTGGTCACAGTGGAGCTCTAACGGCACCCCAAATCGGCAGAACACTTGCTCCACGAGGCAGTCTGTGATTGTCTTCGCCTCCTGGTTCGGGTGGCATACACCTCCGGCCACTTGGTGAAGTAGTCCACGACCACCATCAGGTACTTGTTGCCTAGGTTGGACACTGGGAATGGTCCCGCTATGTCGATGGCGATCCGTTCGAATGGCGCTCCGACGTTGTACTGCTGCATGCGACCCCAGCTCCTAGTTTGGGGTCCACGACTTGCCACGCACACGTGACATTGCCAGCACCATCTCTTAGCGTCTGCTCGGAGCCTCAGCCAGTAGTAGCGCTGTCAAGAGTTTTTCGATTGTCCGGTTTGCTCCAGGTGTCGTGAAGTACCGGCATGCACTTCCTCCAAGACCTCCAGGATCTTACTTCGAGGAAGTACCAACTGCTCCCTCTGTGTCTTCCCATCAGGTGATTCCCTTACCCGGAACAGCACGCCCTCTCTTGTCTTCAGAGAGTCCCATTGGGCCCAGTAGGACTTGTAGGTGGCGCTCCTCGATGCGATGTCCTCCCAGGTTAGTCTTGACCCTGCCTCCACTTCCTTCAATAGTGGCCCCAAGTTGGCATACCCCAGCTGCTCCCTCCTCAGGCCTGCGCTATCCCAGCCATCCGCAGGCACTGCCGTGACCACTCGGACAGCTGCGGCACATCTCCTTCTCTTCCACTCTTGTGCATTGGCTGCACTCTTCTGGACAGGGTCTCCGGGACATGGCGTCTGCATTGCCGTGGCTCTTCCCTCTCCTATGTTGAGAGGTGAAGTCGTACTCCTGTAGCCTCTGGACCCAACGGGCTGTCAGGCCTTCCAGGTTTCTAAAGCTCAGTAGCCAGGTTAGCGCGGAGTGGTCAGTCCTCAGGTGGAATGGCTGTCCGTACAGGTACTTGTGGAAGTGTTCCAAGTCTTTACCACCGCCAGTAACTCTCGCCGGGTGACGCAGTAGTTCTTCTCTGCCTTGGATAGTGTCTTGCTGTAGTAGGCTATCACCTGCTCGTGGTCGTCCTGGACTTGTGATAGGACACCTCCAATGCAATGGTCGCTGGCGTCGGTGTCCACAATGAACATGCTGCCTGATTGTGGAAATCCCAGAATAGGAGCACTACACAATGTCTTCTTCAGTCGCTGGAAAGCATCTTCGGCTTCATCCATCCACACATAGGGCCGGTGTTCTTCAGCCAGGCGGGTGAGGGGTTTGGCGATGTTGGAGAGCCCCCTTATGAAACGGCGGTAGTAACTGCACAGACCCAGGAAGCTGCGCAATTTTCTCTTATCCTTCGGTCGAGGCCAATCTCTCACGGCCTGTGTCTTCTCCGGGTATGTGGCCACTCCGATTGGTGAGACTATGTGGCCCAAGTAGTTGACTTCCTTGCGGAAAAGCTGGCACTTCTTCGTGTTCAGCTTCAGGTTTTTCGCCTGCAGTCTTTGTAGCACCTTACTCAGGTTGTCGAGATGGTCTTCAAAAGTCTTGCCGACGATGATGATGTCGGCCAGGTATAGCAGGCAGGCGTCATAAGTCAGTCCTATCACTACCGGCTCCATGAGGCTTTGAAAGGTAGCTGGTGCATTGCAGAGGCCAAAGGGCATAACTGTGAACTGCCAAAGCCCTTGGCCTGTCGAAAATGCAGTCTTCTCCTTGTCTCTCGGGTCTAGAGCCACCTGCCAGTAACCCAACTTCAGGTGCAGGGTTGAGAACCACTGTGCACCAGCTAGCGTGTCCAGGGTGTCGTCAATCTGGGGTAAGGGGAAACAGTCCTTCCGGGTGACAGCGTTCAACTTCCTGTAGTCCACGCAGAAGCGTAGCTTCTTTGTCACCAGAACTACAAGGGAACACCAAGGGCTGCCAGACTCTTCGATCACACCCCTTGACTTCATGTCATCTAGCATATCCCGTACCACCACTTGTTTTGCCAGCAGAACGCATCTTGGTGGTTGCTGAATAGGCCCGGCATCTCCGGTGTCGATGCGGTGAAGCACTTTGTCCATGCGACCTGTTACCTTGGCTGAAGACGCGCTGGTATCATCTCAGCGGTTGTCGAACTTTCTCCAGCTGTTCTGCAGTCAGGTGGTCGGCCATCCTCTGCAGTAAGCTTTCCAGCCGGTGCCCCAGGTGTTGTGTCGGCATTGGCTCCTGTGTGTTGTCCATTGCTGTCACGCTGACCACGGGCTCACCCATCCCCAACTCTGTTCCGGCCTGGACGTCGTGATCGGTGTCTGCCAGGTTGAGCAGCCTCACTGGCACCCCGTCCGATATGACTTAACGTTGGAGGACGTAAATTGCAAAAAAAAAAAAAAAGCCTCACTGGCACCTCTCGACACGGCAACAATGTCCTGGCTACACATAGTCCGTACACAGGCATCTTCTGGTCCAGCATCATGTTCTTCGTTCACTGGTCTTCCAGTTGCACCGTCACCACCACCTCGCTTCTCGCAGGAACCACCACGTCTTCCTTCTATGTGACCCTGCAGATTCCAAGGCGCTCTTCAGGTTCCCGGAGTATCACCTCTTCTCCATTGAGCCGCAGGACCTTCCTGACGTCTACCGTCGCCTCGTGGCTCCTGAGGGCATCCAACCCCAGTATCACCTCCTCAGCCACCTTCACGACGAACACCCACAGATGCACGGCACTTCGTCCTAAGGTTAACTCCAGTAGGGCCTTCTCCATAGGCAAGGTGTCACCCAATGCCGTCACTACCTGGTATGGTCGGCTCGGTTTTCTTGACGCCAAACCTTTGGCCATGTCAGTTCTGATTATGGTCACGGCTGCCCCGGTGTCTACGAGCACGCGGCACGGCCTCCCCCCAACCGTCTGCGATGAGGTTGTCATCCCTTCGTCGGCTGATGACGCGCAGTGTCACTCGAGGAGTTGGTGTAGACGGCGCCGACGTGCTCCTGGCCACGTCAGGCCTTACTCTTCCTTCCGGCTGCTCTTCCTTGTGTCGGTCATCGTTGCGGCAAAGTTACTATTTGAAGCTTCCGTCTTCGTTTTAATTCAACCTTCATTCCATATTCTTGGTGATGTCTTTATCCCATTCCTGACACCAGTTGTGACTTTGTGGGTTCGTAGATTTAAAAGTCCGAGTTGCAGATATTCCAAATGTTCTTTATTTCCATAGAAATACACTGTTCAATTTTCACGTAACAACATTACGTCACATACACAACACAATCTACCAAGGTTGATGGCCATACAAACAGCATTCTGATTACACCTGTTTACAACATTCCTGTTACACGTCTCTCTGTTTACGACTGACTCTTGGCAAGTCGTCGCTTCCTTAAATACCTCATCTGATCTGATAATTCCAGACTGTTCCAGAACAATCAAGAAACCGAATAATCTCTATCAATCAAGATGTCACCAGAAATTTCCATTTATCTCAGTTTGTTTGTTTCAGCAGACCTTTATCTGCATGGTATCTTTATCAGTTCCTTTATGTAAACAAGCTGCGTTATCGCTCCACGCGAACCTTTGATGTCCGTCGCTGCGACAATATTTAAACAAGGATGTTACCACACTTGCATGTTCTAAATTGCCTCCTGGCTAACCTTCCATGACTTGAGCCACTCTATACAGTTCTCAAAGAACTGCGTAAATTTGTTTTAAGACTTTTAGCTCTAGTAACAAATTAATTTAAATTTAGTATACTGTCCTTTAGGTTTTCACTTGATAGATTTTTTAAGCTTCTAGCTGTATGGAGTCACACAAAGAAGTTTAGATTGTAGATATTAATTTCTAATTATTTTTAATTGGCCATTTTTCAGTAAATCCTGAACTGTTTCAGTAGGTGACATGTCATTCTTGCCCAATTCATTTACAATACATGCTGAACTTCCTAAATGTGTTTCCATAGTACAAAACTACACTGACACACGTGGAAGAGGGAGATTGGGATTTCTGTTTTTACTCAGAGGAGATCAAACCTCAAGTGATTTAAGATAGTGTTTTTCCATTTGATACAAGCCCATCTACATTGGGATATTTCTGATAAATTCACATAATCTATGATGAGCATGAACTACCTAAGTGACAATTGTTTTTGGAAAACTCAGAAAGGACTTGTCCTCCTTTTATCATGTATGGTGCACCATTTGTGAGAAAGAATAATATGTTCTCTTATTTTATACCTTGCGGCCTTTCTTATGCCTAGTTTCATTAGATAACCTGACAGTTATATTTGCTGCAGATAGTTCTTTATATCCCACTAAAAATGACTATTCATTATTTTGCCATTTTCAATAGATACAACATTTCTTATTTTTCTGAGACTTAACTATCTTGTGTTTCATTAATGGTCACCCAGTCTTTCATTTTTACATGCTGCCATGATATCTAGCAAAGTTTCATCATAGCACTTAGGGAGTTAGTTCTTAATTTTGGTTCTTTTAGAGACTCAGTGTCAATATATTGTGACTTTGTGGGTTCGTGAAATGAAAAGTCCAATTTCACCACTCAAAAATGTTCTTTATTTCCACTGACTTACAGTTAAACTCTTGCCAATTACACAGAATTACGTAATGCACACAATTACAATTCGCCAGTTCGTCCGTTACAATTTCACTTGCACTCGTAATTACGTACAATCTTCCGATGCTCTCACACAGTCTTCTCGTCGTACACTAGCACTGCATTCTTACACCAAGAACTGTGACTAACTGTCTTGCCCGACGTGCTGCTTATATAGGGCCAGCGGGTCGATCGGAAGGTTCTAGATTAGAGGAAATATCCTGTAAGTTCGAGAACACAGGTGGAACAGAAAGAGACGGCGCCGTGATGTTTTTTGTCCCAGCCATCCCTTCTTAACGCTATAAGACAAACGAGGGGGCGGGGCGAACACCGACCCGTCTGCTGCTTGCCCAGTCTACAGGGTGTTCCGACGCTCGGGTGACAATATTTAGTCAAAAAGTTCCTAATAATGAACATCATTTACTTTTTTGGGTGGGAAATTGGCCATAACAAATCCTCTCATAAATCTGAATAATACTGTGAACACTTTATTTATTTTATTTATTTGTGCTAAGCTTCTTACAAATAAATACAAGAAATGTGGTTAAGTGTTCAGCCCAGGCTGTTAACTTACTATACTCATTATCTAATTTCTACTAGCTACACATTAATTTAGCATAAAATTATAAATGGTTTACCTCTCTTTTTAATGACTAATTCCATTTCTTTTTAACTTTATATAATAACTCTCCAGCTTTCATATAGTTTTTCCCAAAACATTTAATGCAATCTTTCTATCCATTTTGAGCCATTTCTCATTTGTACATTTTCTCCATAACTCAGTCCCTTCACACTCAAATACTGTGTGCTCTATCTTCTTTACTCCTGCATATTGGGGCAGGGTTTTGAGGAAAACCGTGTCTGTATACCCACTCTCACCCATGCTATAACCTCTCTTTTTTCTTTATTTAGTTTGTCATTGTCTACTTCTCTTTCCAATATAGTTTTTATTGTAATGTACGATTCTAATGATCTTTTTCCAACTATATCAGCAAACAGTGTTTGCATTTCTGTATCTTCAAATCTTCTCCTTTCCAAAAACCCTTTACATTGTTCTCCCTCATTCTTGAAATTTCTCCCAGATCTTGCTTTCCAGGTTATATTGTATACTATAGTACCATCAATTTGCTCCTTTTAAACCCTTTTCTGGATATTCTAAGCATTGTCTTAGCAAATTCTTTTCATTTAAATTTAAAATTCTAAACCAAAACTAAGGTGCTCTCTCCATGACCATATCTTTCCTTCCTACCCTGTCCATTTTTAATTGGGCGAATTCCTTTGCTGTGGTGCTTGGTAATCCTAAAATTTCTCTTCAGAACACCCTGTGTACAGCATCCAAAACTTCTCATCCACCCTCCAGTCCCCAGACTTCACTCCATATAACACTTTTGCTTCCACTACCATGTAGTATATTTTTTTCTAACCAAATGATAATATCTGGTATTCCGTATTTACACCCTCTAACTGCTGCCAATGCTCCTTTCCCTTTTACAGAATCCAACTACTTCTGTGTGTGTTTGGAGGAATTTACTAACAGTGACATCAAAATTAATCGTAAAAACTATTTGTAGTTGGTTTATTGACACTCTTCACTTACTTTTTTTATATTATCGAGGGACTAGTTTCAAAGGTCATTGCCTCCATTTTCAACCTCTCTCCAACTTGCATCTGTTGTCGTCTGCTCTCCTCTCTCTGGTGGTGGAACTATGAACTTCTTTGTCAAATTATCTACTGATGGGATTTCAAAGTTCATTATGCGGTCCTTATTTTTCCATATGAATATGTTCTCCCATGTTAGTTTATTTTGGTTAATCACTCTTTTAATAATTATGGATTTGGATCAATGTCATGATCTCCGTTCCAAAAATGAAATGCTACTGCTGACTTTTCTTCTTGTTTCAATCTGATGTTTCTAAAGTGCTCTTTGACTCTGGTTTTTAGATTTCTTTTAGTTTGACCTATGTAGCATTTTTCACAATTTTTACAACTTATTTTGTATATACCGGATCTGTTAACTGATGGGATATTATCTTTTGTTTTTGAATTTAGCAATTTTAAAATTGAGTTTACATTAGTAGGTGCCAAGATTATATTTTGTTCCTTAAAGATATTTTTAAATTTATTAAATGTTTTTGGGTGATATGTGAATGAACTGAATATGCTGTTGCTTTCTCTCTCCCTCTTTTTTTTTTTTTTTTTTTTTTGTTTTTTTTTTTTTTTTTTTGTTTTTCTGTTTTTTTTTTTTTGTTTTGTAAATGTGGTTGCTTCAACCACCGGACTTTTGTTGTATCCATTTTCTTCTGCTATATGTAGTATGGCTTTTTGTTCTTTGACATATTCTTCTTTATTCATGGCTATGTTGACTAGTCTGTGTGTAAGGCTGTTTATTATTGCATGCTTATGTATAATTGGGTTGTAGCTATTACTTTTTATGTAATTTTCTGAATGTGTTGTTTTCCTGTAATTTCCAAATTTAATTTTTGTGTTATTCCTGATGATATTTAGATCCAAAAAAGAGAGTTGTCCAATGATTTCCTTTTCTACAGTGAATTTGATGTTTCTTCCTTGCAGATTGAGTAATTTTAATGCGTCATCTAAAAGTTTATTCGGCACTATTGCAAAGATGTCGTCAACATATCTATACCAAACTTTGAAGATCCATTGGAAGGCCTTTTTAATTTGTGTTTCAAATATACTCATTTAGAAGTGATGGGCTATGGCCGATTTATCATCACTTCTGGTCAAAAAATCACAACATTTCCAAAGACATAAAACTTTTGGTACCGGCAAAAAAGTATTGGGAATTAACAGTTTGGGAAAATATACACATTTTGAAGAACAAAAAGAGAGCAATGAACTTTGAAATTCCAATAGTAGATGACGTCATTCAACTCATTGAACAGCGCCAGGAGAGGGAGGCGGTCACCTGAAGAACCAGTAGAATATCAGCTGAGGATGGGGACGCGGTGTCCTTGAAACATGTCCTAATTTAAAAAGTAAGTGGAGCTTAAGTGTTTTTACAGTCCGAGAATTGGTTTAAAAAGTGTTTTTGATTGATGAAGCTCCACTGTTTATAAATACTTCTATTTATAGTTAGTTACTAACACTCCCCACATGGCAACCTTGGCCTTCGGGGTAACCTCACCCCACCAAGTTTTTATGATTTCATTTACTTGGTCATGTATCATCACAGTGTATCTGTTTTATGTTACAGACAAACCCAGTTTTATGAAACTCCCTTGCAGGATCAAAAAATTGGGGTTTAATGTGCAATAAATGTATAGAGAATAATAGGGCCTATTTTTTGAGTATACCATAAATGTAAAAAGTTAAAGAAATGCACTGGCACCATGTTTCAAACAGCTGATAGACATTGAATGTTGGTCTGGATACTTCCTTCAGAACTCTGCCACTGCACATACACCTGATGAGTTATTACAGTTTATTGAGAAAATTTAGGATAAAATTAGCAAGGGTTTATAGTCTGCTCGGTCCCCTGATCTTAAGGCATGTGGTTAAAACAAAATATCAGAATAGAAAATAATGCTGTTTCGGAAGCTGTACTAAATGGAAATTTCCTCCGAAAATGCTGTAGATAAATTGATATAGATGGACAGCATTTCCAACATTTACTATAAGATATGTTTTGTGTTTATTCTGATAGTAATATGATTTGAGTTTTGATTTGATGCCCACGCATATGTGACTGAGAGATAGGCCATATGACTGTGAGCCGAGTTGTATACAGTATGTGACCAGAAGATGGCCATGCACCTGCCGGTCAAGTTTTGTAACATACATACTGTAGAGTTGCCCCAGAGAAGTATACCATATATTAGACAAAAATGAAAGAAGGCATAATATGCATATATGAGTAATTTTTTACAAACATTATGACAAAGTTTGTGTAATTGAAATGTGACTCAAGCTAATTTGGCACTTACATAATTTATGTGCTGTTCCTAGTATAGTGCTAATATTTAAAAACTTAATAGTCCTCTGTTTTCCCCTCTGGTAATGTCTTATACCTTTAGTTGTTTTGAAATACAATATTTTCTGAAACATTAAGTTGTTGAAAGTGTATTTGACTTTCTAAAGGATGCTGACAGACTTTGAAGAGAGCTCAAGCGTGGTAACCAATAATCCAGGATGTTACTCCTCTGTGTGCATCGAACTGACTGTAGATGGACTGGCTGTGAATACACTGCTGCAGTCTCATCGTGTGCATGAAGTCGAAGGTATTTCACACTAGAAAAACATTTAATCTGTACTTAACACTGTCAAATATCAATGAAAAATATCATTTTGACAAATTTATGAATATGAGTGTGTCCGTTTACAGGTACTAGCTCAAGTGTATCATTTGATACAATTCCTCAAGCCTCATTGGAAGAAATGATGAGTAAGAAAGGGGCTGTTTTGCCAGCATATGATGAAACTGCCCTCTGTAGCCCTGCATTTAAAGTCTTGCGTTCCATGGTGAGCGCTTGGCTTCGAGATGTCACTATCTACAAGAACGTGTTTGCTGACTTTCAAATTCTTCATTTCTATAGGTAAACTTCCTCAGTAGAGTTACTGAAATGCTAGAGTCTGCTTAATAAAAGCATGTAAGTGGTAATGAATAGAGGCCTTTATTTTTGCATTTGCAATAAAGCAGATTTTTGTGTCAAGTTAGTGCAAATAACACAATTTTCACAGTTTTTACTAAGCAATGCAGATTTGTGTGCTCTTAGTCAGAATAACAGTTTTGCATTGTGCATGCTCTGAACTACAAAAATAGATGTGCCAGTTTTTTTAATTGCTTAAGCATATGAGTTAATATGATATATGTATGTATTTATTAATAGTTAAAGTAAATATTCATTCAAGTAAAGCATAACATAGAATACAGTTACAGTACATGCACAAGTTAACATTTTTGGATACCTACTATACAGCATCCTATTTATTGATTTTAAAAACTGTGAGATACGTAGCTTTTTCTTTTATTTGCAGATGGTTAAGATCCCCTGGAGCATTATTGTATGATCCAGCTCTTCGCCAAACATTACACAACTTAATGAAAAAGTTGTTTATACAGGTTAGACATTGTATTTAACATTATTCCTATGAGTAAGGATTTTGATACAATGAAGAAAAAAATTGTATTAATTGTATTTAACATTTACTTAGTATTTTAGCAGAATTTTGAATGTTATATTAATCTATGCTGTGATTTAATGGTCCAGCATTAGAAATAACTGTTAACCAATTTTTTCAACAAAAGTTTTATATGAAACTATAATATTGATGGAAAGTACATTTTTTTATTTTTCTGTAACAGATTTACATATTTAGTGCATAAGTAATTCTAAGGAAGGGCATTTTTTAGCGCACTAAAGATTGTCCTCAAACAAGATATGTAAATCGAGATTTAACTGTATTGGAACACCACAGTGAAGCGAAAAATTATTAAATTTTAGATGAGTCGTATTTTTTACACATCTGCTTCAAAATAGGTACGAAAGTGAAGCAGATGTGTAAAAAATACGACTCATCTAAAATTTAATAAGATATGTAAAGTTTTCTAATGGCAAAATTGTTTCCAACAATCACCAAATCTTGACAATGGCAACTAGCTCCTTTCCCAGCTTCAAGAGATGGCAACCAAAGAAAGGTTTCAAAACAGTTTTTGAGTTAACAAGGGATGCAGTGTAACAGTGGACTGCTGATTGGCAAAAGGTTTCGTTGCCATAGCAGCTCTAACAAGTGCCCATCTACAACTAGCTATTAGAATGGACAAATAAAATTAGTAAAGATGTTAAACTAGTCATAACGTGCATTTGAATGCTGATATGCTTTTACTGCAATATGAATACTAAAATTTTGTCAAAATTATTGTTGAGGGAACTTCATTTTTTCAATGTTGACAGCAACAGCTGCATGTGTATTACTTTTGTTAAGAAAAGAAACTGTGCTTTTGTTTTCAATAATGCATTAAACCACATTGTTATTAGAAGCTCAGAATTTTACTTTTGGGTTGTATTTAATTGAATAACTGTACTTCATTTTGACTGTAACGTGTAATACATAAAAATTATACTAGAAATATACTAGAATTTTAAACTTCAAAGCAGTAGACAACCTGTAAGAGAACAATCTGTATAATAGTTTTGTTTCAATATAGGAGCTTTCTAGTTTAGCTACAGAGGATAGATTGTGATAGTTTGCAATAGTTTGCCAACCAAAGAAAGATAAATATAATGAGAAGAACTACCAAAATTCAATATATTGTCACCCAATTAGCAGAAAGCGCAACCAACGACAGCTGAGTAAGGGGCTAGAGGCAGCCAACCACACCCTCCCACTGCCATCTGGAACTTTTGCGGTAATTCACTGAAACCAGAGACTTCTTGAAGACGGTGATATTCCTATAAAAAGGGCTGCAGTGAGTGAATTCAGTCAGTCAGTTCTTGGCGAACAGCGTAAGAGTGCAGTGCTAGTGTACGGACGAGAAGACTGTGTGAGTGCATCGGAGGATTGTACGTAATTGCGAGAGCAAAGTGGAATTGTAACGGACGAACTGGTGATCGTAATTGAGTGCATTACGTAATTCTGTGTAATTGGCAAGTGTTTAACTAAGTCGGTGGAAATAAAGAACATTTTTGAGTGGTGCAATTGGACTTTTAATTTCACGAACCCACAAAGTCACACTGGTGTCAGGAAGCGGGACAACAACATCACCGAACATTACAACCATGGACGCCGCATTGGAAAAGATTTTGGAGAAGATGATAGAAATGAAGGCGGAATTGACAGAAATAAAGACGGCGAATGAAAACCTCACTGCAAAAACAGAAGCGGCAAATAACAGCCTGCCAGCTGGAGATTACAAATAATAACCTGGCCGCGGAACTGAAACTAATGAAGACGGCTAACGACAACATCACCGAGAAGATGGAAGAAATGAAGGCCGAGTTAACCACAGAAATGAGAGCAGCGAACGGCAATCTGGCCACGGAAATGAAGGCGGCGAACAAGGCTCTCGCCGGAAAGTTTGAAGAACAGTTGGCCGGCGTAAAAGAGGACGTCACAGAGTTAGGCGAGCGTGTCGAAGACCTGGCGAGCCGCGTTAATGAGCTGGAAGGAAAGGCCGACAACAGCGTCAAGTCCCTGAGCGCCATGGTGGAGGACGTCGTCGGCAGGAGGTTGAAGGATTTGAAGGCTGATGCACCGGGACGCGACACAACATCGGCGCGCGTCAACCCTCCGAAATATGACGGTGCGTCAACGTTTGAAGTCTTCCGCCGCCAGTTCGACACAGTGGCCAAGCACAACAAATGGTCACCAGTAGAGGAGGCCACACAGTTATTAGCCAGCCTCCAGGGACGGGCCGCGGAAGTCCTAAACGCGGTGCAGATAACGGCGGCGCCCAAGGACATCTGGGAGGCCCTGGAGAATCATTTCGTGAACCACCGCTTAGCCGCAGCATACCGCAGCCAGCTAAAGGCAAGGTCACAGCAGCCGGGGGAGACGCTGCTGTAGTTCGCCATGGCGATTGAGCAGCTGGCTAGCAAGGCCTTGGTTGACCTGCCACTGGAGTTCGTATCCCAGGAAGCCGCCTACAACTTTGTCGACGGGGTACGGGACACGAAGATTCGTCAGCGCCTAATGCTCGGCGACTATAAAACCATCTACGAGGCGCTGACAGCGGCATTAAGGATGGAGGCGGCCAAGGTAACATCTATCCCGACGTCGAGAACGAGGAGTGTCCGCTACGCCGGAGACAGAAGACCAGCTGAGGGATGCCGGCGAACACCTAGTGGCCTGTGTTGGGGGTGTGGACAGCCCGGACACCTGCAGAGAGACTGCCCACACCAGGAAGAGCAGCCGGAAAACGAGTAAGGGCCGTCGTGGAGAGAGGCACGTCGGCGCCTTCACCACCATCCCATCGACTGACACTGCGCGCCGTGCCGCGTGCTGGTGGACACCGGGGCGGCCGTGACCATAATCAGACCTGACGTGGCGAAGGGTTTGCCGACAAGGAAGCCGAGCCTACCATACCAGCTTGTCACGGCATCGGGCGACACCTTGCCTGTGGAGAAGGAGGCCCTGCTGGAGCTGACCTTGGGACGGAGTGCCGTGCGTCTGTGGCTGTTCGTCGCGAAGGTGGCTGAGGAGGTGATTCTGGGACTGGATGCCCTCAGGAGCCATGAGGCGACGGTCGACATTGGCAAGAAGGTCCTGCAGCTCAACGGAGAAGAGGTTATACTCCGTCAACCAGAGGAGCGCCTTGGAATTTGCAGGGTCGTCTTGGACGAAGACGTGGTTGTCCCCGCGAGGAGCGAGGTGGTGGTGACGGAGCGACTGGAAGGCCAGAGAACCAGGAACATGATGCTGGACCAGAAGACGCCTGTGCACGGACTATGTGTAGCCAGGGCACTGCTGCCGTGCCGAGAGGAGGTGCCAGTGAGACTGCTAAATCCAACGGACACCGATCACGACATCCAGGCCGGGACGGAGTGTGGAACGTGCGAGCCCGTGGTAAGCGTAACAGCAATCGACAAGACGCAGGATCCAGTGCCGACGCAAAACCTGGGGCTCCGACTAGAAGACTTACTGGAGAGGGCAGCCGACCACCTCACCGCAGAGCTACTGGAGAAAGTTCGACTACTGCTAAGACGATACCAGCGCGTCTTCAGCCAAGGTGATAGTGACTACGGCCGCACGGACAAAGTGCTTCACCGCATTGACACCGGGGACACCCGGCCTATTCGGCAACCACATAGATGCATTCCGCTGGCGAAGCAAGGAGCGCTACGAGACATGCTGGAGGACATGAGATCCAGGGAAGTGATTGAAGAGTCTGACAGCCCTTGGTGTTCCCCTGTAGTCATGATGACGAAGAAAAATGGCAAGCTGCGCTTCTGCGTAGACTACAGAAAGCTGAACGCTGTCACCCGGAAGGACTGTTTTCCCTTACCCTGGATTGACGACACGCTGGACACGCTAGCTGGTGCACAGTGGTTCTCGACCCTGGACCTGAAGTCGGGCTACTGGCAGGTAGCTCTAGACCCAAGAGACAAGGAGAAGACCGCATTCTCGACAGGCCAAGGGCTCTGGCAGTTCACGGTTATGCCCTTTGGCCTCTGCAACGCACCAGCTACCTTCCAACGCCTCATGGAGTCGGTGATGAGAGGACTGACTTACGACGCCTGCCTGCCTGCTATACCTGGACGACATCATCGTCGGAAAGACTTTTGATGATCACCTCGAGAATCTGAGTAAGGTGCTACAGAGGTTGCAGGCGACCAACTTGAAGCTGAACGCGAAGAAGTGTCAGCTCTTCCGCAAGGAAGTGAACTACTTGGGCCACGTAGTCTCAGCAACCGGAGTGGCCACAGACCTGGAGAAGACACAGGCTGTGAGAGATTGGCCTCGCCCAAAGGATAAGAAAGAGCTGCGCAGTTTCCTGGGGCTGTGCAGTTATTACCGCCGCTTCATAAAGGGGTTCTCCAACATCGCCAAACCCCTCACCGGCCTGACAGAGGAACACCGGCCTTATGTGTGGACGGAGGACACCGATAACGCTTTCCAGCACCTAAAGGAGACCCTGTGCAGTGCTCCAATTTTGGGTTTCCCACAACCGGGTGGCGCCTTCATTGTGGACACCGACGCCAGCGACCATTGCATTGGAGGTGTCCTATCGCAGATCCAGGACGGCCATGAGCGGGTGATAGCCTACTACAGCAAGATGCTATCCAAGGCAGAGAAGAACTACTGCGTCACCCGACGAGAATTATTGGCAGTAGTAAAGACCTTGGAGCACTTCCACAAGTACCTGTATGTTCAGCCATTCCACCTGAGGACTGACCATTCCGCCCTAACCTGGCTATTGAGCTTTAAGAACCTGGAAGGCCAGACAGCACGTTGGGTCCAGAGGTTGCAGGAGTACGACTTCACCTCGGATCATCGTAGAGGGAAGAGCCACGGTAACGCAGACGCCATGTCCCGAAGACCCTGTCCAGAAGAGTGCAGCCAGTGCACAAGAGTGGAAGAGAAGGAGCGTGCCGTAGCAGTCCGAGTAGTTGTGGCAGTGCCTGCGAACAGCTGGGATAGCGCAGGCCTGAGGAGGGAGCAGCTGGCGGACGCAGACTTGGGGCCACTCTTGAGGGAAGTGGAGGCAGGGACGAGACCAACCTGGGAGGACATCGCACCGAGGAGCGCCACCTACAAGTCGTACTGGGCCCAATGGGACTCGTTGAAGACCAGAGAGGGTGTGCTGTTCCGGGTATGGGAGCCACCCGATGGGAAGACGCAGAGAGAACAGTTGGTACTTCCCCGGAGTAAGGTCCCGGAAGTCTTGGAGGAAGTGCACGCCGGTACTTCGGGAGGACACCTGGGAGCAAACCGAGCAATTGACAAACTACGGCAGCGCTACTACTGGCTGAGACTCCGAGCAGACGCTGAGAGATGGTGCCGTCAGTGTCACGTGTGCACGGCGAGTCGTGGCCCCCAGACTAGGAGCCGGGGTCGCATGCAGCAGTACAACGTCGGAGCGCCATTCGAACGGATCGCCGTTGACATTGCTGGGTCGTTCCCAGTTTCCGACCGAGGCAACAAGTACCTAATGGTGGTCGTGGACTACTTCACCAAGTGGCCGGAGGTGTATGCCATCCCAAACCAAGAGGCAAAGACAATCACAGACTGCCTCGTGGAGCAAGAGTTCTGTCGATTTGGGGTGCCGTTAGAGCTACACAGTGACCAGGGTACCAACTTTGAGTCCAACCTAATGAAGGAGGCAGTACAAAGGCTTGGGGTGAACAAGACCCGCACGACGCCTCTACATCCCCAGTCGGATGGCATGGTCGAAAGATACATCAAGACCTTAGAAGAACACCTGAGGAAGGTCATGGCCAACCATCAGCGAGACTGGGACGTCAAGGTGCCACTGTTCTTGCTGGCCTACCGCTCGTCTACACACGACACAACTGGGATGACGCCAGCCAGCTTAATGTTCGGCCGAGAGTTACGCCTCCCTTGTGACCTGGCTTTTGGAAGCCCTCCGGAGGCGAAGCAGCCGGTGACCGAGTATGTGGAGAACCTGGTGGACCACCTCCACGACATGCACGAGATTGGCTTGCCAGAACATCCAGAAGGCGAGCGATTGCATGAAGACCAGATATGACAGGCATGCCAACAGCCAAGGGTTCCAGCGAGGTGATCTGGTCTGGTTGTACCGTCCTACCCGGACCAAGGGACGCTGCTCGAAGCTCCAGCAGCCATGGCAAGGACCGTACCGGGTGGTGAAGGGGATTAACGACGTGGTCTACCGCATCCAGAAGGTTCCCCGAGGGTAGATGTTGGTGGTACACCTGGATCGTCTAGCCCACTACGATGGTGCTGTTCGGGACGACCAGCTTTGAGGAGGGAGCAGTGTCACCCAATTAGCAGAAAGCGCAACCAACGGCAGCTGAGTAAGGGGCTAGAGGCAGCCAACCGCACCCTCCCATTAGTCTCTGTCACTAACTGAGGGGGATGATTAGGGAGATGTCACTTGTCGCTGGCCGCCTCTTTCCCCCCCTACCACTGCCATCTGGAACTTTTGCGGTAATTCACTGAAACCAGAGACTTCTAGAAGACGGTGATATTCCTATAAAAAGGGCTGCAGTGAGTGAATTCAGTCAGTCAGTTCTTGGCGAACAGCGTAAGAGTGCAGTGCTAGTGTACGGACGAGAAGACTGTGTGAGTGCATCGGAGGATTGTACGTAATTGCTAGAGCAAAGTGGAATTGTAGCGGACGAACTGGTGAATCGTAATTGAGTGCATTACGTAATTCTATGTAATTGGCAAGTGTTTAATTGTAAGTCGGTGGAAATAAAGAACATTTTTGAGTGGTGCAATTGGACTTTTAATTTCACGAACCCACAAAGTCACAATATGCATTAATTACTTCCTATATGTTTGCTTAGTTTACATTTAAGTAAAAAAAGAAAAGAAATATAAAAAATCAGAGAAATGGAATTTTAAACAGACAAGTGTAGACAAGTATTGTATTTTGCTGTTTTGTATGCATTTTGCACCCATTAGTAATTTTTACAGTAATTTGAGAAAAAGTAGAAGGTTTGAAAGTAATGAATTGATAATTCAAACACAAACATCACTTAAATTTAATTTAATTTTAATTTAAGTTATGTTTGTCTTTGAATTACCGACTCATTACTTTCAAATGTTAAATACATCACTATTTCTAACCTTTTGCTTCAAATAATAAAAGTAGATATAATTATGCATTATCACCTCTTGTTTTAGTGTTGAACATAAAACCCATGATTGAATCAGTGTGTTAATGAATTATTATGGTGAAAGTTTTGCTTTATTTTTATACTGTTCTGTGTCTATGAAAATGTAAGATCTTTAACACAATCATCTAATACTTTGCAAATCTTTTGAAATTTAAGAAACATCTATCTCTTGTTAAATAAAACCATGATGTTGAAACAAACGTCAATCAGTAATATAAAATAAGTTAATTAACAGAGTAAGATTGCGCAGTTACTATTACTATTGCTTTTATCAAACTTCTGTCATTGGAGAGAAGCTGTACCACTGCTGTTATTGTTTGGTAAAGGCATATTCCATGTGTCATTGCCAATTCCACACATGAAGTTGACCACAGACTGAAATTTGGTACTGGGAAACCAAATGCACAAAAATACACATATAGGTCACTCACATTATTTTCTCTGCTTTGAATTTCCTAGATAACCTAACTTACTGATCAATTTTGAAACACAGCATTTTATGTACAGTCTATTTTCTACTGAAATTGTTGTTTCTGCAGTTCTCCATCTATGTGTTCTAATTGCAGCTGATTGCAGAGTTCAAGAGGCTGGGTTCTGTGGTGATATATGCTAATTATAATAAGGTGATTGTGTGCACAAAAAAACATACCATAGAAGATGCCATTGCATATGTAGAGTATGTTGTGCAAAGCATACACAATAAAGAACTGTTTCACAGTATGGACATTTCATATCATCAATGCTGGGAATATCTTATGTGGCTGGATCCTGTAAGTATCACCATTATATAAAATTTTGAAGACCTTTATAAAATTAAAAAAATGTTCAGAAGTTGAACTGGTTGCCAAATTGTCTTTTAACTTGTAAACTTGAATGTGGTTTAGATTCTATCCAAGCAACTTAATCTAGTTTTGATAAAGTGTAGCTTGAATCAATCTGTTATTCATCTTAAATTTAAGATCATGGGAACTTACGCTTAGCAAAGAATTCATGGAAAATGAGTCAGTATTAAGTCCTCATAGAGCTCAGTTACCAAATTACGGCAGGACATGTTTCCAGGACCAATCATCCGATATTTTTTGTTGCTGGTCACCTAACTGGTGGTTTTCCAATCTTCCTTGGTTATCTGTGGTGCTATCTCATGTTGGGTTGGTGAAATGAGGAATTAATTTGTATTTGTATTTATTTCTCATCTTTTTTCTACATACAATTTCATTGATACATTGACATTTATAACATTTCTTTCACACAATAACAAAATGACTTATTCACATTTAACATACCCTTTCTACCTGCTTGCCTCGAGTCTCTGTCTCAGTACACATAACCCCTGGTTTTCCGTGTATTGATGACCCTCCTCTCCCTTGTATCCCTCGTTCTAGTTTTCTAACCCTTGTTATTTATTCTTTGTCAATCTTAACCATTTCTCTCTAATTTTCCCCAGATATTCACCTATATTTCTTACATTCTTTTCTCCTTTTACCAGTAACATTTTTTTTATTATTAATATCTCCCCCCCATCCCTAAAACTGTCCCACTTTTGTTGCCAAATTTGTTCTCTCCATATCTTTGTTTGTTTGCAATAAAGTATACTATGCCAATCTGTATCCTCTTCTCCACACATTGGGCATTTCCCTGTATCCTTTTCATATCTAAATACCTTTCAAATTTTTAACTCCTGTCCTTGCCCAGGCAAATCCTTCTCGCCCTAACTTATTACACACATCTATGTACTTCTCCCTCTCCCACACTGTCCTTATTTCCCCATATATCCTTAATGATCTTTTCTCCCTTACACTGGTAAATATAACTTGGCTATCTAAATCTTCCAGCCGTAATTCTACCTCTTTCCAAAAGCCCCTATAATAATACTCTGTTTCTCCAAATATGTGCCATACCTATCTGTTACATCAGTTCCCGTACCTTTTGCGCCCAAGACTCTCCCCATTTGCTTCTCATCTGCAAAAGAAAACATTCCTTGATAATATTGCTTTCCTCCAAATTGGCAACTCTGTATAGATATTTCAATGCCCTTGAGACAATTTTAACCCTTGTTGAATGTCTTCCCAACTCTAATTGTGCTGCCCCATTGGGTGAAGCTACCGGTAAGCCCAAAATATATTTACAGAAACATCTATTAATAACATCCATCTCTTCCCATGCTTCATCCACTCCCCATATCTCTGCCCCATGCAATATCTTATTTTCCACTATGGCAGTATAGATTCTTTCCAGCCGTTTGACATTAATGTCAGGTAATTTCCTTAAACATGCTCTTACAATACTCATGGCCATTTTACCTTTTGCTAGAGCCATTTTCTGCCCCTTCTGTGGCTCTTCATGCCCTCAATATTATAAAAAGTAAACCTTGGAATCACTATATTTACTTCCCTTTCTAACCATGTTTCCACCACCAATAACATGTCACATCCTTTCAACACAGTTTGAACCTCACCACTGCACACTTTTTCATATAAACCTTCCACATTCCAAGCCACCACCTTAATCCCTTTTCTTTCAAATGCTTATTTTTCTAAATTCACTTGCCGTCTAGTCCGCACCCGCTCTTTTAGCTCTAAAATACTGCCCGAAGGCATTGAAACTACATTCAGCTCTTCCTGATTCCAGCTGACTCCTTTATCCGTCATTCCACTAGTTTCCCCTCCCGCAGTTACAACCAGCTGATCTCTTGAGCCATGTGTTTGTTTATCTTCTCTCATGTATGGTGTCATCTGTTTTGCCGACCTATTCGGTGACGTCACTGGTAATGAAACTGCACTCCCCTTCCTATGCTGTTGTGACGTTGATGTCAGTGGTGACGTATCTCCCCTCAAATGAGGAATTAAACATCTACTAGAATTTCAAAGTTCATAATTCAATATTTGATACGGAAAGGAACATATATCAAAAGGTTTAAACATTGAATTATGAATTCATAAATTCCAGCAGATGATACTTTAATCTCTTAATTCACCACTCCTCACCAGATGACGCTGCAGATACCCAAAGAAGAAGAAGAATATTGAGTAATCACTAGTAAGTTGACAGCAGACAAAAATAAATTTGGTAAGTACAGCGATATGAGTGCTTAATTTCAATTCATTTTCCATAATTCTATTGCATATTGTTACATGTAATGGTTGTGAGTGAGTGAGTGTGTGGTTTAGGGCCCGTCGACAGCAAGGTCATTTGGGCCCGTGTAATGGTTGTGTTTTTAGAGATGAGTGCTATACTTAATTGTAAAATGCCACACCAGTATTTATACACAAATAATCAGCACTTAAAATTTTACTGCATAATTGTTGCTTGAATATTCCAATTCATCATGATCAACAAGTATTTAAATAACATGCCACAGCACAGTACCATTACATTCAAGAACATAGGTATGTGGGTGTTGACTGAAGTGAAATGGAACAGGAATACAGGTTGATACCATATTTTAAACATCAGGCCCCAAATCAGTAATACACCTTCAGGTTTCATACAGCTGTCAGCTGTGTCTGACTATTAACAGCTGTTTATTTTGTGAAAACTGTATCTGAAAGTGCAGAGATTATATGGCAGGTTTTAAACTGCAAGTGATTATATTTTATAATTTTTTCTTGAATTTAAATTGCAATGTGTACCAAATTTTCACAAATTTAACAGATAAACACATCTTGGTTGAAAGAAGTTTTGCTTATAAGGTACCTATTTTTGCTTTTATTAGTACAAATCATCTTTGTGCAAAATGATCCAATATATGTTAGATGTACATAGTTTGGAAATATTGTAAATTCTATTTATAATACTACTTTAATCAATAATTGAATAGTTACCCTATAAAGAAATCTAACCCACAAACTACGGGAAAATGGAAAATGGGGAAAAAAGAAAAAAAAACTTTATCTTTATTTTCAGGCTGTTAGTATTCAATAAAAGTTACTTCCATTCATTTATGTTTATTTTTCAGCACTGCTACTGATCAGTTGCTTCATTATTTCTACTCTTGTTTTGGAGGTAGATGATTATTAGCTGGAATGCCATCATTGGGAAATGAATTAGATCTCAAAGGAATATATATATTAATCAGATCCACCAGACCGTGACATCCACTAAATGGATCACTTCTCCACTGTAAACTCAACTTTTGATTCTTTTGTTGGCTAGATCTCTTTTCTCTTTCAATAAGTAACTTTTAGTTCAATGAAATCCTTGGCTAATACTTTTGGTATATTAGGTTGTTATTTCTGCTGTTATTTTGGAATCACTACTATTTACATTATTACCTTTTTCTCTTCTCTTTCTTCAACTTCTACAAGTTGCATAACTAGACAGGCTTGATATGCTTGAACTCCCTTCTACACTCCTTTTACATGCAAACTAAATTACTAAAAGTTGACTGAGCATTCATTACAATATTATTTTGTTCAATATTAATTTTTTACATAATGGTGATATTATGTTTTTACTGCTTTAAAAAGCATAAATTATGTGATGAAGTATGGTATTTATAAATAAAACTTCTAATTTCAGCCTAAAGTGTATTTTATGCACCCATTTATATTCTATAGCTGTAATTAGTGTGAATAAATTAATATGAACATTGTTTAAAATGAAAATTGAAAAAGGGAACATGTTCAGAGGTTGCAGGAAACTTCAATTAATCTTTAATTCTGGACATCTAACAGTAATGTGGTTGTACTGTAGAATATGACTAAGAATGAACTGAACGATAGAGAATTCACAGAAATAAGTAACCCAACTTGAGATCCCTAACAAATAGCAAAACTTTCAATTGGGTTCAGCAGCCCCAAGGGATTTGAAGCCTGAAACCTCATAAATTGCAGCCATAAGCATTGCCACCAGAGCCAACTCTCTCAGTTGCAAGTAACTTCTTTAACTTCCCTCCTATACCACTACATGGTGTCAGGATATTCTTATTGCTCTTAACCCTTATGCCCGTAAGCAACAGGTTGAGGAACAGAATCTCTGGATCCGTGAGAGAGAATCCAGGATGGGTGATCGGCCTGATGCCTGGTATGAGAATAGTATGAGAATGAAGGAAGTGGATGACAGAATGAGGGTGAGATGAAATGATAGGAAAGATGATGATAGAACAATTGGTGGAATGCTGGCAGGGGAAACCAGAGGACCAGAGAAAACCCACCCCAGTGCTGTGTTGTCCACCAAACATCTCACTTTGCAGTCACCTGGGATCAAACCTGACCACCTTGGTGAGAGCCAAGCAATCTAACCACTCATCCATGGTACGGCTGGCAAGCAACTTACACAACTTAAGTTTTCCTATTAAATATGAAAATGGATTATAAAATATGACTATAAAGTAGATGATAATAATAATGATGGTTTGAATACTAAAGCGAATACATTTTAGATCACCCCTGAGCTTGGTTCTGGCTCTTTTGCTAGTAGGGGTGTCCTTTAGTACATTTACATGCTTGCTCCTTTCTATATTAATTTTGATTTCCTCCCCTTCCTTTTTATATTCCGAATTGTTTTCTTTCTCTGTTTATTGTTTACTTTTTATTGCAACTTCATATTGTATCTCTTCACCCAGCCACATTCTTGACCTTTTCCAAGCTTTCTCAGTTTTATTTATCCCCTTTTGCTATTACAGTTGTTAAACTTCACCTCATGTTTTTAACAATCCTCCTTATTACCTTTATTTCATCCTGATTGCTTGCTACCTCTCCTCTACCTCTCATAACCTCTATCTCCTGTGATTTTCCTGGCCATTTTTAAACTCTAGCCAGCTTTGGCAATACTCCCTTCTTGTAAATTTTCCCTGCCTAATTCTCATTTCTTTAACCCTCTGTTTCTACCTTCTTTCACTGTACACTTGCCCTATTGCAATTACTTCTTGTCCTCTTTCCTTAGCTGTTTCACATTCTTCCTAAATGCTATTTACACTAAATATTTCCCACTTAGGTGCCTCACTTATATTCTTGTTCATATCACTAACATATCTCTCCTCTCTCCTCCTAGTTAACACCAAAGATTAATACATTAGAACTATCTTTAGCTACACAAACTGTCAATTCTCTCATATCTCTGCTTTCTGGGTGACGAAGCACTGTCACTTATTGATGTCATCAGCTTTTTCTGCTCTACGTGTATTACTGCAGTATCATTGCTATCCGTATAGTTTGTTGCTCTGACCATTTCGTTTTCTGCTGAAATTTGCCTTTCTGTCCCCTGCCTCATGTCATTCAGATGTGCTTCCTTTGTCTTACTGTTGCTTAGATCACCGTTTTCCTCTTCTGCTCACCCATTAATCCACAGTTTGAAGTTTCTTATGAGTGCATTGTATCCTTGTTTCTCTGCCTTCCTTCTTCAATCAGCCTCTCTGGCATATAGTAGCATGTCTGCTTCATGTTCAAGAGGTCCTGAGTTCAAATCTTGGTCAGGTTGAGTTATCTGGATAAGGTTTTTCTGGAGTTTTCTCTTATCCTGAAAGACGAATGGCAGGAATATGGACTCTAGTCTCATTTGAGCACCATTTCACCCATTTTATTCATCTGTCCAATGTGACTTAACTTTGAAGGAACTAAATTTAAAAAAATAAATAAATAAAAAAGCCTCTTTCTTTGTCCTTATTAATACAAATAGATGTTCCTCATAATGTTTTTGCTTGTTTTAGTATTTCTGTCAGTTCTGTACTAATTAATTTTGCCAAGGTGTTACTTTTGCCATTCAATTTCCAATTCTAAATGTGTTTTATAGTTTGAAGTCTCTCATATTCATTCCCATTGTTAATAATTATAATTCCTGTATCTCCTGAGGTGCTCCGATCCCTCTTCACTCTTCTACTCCGGAAATTATTAGGTTGTATCTTCTCATGTTGTCTTCCATACTTTCCATTCTTATTTCTATTATCTTTGTTTTTATTTTCTCCAGTGCTTTAGTTTTAATCTGTATTATGTGTTTCAAATGGGAAGGTGTTTGTCCTTGAGCGCTACTAGGTGAGCAACCAATTGGAGTCCTGCAGTGTTGTCGAATTGCATTCCCGCTAAGTGGTGTGTGAGGAGCGCCAACCTAATCAATCTGTATACTATTCACACTAAGACAAAAATTCAGATTTTGCCAAAACTGATCCATGTGGAACATAGAGAGTAAAGTATCTAACATAACCATGAAAACCCCATATTTTTAGCTCAAATAGTTTTTCTAATATGTATAAATAAACCACTATTACCTGTATAACAATACATCGCGATGTAAGCACTGTATGAATATCATCATTGGTTGGCATGTATGCATGTACGTATGTTTGTAATTACTCAGAATTGAAACGTCAAAGTTTGACATGAAGTGATAGAAGAATTACTTTAAATAAGCCAAATCGAGCGAGAGGAAACAATAAATTTCCTGCTGCCGTGGCAGAACGTGTCTGATCACATTATATCTTTGTTTATGAATGGTTCGTAATCTCTATTTACTCTAGAGAGTTCAAAGTGGTTGGTGTGTATGTATGTACATATACTTTTAATTACTCAGAACTGAAATTTAAACTACTGACTTGACATGATAAAAGAATTACTGTGAATAAGTCAAGGTGTTAAATCCGAGAAAGAGCAAACACTTCATTTCCTGTTAGCCTGTGGAGTGCTGTATGCTTATGTTTATGAATGAATGCTGGATAGGAAGTGTTCATTTACTCTGGAGAGTTCAGATCCATATCATTCAGTTGTTCTTTACACAACAGTAGAGTAAGAGTTAAATAGTGCAATGACTTCTTGCGGTGAATTATTGGTGAGTCAAAAAGGCAGGTATTGCGAAGTCAAGCTTGAAGTATTATTTTTAAGGTGTACACTTCTTCAAAAAATTGGGCAATGAGGAATATAGAAATCAGCTAGATTTAAAAAATGCTCAACGGCTTACTGCTAAAGCATGTGGTGTAGATAAAACAAGTGTGTCCCGCATTTGTGGAGAGGCAAGAAAATTTTATCCCAGTGGTGCCCAGGTGTTTGTGTCGCCCAGGAAACATGTTGGTCCTCCGAAGAGGGTTACAAATTTAAGTGACTTTGACAAAGACGTTGTACGTAGAACTGTGTTAGAGTTTTATGACAAAGGCGAATTTCCAACTATACCAAATAACTTGCGCTCTTAGAACCAAAATTTCATACACTGGGTCAAAACCATCGACTTTCAGAATTTTGAGGGGATTATGGTTCAGGTACAGAAAGACAAATGATGGGTATCAATTTTTAATGGAAAGGAGTGACATTGTTGCGGAAAAATGCATGAAATTAGACATTATGGGGATACGAGACCTATCCTTTACTTAAACGAGACATGGGTAATTAAAAACCACACTCAAAAGTCAATCTAGCAAGACTTCTCAAAAAAGGGTGGCCTAAAGGTACCTGTTGGAAAAGGCAGTTGGCTAATCATTTGTCATGCTGGATCTGCTAAGACAGGGTTCCTGCCAGAAAGCAAATGGATTTTTCTCTCCAAAAGTACCTCAGACTATCACAAAGAGATGAAAGCTGATACATTTAAAGAATGGTTTCTTAACAGATTCTTAAATTATTTAGAAGAGGGAAGCATTATTATAGTGGATAATGCACCGTATCATTCGAATATTGCAAATAAAATACCAAATTCAGCCAGCAGAAAAAACAAAATTGTTGAATGGTTACAAAAAAGAGGGGTTGAATTTTTGGAAACAGAACTAAAAATGAGTTATTGCAAAGAGTACTTCCGTTTAAAAACAATGAAAACGTGTATCAGCTGGATCAACTTGCAATTGAAATGGGACACGAGGTAATACGCCTCCCACCTTACCACTGCCAATATAATCCAATTGAGTTAGTGTGGGCTCAAATAAAAAGGGGGAGTTGCAAACAAAAATAATACTTTTAAACTGACGGACATTGAACGACTTGTTCACTAAGACATTGACAAGGTAACACAACAGGTCTGGGAAAACTGCGTAAGGCATGCAGAAAACCTTCAAGAAGACAATTTTAAGAAAGAAATAGCACGTGACGAGATTTTGGAACCTAAAATCGTAAATTTGCAAGACTCAGACGATGAAGACAGTGACAATGATGAATTGTCTTTTAACAGAAGTGACATTGACAGCGATATGGATGAGTTACTGGTAGTTCCATTGGAACAGAAAAACAGGGAATTCATAAACTATAATTATAGTTTTTAGTTAATTTCTATTAATTAACTAAAAATAATAAGAGTTAAATGATGAAACCTGGGACTCAAGTACTTAGGATAGTAAGTTGCCACAAATGATGTATCTCGAATGCGAGAGCCCCTAGGGGTCTACCGGGGAAATATACGAGTCAAATGGAGAATTTAATGTCAGGACAGCACGTTGGCCATGGTAGCTCAATGGGTTAGAGCGACTGGATGGAAACCAGGAGATCCGTGGTTCAAATCCCGGCCATGGTATTGAATTTTTCATGTTGGCTCTATCTATAATTATAGTATTTAAAAATATACATAATTTGTGAAAATGCTTTTTCCAATTTTGATTTTGGCAACTACATCATTGTAAAAGTTTGTAAAATATAATTTGCTTACCCTTATGTATGTGCCAAGCAGACCTGCATGTTGTATGAGTGTGCGAGAGACAGGGAAATATAAAAGGAGTGGGGTAACAAGCTGGCACCGCAGAGTGTGATACAGCATCTGATTAGCTGGACTCCAGAACTCTTCCCATTTGAAACACATAATAGCTCTATATTCTCCCACTTCCTCTGTTCTTGTTTAAATCTTGTTGCCAAGTCATTTTCTCTTGTTATAACATCTTCTGTCTGTTTTTGTGATTGCCATGTCCCATAGCTGCTTTTTCCTCACTTTGTGGGAGCCACTCTGCCGCATGTGTGTTCTGTTCTTTTGCCGGATTAGTACTTGTAAATAGTTAACAACTGAAATTATCAATTAAATAATCATTTGATATTTTAATTTAATTAATGCAGATATTTGTTACTGAAAAGAATTGTATGACTCCAAAGAGTGATGGAAGACTGTTGAAATATGTCTCATTTGCTTAAGCATTAGTTTGTAACCTAGTTCTCCACTTTATTTGAGAGTGTTTATCATTTTCTATCATTCAATGTTTTGATGAAACTCCCTACTGCATAATTGTGTCAGTTTTGGTGTTTACTGACAAAGAATAAAAGTAATTATTCTTTGTATTTTAACAATGAAATAACCTTGATTTTTCTAGGACTGTTTCAGTAACATATTTCATGTACACTCTGAAACAGCAATTAGTTTTATAACTGTCAAAAGTATCTTAAATCCAAGATAGAATAACAAAAATGGTATTTCTTGGGTTGAAAGAAAGTTCTAAAAGTCTTCAGATAAATTAACATCCTATATTACAATTTATTTTAAGAATAATTACTCTTTAGAAATAAACTGAAGTGTTACATAAGTTATGTATTCGTGCAATTCTTGAAGAGGGAGTTCCCTTTTTCACTTGGTACTTTCTCTTAATTTGTAGGCCAACTATGCTGGAGTACAAGGAAAATTACCTAAAGGTTTGATGGAAGCAGGTGAGGGAGGTGCAGAAAAATTTTTAAATAAAAATAGTGATGACGAGGATGCAGAAGATGCTGATGTACAAGAAAATGTAAAGAATGCAGAAGAAGATAATGATGGAGATGACGGTGATGAAGGGGTAAGTATCACTAAAAATTAAGAATGAATATTCAGCTATTAAGATCAGAAAAGGTTCCTCTTATAATTTCACTGAAACAGTCCTTTAGAAAATATCACATAGTGACTGGATGAATTCATTGAGTATGCCAATGAGCTGAATAACTTACAGCACCAAAGCTATTTATAATTAGCAATAAGCATTCAAAATATTAGGTATAACAGACAGATAAATCGGCCATAGCAGATCATTTTTGGTCATTTAACCATGAAATAAATCCAGAAGTTAAATTATTAAAACAATTAAATGGTCTGTTTTAATGGCTTGGGAAAAAATATTCATTTTAAAAAATAGAAATCGTGCAACAAATGTTGAAATACAGACAATTGATTCTGTCGGTAAGTTTGTTTCATTTTCAGAGTCTGGTAATACAGACAAAAATTTTGCAACCTCTGGCGACCCTAATGTTGACAACGGAAATGGAAGTGACTGATAATGTTATCAAAGCTTTACAAAACTGGCTTCAAATTGTCACCATTTTCATAAAAGATAAGTGAAGTTTTGTTATAAATAATTATATTTTGTGTAGTATTTGTTGCTTCACTGTTGCTAGCTTCTAATTTTTATGTATTGTGTTCTTTGAACCAATTAAGAAGAGCATTATGATTCATGTCCTCATAATTGCATTTTTGGATTTAAAAAGAAGACAATTGTGTGCAAATCCTGATGCAGTTCCAGCATTGGGAAGTATTATTCTCTCTTTTTTACCTAATGCTACATTCATTGTTCCTTTCACCATATTGTCTATCCAGCCTTTACTAACAGAATGAGTGGTACGAGGGCGGTTCAATAAGTAATGCAACACTTTTTTTTTTCCTTCTCCTGAAACAGGGGTTGTTTTATTCAGCATTCAAATACACCATGTTATTCCCCAATCTTTTAGCTACACAACATTATTTTTCAATGTAATCTCTGTTCAATGCTACAGCTTTACGCCACCTTGAAATGAGGGCCGGTATGCCTGGATGGTACCATTCCACTGGTCGATGTCGGAGTCAACGTCATACTGCATCACTAATCCTTGTTTCACGTAAGCTTGCCCAGTATCTCTTACTGCTCACGTGACCTAATCACCTCTTATTGGCTGCTGTTGTGGTAAATTTTTTGTAATTTACGTCCTCCAACATTTAGTCATATCGGACGATGAATGAAATGGGTGAAATGATGCTCAATGCGTCCGGGGTCCATGGGGCTTACAGTTACCCAACATTCGTCATTCAGGATAAGGGAAAACCCCGGGAAAAACCTTAACCAGGTAACTCACCCTGACCGAGATTCGAACTCGGGACCTCTTGAACGTGAGGCAGACATGCTACCATCTACGCTACCGAGGCGGGCATTGTGGTAAAGACTGTCGTGCTGTAAAAATTAGTTCGTTATTTAACATGGTGATATATCTGTATATAACTATATGTGTTGGAAGATAATTGTCAAATTTATATTTTCGTAACTGTTTTAATTAAATATATTACGCAACACAGTTGATTTATCTGAAATGCATGTTAATTCTTAAATGAACTAAAGAGGAGGTTCCTTTGCTCTCAAGCACATGACACGATAGCACGTGCTTCAGCGGTACATATTTGTTTATATGACTTTTATCACTGACCTTGTTTTGAACTGGATTAATCATATATCTGCATTCGAAGGTTGTTGTGCCTAGTGCGAAAGCTAAATTATTTTATTGATCGTTTATTGCGCGTATACTTCTATGAATAATGGCAGAGTCTACCGCCAGTTTTTCGCTGAAGCATCGCAAGGGTAAATCCTTACAAACAGGCGAAAAAAGTGCGGTGCATGTGTTTAATGCACTCATAGAGAAGAATCCGTCTTTGTCAGTGAGATAAGTCGAACAGCTGTGCTCTGAAGTTACAGGTGTGAGTGTTAGATCCGTAGGAACATCGCGATGTGAAATTGAGAAAACACGAAAACTTACCACTCCAGGCAAAAGCAGGAATAAACAAAAGCGCGTGCTCGGAGAAAATACGTGAAAAGCGCTGTGCGTCATCATGTGTATAGTTTTTCCTTTAGAAATGAACTCCCTAACATAAATAACATTTCATCTGCTGTAAATGAGGATGCAGATTCACCAAATTTCAGCAGATTGCTTATACAGCTGGGGTTTGTGAATGAAAAAAGAGGCAAGAAAATTGTGCTAAAAAACAGAGGCGATATTGCTATGTGGCGAAGATGTTATTTAAGGACAGTCCCGAGATACAAGTCGCAAAATATACTACCTTGACGAGATTTGGGAGAATGAAGAACACACGAAAAGTAAGGTATGGCGTGACACGGCTTTTAAGACTGAAAGACAAGCATTTTTGAAAGGTATGTGTGCTGGTTTAAAAATTCCCAGTGGAAAAGGCCGAAGGCCTTTCATTATAAACTTGTTTCAGTAACATTGCTCCGTCATTAAGTTTCAGCTTGCTCATTTCATTATAAACTTGTATTTTTGCATACCTTCATATCCTTATTTGTATGATTTTATTTATCTTCCCGGCAATTATTATGACGTTTACTGCAGGTTTAAATGTTACGGAAAGGCACCGCCTATGGTGCGAAAGCATTAGCCAAATAGAACGAGGGGGAAGGTAGTTGGACGTGGAGTGATACATGTCAGCCGGGCAGGGTTATATGAAACAGAGTATAACTTCATCATCCGCATAGTGCGTCCCATGGATTGTGTCCTTCATTGGGCCAAACATATGGAAATCCAACGGTATTAGATTGGGGCTGTAGGGAGGTGTGGAAGAATAGTCCACTGAAGTTTTGTGAGCTCCTCTTGGGTGCAAAGATTTGTGAGGTCTTGCGTTATCATGGAGAAGAAGAAGTTCGGAATTTTGTGCCTACAAACACGCTGAAGTTGTTTAATTTTCGAAGAGTAGCTAATACACTTCAGAGTTGATCGTTTGACTATGGGGGAGGACATCAAACAGAATAACCCCTTCAGCATCCCAGAAGACTGTAGCCATGACTTTACCAGCTGAGGGTATGGCTTTAAACATTTTCTTGGTAGGGGAGTGGGTGTGGTGCCACTCCATTGACTTCCATTTTGTTTCGGGTTCGAAATGACGAACCCATGTTTCAACGCCAGTAACAATGTTTGACAAAAAACTGTCACCATCAGCCTCATGGCGAGCAAGCAATTCCACACAGATGGTTCTCCTTTGCTCTTTATGATCTTTGGTTAGACATCGAGGAACCCAGCGGGAACAAACCTTTGAGTATCCCAACTGGTGAACAATTGTGACAACACTACCAACAGAGATGTCAAGTTGAGCACTGAGGTGTTTGATTGAGATCCGGCGATCATCTCGAATGAGAGTGTTCGCACGTTCCAATGTTGCAGGAGTCACAGCTGTGCACGGCCGCCCTGATACTTTATCAGGTTAAAACAAGAAGAAAAGTCAGCAGTAGCTTTTCATTGTTGGAATAAAAATCATGATGTTGATCCAAATCCAAAATTATTAAAAGGAGTGATAAACCAAAATAAACTAACAACATGGGAGAACATATTCATATGGAAAAATAAGGATCACATAATGATTTTAGTTAATTGATGGAAATTAATAATTTCTTCATACTAGTCATATATAGGCTAAGGTTTTTGATAGATAGTCAACATGAAAAATTCAATGCCATAGCCGGGATTTGAACCACGGATCTCCTGATTTCCGTCCAGTTGCTCTAATCCATTGAGCTACCATGGCCAACCTGCCGTCATGACATTAAATTCTCCTTTTGACTCGTATATTTCTCCGATAGACACTAGGAGCTCTCACATTTGAAAAAAAAAAAATGTGTAGTGTTTAACGCCCGCTTTTACTACATACGACACCGCAGGCGATGACACTGATTATACATGAGATGAAGATGGAGCACCGGTGGAATGAGATGGCGGGGGAAACTGGAGATCCCGGAGAAAAGCCGCCCCAGCGCCGTGTTGTCCACCACAAATCTCACTTTGCGGTTGCCTGGGATCGAACCCGGGCCACCTTGGTGAGAGCCAAGCTGTCTTAACCACTGAGCCACAGCGTGACCTCCCGCATTCGAGATACACCGTTTGTGGCAACTTACTATTATAAGTACTTGAGTCCCAGGCTTCATCATTTAACTCTTATTATTTTAGTTAATTGATGGAAATTGATCATTTCTTCATACTAGCCGTATATAGGCTAAGGTTTTTGATAGTCAACATGAAAAATTCAATGTCATAACCGGGATTTGAACCACGGATCTCCTGGTTTCCATCTAATTGCTCTAACCCATTGAGCTACCATGGCCAACTTGCCGTCATGACATTAAAATCTCCATTTGACTCGTGTATTTTTACATATTTGAATATAAATAAAGCCTCAATTTCAGTTTGCTCTCATTGTGTACTTCATTACAGTTCTCTTTTATACATGCCCTTAATTTAATTGCTTTTACAGCAGCTTTGATATACAGTTAGAATGTTGCATATGTTTTAGATGAACGATAACTATTTGTATCACTTCTCTTTGAAAGATGCAAGTAACAGGTGACATTGTTGTAGTTTTGAATGCAAAATAAATCTTAAATTACTGCAAAACCTTGTCTTCTATATAGTTCCTAATCTCCTTAAAATCTCTTACATGTGTATGTTTTGTTCATGATCATGAGCAGCCACCTCTCCCTGTATTTCTCACTTAAAAATTTATCTTAAAAAAAAAAAAGTTACACAAGAGCTATTTGAAATCCCACACATGCTATTCCTGCAGCAGCAACTAATATGGAAGCATGTATAGATTTCTGGGAGTTGACATGCATTCATCACCAAATGACCAATGGTATGTGAGATTGGAAATGCATATTTTTCATGTTGCTGTTTTCCACAATTATAAATGCTCACAGATTGCACATCTTTTAAGTGCCATCTGTGAGCTGCAAACATCTTGAAGCAGTCACTCATGAACACTTATAACTTTAAAAGCTTTAGTTCATATTTCAGGTTTGACTATGAACCCTCAATAAAAGTAAAAAACTTAATCAAAATTTAAGTATTTTTACTTCCACTGTTGCAGTAGAGCAACAATCTAGGAATTGATTATATATTTATGTTAAGTGAAGGTTCTTAGAATGAAAATATGATTAGTGGGTTGCAACCCACTTTGGTGTAAGAATGCTAGACCTTTTCGGACAGTATAGCATATTAAATTTAAAGGGAGTCGATTAATGACACTAAACAACACTTACTTTTAAATTTTTCCGGAACATGTTTCAGAGACTTTGCCTCCATCCTCAACCGGCTGGCGAGTCCATGGCCGGTTGAGGATGGAGGCAAAGTCTCTGAAACATGTTCCGGAAAAATTTAAAAGTAAGTGTTGTTTAGTGTCATTAATCGACTCCCTTTAAATTTAATTTATTATAACAACACTGTTTCCAGCACTTCCAAGAAAGGAATTGTAGTATAGTGTATATTTAAATAGTGCTATCACTTGATTCATGTCTTTAAAACCCAGATTCAATTCAATATCTCCGATTATCAACAATACAGGAAAATAAATTAAGCTAAAACATGTTTTCCTTTAAAGTTTTGTAAAATATGCAGTGATTTAATAATTAAGTCATAAAGCAAAGGTCCTGATTGTAGCTTAGTAATTCTTCATTGTTTAAGCTACTGCATATTTTTTTGAAGCATGTTTCAAAAGAAGCAAGAAATGTCCAATCCACAAGGAGAAAGCAGATACAGAGGCTTAAGTTAAAAAATGTGGGTATCAAAATCAAAGCTAATATATTCAACTTTAAAAGCTGGCGATAACCCCAGGCCATATAATAACAAAGAGTTGTCACTTACCCTCTGTTATAACAATACTTCATTATTTATGTAATAAGTACATCACTGAAAAATCAAAAAGTGCTTTGTTTCGACAGCCATCTATTGTGATGAACTGGAATGTTGTTGAACATCTGAAAGATGTGGGTGGCTGCAGAGAATATTTCAGTGCTGTGATAGCAGGCTACATCAGTGCCATCTACCAACATATACAATTAGTGGAGCAGCCTCAGACACCTGTAAGAACTCGTCGCTTGGGCAGCCAAAGTCAGCTTCAGCCACGACCACTTGGAGTAGGACGTTTTGCTACAGTGGAAGATTTTGCAAAACAGCTCATTAGTGGTGAAATGGCGCAGAAACTATATAGGTAAGTACTGATGTTTAAAAACTGGTTTCACTTATAACTGTGGTAATCCTATATGATCAAATATAATGTGCATAGAGAAGGAATATAATTGAGACATTATCTAGACCAGTCATATTAGGATTGTGTGTGCTCGCAAAGGTATTTTGATGTTTTGTTTTCAGTAAGAATTTAATTTGCTTTAACATTAGATCTGAACTTAAAAAGTATTAGTAATTTTAGAGAACAGTTAATGCACATATGGAACATTAATAAGATAAAATTTTTCATTTCATCCTTCAAATTCACATAATAAGGATACCTTGTTTCATAAAGGTAAGACAAAAATTTTATTTTACATTTGCTTAAGAGTCTAGTATATTATAATCATTTGAATTTTTATACTCTTCCATACAATAAAAAGCTTCCTTTGTTTAACATTTTTTATGGCCTTCATATTACATTGTTTAATTTTTTTAGGGAATCTTTTTTTACATATTTTTCAATATTTTCTAATGATCTGTTTTTTAATGTTTCCCTAAGTGTGGTCCTAAAATAATCTTCTTTCTTTCATATGTTATATGTATGCATAGCACAATTTTCTGTATATGTCCCCTTCTATTACATATTTAACACATATATAATACTTGCATATATATTTAGGATGTTTCAGAACTCAACCAAACAACTTTAAGGGATTAGAGAGGGAAGTTGGGGCAACAATTCGAGATAGGACACTTATGGTCTCAGAGCACATGATTTTGTGCAGTAAGCCAAAGTAATTTTCTTAATGAGTATGGTCTATGACACAATGCAGCACAAACTTAAGATAATTTTGAATTGAACTAGTACACCTACTCCATATATTGCTAGTGTTTACCTAAATCGTGTTTTGTTAGGACCTTCCTAATATCCTTAGCTAATTACATAGAAAGTAAAGCTAGTTACAGTGAAGCAATAAGTATTATACAAATATAAATATTTGTAACAAAAAACTTCACATTACCTTAAGAAAATGTCAGTTTTTCTTATTACTTGAAATCGATTTCATCAACCCTTGCTCGCATCCTCAGTCAACCTTATAATCCTTAGCTAATGTCGACTATTGAATTTCAATTGAGTAAACTCCTTGGAGGCAACTGGGGCATCTCTTTGGGTGTTATGATGAACTAGTTCAGGTTCTCTTCAAAGGTGGTGTCGAAATTGAAGAGTTTTCCTTCATATTTCTTTATGAATATCTTTTCACACATGGTTAATGCTGTTGGATCCTGAACAGGCAATATATGGAGCATAGAGTACTAGTTTGACTCAAAGTTATCTTAATCCAAAGTAAATTTGGGGCAGTATGCACATTTGCTACACTGCCAGTAAGTGTACATGTGTTGCTAGTTAGCATTGTAAGAAGTCAAGCCAACAGGTTGAAGCCTTGCTGAATGTTTTTCTCTTTCTTCTATTTTTCTTTTTTTAAATTTATTTTCATATATTAAAGTTGATTGTGAAGGAATTTGAATACTGCACTCTCTATTTGTTAAATGGAATCCAACTCGAATGAATCAAATCAATTTTGAACAAGAATGTACAACATATGATAAGGTAACATTTTAAACCTAGACATGACATGTGATCAAAATCTTTTATTGGAAGCGACTATAAAAATGGTGTTACTATGACTGGGGACAGATACAATATTGTGCTTACGAATTGAAAGAATATGCTGCTAGGTCTGGAAAATAAGTGTACTAGGCAAATAAGTCACATTCCTGCTTAAGCTTTTATTCACTTCCAGGAACTGTAAAAAAAAAAAAAGTATCTTCTTCAGGAATATGGAAACAGTGAGCATTTCCATTTGTTAACTTGGATTTTCTTAAATATTTTCCTTTTGAGAAGTGCTAATGAATCAGCATTATACATTTGCAGTAAGTGAAATGAAATGAAAGTATGAAAGTGCCTGCTGTCACTCACCCAAATAGCTCAGTAGGCAACATCAGTGGCTATGGAGAAGTTGTGTTGTGTTGTGCTGCAAACTAACTTTTCTTTTTCTTCTTGTATTTAAAATGAAATGTGAGTGCATACACAAATAGGCATGGTAATTTTAGTTTCTGAGTAATCCAGAAGAAAAATATTTAGAATTACTGTAATAACGGCATTCCTAAAGAGGGTTTAAACATACTGCATAGGAACATCTGAACTGCTCTTGTTCTCACAGTAGCTGTAATACCAAAGCACATGTGTAAATCTGAAGGTCACAACGACCTTACAGTCTTGCTGTGTAATTTGAATTATGTTGATCTAATTCATTAGAATAATGGCCAATGATTAGTTTTGCAGGGATCGCAGACATGCATTTAGCTTATGGGAAAGCTAAAGGTAGCACGTTGAAACTGCACAACTTTGCTGAGAAATATATTCTAGCAGATGTCATCCACTGTTCAATTTTCAGTTGATTCACCATCGTTTAAGGGAAACAGGTTCCATGAAGGTGCATAGACCAAATGCTAGTACAAGATGAACATGTCGTACTGTGAATATTTGAGGAAAAAGGTAACCTAATAGATGTCATCCACTCCATTCAGTATTTTGGTCGGTTCACCAGCTTTAAGAGAAACAAGTTCTTGAAGGTAGATCAACCAAATGCCAGTGCAAGACGAACACGTCACATTCCGATATTTCAGGAAGACGTGCTCAGAAAGATTTTAGGAGACCGCTTCAACTAGTATTTGCACATACAATGGGCACACATCATTTGAGCATATGGCAGATGATGCACCAAGGCCAACTGTCATCGTTGTTGTCATAAGGTATACAGTCTTTGACACCAGCAGACTTTGATCGATGAATGCAGTTATGTACAGTTTGATTCACATGAGTTGGCATCCATTGCACAGTGAAGGAGGGAGCAGTGTGGTGGGGGGAAGATGTTCGCTCTCTTAATCTCACTGCAAGCTGAGATCTGTTTGCACCCTTACCTTGAGGCTAGTTTCATATATTATGTACTATTGCAATCCATGATATATTCTAGTCATCTTAAGTGGCCACTTCATCTCTTATTGGCTCCTATGTTTCAAACTGGGCTTCATCCTCCCCACTTGAATCAATAGAAGAATCATCGCCATCTCTCCCAAGTGAATTACTATTTTCTGTTCTGCATCCAATAATCCTTCTTTCTGCATATATTCTGCTTCAATTTTCTTCACGTGCCTGCATCATTCTGTCAGTATTTTTACATACATGGATTGGAGGTGAAGATGGTCTTGATGTTGAAGTTCCTCGGCTGCTCTTATATCCATAAACTCACCTTCAGGGCATGGTTGCCGATGAGAGATAATTATAAATGCTGTGTAGATAAAATAAATATAATACTCTTTTTATTTTAAAACTGCAACTTTAATTGCAAAAAAAAAAAAAAAAAAAAAAAAAACTCTTTAAAAACATTCTTTTCAACACTAAACAAATAAACACTTACGTGAACGTTAATCGTACTCAGTTATAAAACTCTGCCTGTTGCTTTTGCAGCACTTCATGCACAATTCTTTCTGCAGAAGTATAGATACTCTTTCATACATCTGTACTAGATGTAAGCTAAATGCAGAAGAAAGCGGTTGTGTTACAATCTTGATTTTATAGTTTTTCCGTTGCTATGGAAATCAACACTTTACTATTGGTCCTTGTCGCAACCAGTTACCTAGTTTATTATTTATTACATTTTATAATAGTTTTATAATTATTCTTTTGAAATCATTTTTCAAAACTGTTTAAATTTAAATAATATTTCTAATTAATTTAAATTAATTTAGTTGTTACCAAAAATCAAAATTAATATTTTACTTCCTTTCCTCTAACACATTAATTTTGCACTTTCACTTGTTATTTTAAGCATTGAATTTTATAAAATGACAAAAGCCAATCTTAAATAAAACCAAACATTAAATAACCGTTTATTGATAGAAATAAATCATTTCTTCACACTAGGCATATATAGGCTAAGGTCTTTGATAGATGGTCAACATGAAAAATTCAATGCCATGGCCGGGATTTGAACCATGGATCTCCTGGTTTCCGTCCAGTCGCTCTAACCCATTGAGCTACCATGGCCAACTTGCTGTCACAACATTAAATTCTCCATTTGACTCATATATTTCCAGTAGACCTCTCGCATTTGAGACACACCATTTGTGGTGACTTACTGTCATAAGTACTTAAGTCCCAGGCTTCATCAATTAACTCTTATTATTTTAGTTAATTGATGGAAATTAATCATTTCTCCACACTAGCCATATATAGGCTAAGGTCTTTGATAGATAGTCAACATGAAAAATTCAATGCCATGGCCGGGATTTGAACCACGGATCTCCTGGTTTCCATCCAGTCACTCTAACCCATTGAGCTACCATGGCCAACTTGCCGTCATGACATTAAATTCTCCATTTGACTCATATATTTCCACGGTAGATCACTAGGGGCTCTCGCATTCGAGATACACCATTTGTGGCGACTTACTATCGTAAGTACTTAAGTCCCAGGCTTCATCATTTAACTCTTATTATTTTAGTTAATTGATGGATAATAAATCATTTCTTCACACTAGCCACATATAGGCTATGGTCTTTGATAGAGTCAACATGAAAAATTCAATGCCATGGCCGGGATTTGAACCACGGATCTCCTGGTTTCTGTCCAGTCGCTCTAACCCATTGAGCTACCATGGCAAACTTGCCGTCACAACATTTTAATTATTTCCAATCCTATGCTGAATGTTGGCAAATTTGTCAACAGCTAGCTGAATTATGTCCTCCATTTTGAACATAATATTTCTGCCCGCAACCCAGTTTTTTGTAGTAGCCCAAATAAGTTCAGTAGGGATCAGTTCAGAATGATAAGGAGCTAGACATAAAATATTACGATTATATTGGTGGAGAAGACTAGCCCAAATGAGTTTAATGGGGATCAGTTCAGAATGATAAATAGCTAGACGTAAAATATTATGATTGTATTGGTGGAGAAGCCGATGTGTTTTGTAGATGGTATGTTTGGATTTCAAAGAAATAATTAAGCTGTAAATATTAGGTTTGAGAACAGTAGGTAAGTTAATGGCATGGAGCTGTTCTGTCGGAACGTTTTGCGTAAGTCAGTCTATCACTACATCTCTTCTGGATATTTTAACTTAGCATATACCTTCCTTAAAGTAGGTCTTTTTCTCAGTTTGTATAATTGACAGTTCAGCGAACTATTGTCTCTTTGAAACTAAGTTGATCTTCTGGGCCTTTTCTTGCAGGGCGTGGAAAAAGAAGTGGAACTGGAATTCACATCCTTGGTCTCCTTAATTATTTATCTAACTCTTCTTTCTGACACACATGTTGCATCAGCTACATTTTCCCCAACATTTTTAATATAGACCATACCACTCTGTGCATACTTTGACATGGAATTATACATATTGCTTACCACTTCATGAATCTGAATGTAGCAGCTTTCCTTTCAGTGCTCACCATTAATGACATTCTCACAGGTTTATGAATAAAATATGAAAATAAATAAAGAATTAAATATATGTGTTTGGAGGAATTTAGTAACAGTGACGTCAAAATTAATCTCAGAAACTATTTATAGTTGGTTTATTAATACTCGTCACTTACTTGTTTATATATATGAGATTTTTGTTTATTCCTCAAGACTTGTTGGCCTATTAGATATATGTGTTTGGAGGAATTTAGTAACAGTGACGTCAAAATTAATCTCAGAAACTATTTATAGTTGGTTTATTAATACTCGTCACTTACTTGTTTATATTTATGAGACATCTCATAAATATAAACAAGTAAGTGACGATATTAATAAACCAACTATAAATAGTTTCTGAGATTAAAGAATTAAATGTTTGTACAAGGACAGATCACACACACACACACACACACGCGCACACCCACCGCGCACACCCACCGCGCACACCCACCGCGCACACCCACCGCGCACGCACACACCGCGCACGCGCGCACACACCGCAAATGAACATTATGAAATGTTCATCCTCTTTTATTTTATATTACAGGGACGAGCCTAAAGAACTTAAATGCTTGTTATTATCAACCTCTGGATGTGTTACCATGTGTGTCTTGCAGTCAGAACTGACGTTTCCTCCCCTAACAACAGAAGATGAACTCGTCCATTCTTCTGTGCATATTTCAAGAGCTGCCACCTAATCTAAATCACCCTATCTGGATCTGTGAACGACATGCCGAACAACCTTATTTATTTTCCCGAGTGCTCTTCACTAATTAGTGTTGTTTCACAAGGCATCAATCCAGAGAAATAGCCATGTGTGGAGCCATGATAATGCACGTACCATTATGCAGAGGAGCAGTCAGATAATATCCAATTATATTGTTGGTCTATATTTTCTTCCACCTCGGCTAAATGGACACATGTGTCGCCAGTTCTTGATTCATGTTCTACCTGGCTTTCTAGAGAATGTTGTATTGCCCTTCAATGCCATATTTGGTTTCAGCACAACAGAGCTCCTGCCCAGTTTGACAGGAACGTTAGAAACCATTTAAACAATGCATTTCCTGGAGATTGGATTAGTTGTTGTGGTAGTAATGTTAGCCAGCATGTTCTGATCTCATGCATCCAGATTATTTTTTATGAGGTCACATTAAGAGCCTTGTGCACACTATCCCAATAAACTCTGAAACGGAACTACACATGAGAATAATGGCTGCTTGTGATCTAATCTAAACACTCCAGGCATCTTCCAAAGAGTACAAGATGCATTTCTTCGTCATTACAATTTATGCTTGGAAGTTCAAGGATGTCGCATGTAACTTATGCGTGTTTGGAGGAATTCAGTAACCATGACATCCAAATTAATTGATAAGAGTATGTAGTGTGTTTTTCACACTACTCACTTACATTTTTATTTTTTGAGGGACTAGTTTCGGGAATTGTTGGGTTTCATTTTCAACCTTGAAGGTCCAACATGGAAGCAACAGCTCCCAAAACTAGTGCCTCAAAAAATAAAAATGTAAATCATAGTGTTAAAAAACCAACTTAATATATTAAATTTTAGATGTATAAGAAATACGACTCATCTAAAATTTAATAATTTTTCGCTTCACTGTGGTGTTCCAATACAGTTAAATCTCGATATATTGAAGTGACGTTAAGTCAAGAGGAACACGCGAAAGTTAGATCCAACCAACTTTAAAAACCAGACAACATGGAGGTAAGATCGTTCACATTTGAATATTTCAACGAACATTTCGGCAACAAGAAAGAAATAAAACAATATTTGAACGAAAGTGAAGCAGATGTGTAAGAAATACGACTCATCTAAAATTTAATAATTTTTCGCTTCACTGTGGTGTTCCAATACAGTTAAATCTCAACTTAATATAGTTTTTTTAGGTTGCAGAGGTAACGTAAAATGGGCCGAAGAGGGAAGAAACTGTGCCAGAAGAGAGAAAATTAGTAATTAAACTACACAATGAATTCAAAACATTTTCGGAGATATCTCAGATAGCGGGGAGACCGTGGTCAACGATTCAACCCAACATTGACAGAGTATGAACCAGAAAATCTGTTCTAAATACACCCAAGGGTGGTCGACCTAAAGTCCTCAAGGTTAAAGATGAAAGTAGCATTCTTCGCTGCATTAAAGATCCATGAATGACTGCTCCTCGGATTGTTGCAGAAGACAGGAATTAATGTTTCAGCGATTACTGTGAGAGCTGTTTACAATAAAAAAAGGGTACAACGGCAGAGTAGTGTGTAAGAAGTCCTAGGTCCAGCCCACAGAACATGCAAAAATGCCTAGAATTCGCTCGTATCGTGATAAGGTGTGGACTTCTGAGAAAAAGTTGTATGGACAGATGAGAGCCTGTTCAAGGTATTCGGTGCGGATCATAGTCGCAAAGTATGGAGGGAAAAAAATATGGAGTTGGAGCCAAAAATTCTTGTTTCCACAGTAAAGCACGGCGGAGGATCTGTCCTTCTCTGGGGTTGTATAAGTGCATCAGGAGTCAGCAATCTGCATGTTATCGTGGGAATTATGGATTACAGGAAGTACATGGGCATTCTTAAACATAAGTTGGATGCAAGTGTGGAGAAAATGGGCCTGCAAAAACACTGGATGCTTATGGAGGATAATGATCCACAATATACTGCACTTAATACAGGACTGTGTATATTATACAATGTTCCAAAATAATATTCAGAAATGATAAGCACGAGTATGGGTGAGCAAAAACCATTTCTGCAGTAAATGAAACTGTCCAGTAATTTGTAATGATAAATACCAACCAAGAATTGTTACTCTGATTCTATTTCTTGTACATTTTTAATGCTGCCAGTTTTCTGTTAGGCATGAACCAGAAGAATAAAAATTCAGAGTTAATTTGCATTGCTGAGGAAAAATAGTGCATGAAGGATGAAATCTGTCTGCTAGCCCAACCAAAATTATTTCTTGTAATAAATACAGGGCAGTTCAAAATAATAGACACGATTTCTTAACTTTATTCTGTGCAATCTAATAAACATATCGTAATGTGAAACATGCTAAGAATGGTAAACTCTTAAAGTTTTTTTCAGTCATATCACAATTGTTCTATGTGAGCACCTCGCATAACATGACATACATCAAGCCAGTAATCCATCTCATGCCAAACCTTGTCTAGTGTATCGAGATTCAACTTAACTTGTCTAGTGTGTTGCGGTCAATCTCTGTGCTGACTGCTGTGATGCAGGCACAAAGGTTGCACCTCAAACACTTGTAAACTAACCATAACTTGTATGCTAACCATAGCTTAATTACTTCTTACTTGAAAGGTAGAACACAATACACTTAAATTAATTACTAAAATGTAAACTATCAAAACATCTATTACTCCACTTGTAAGACTGTAAAATACAGGGTTCCTCAGGGTAGTGTTTTAGGACCAATTCTGTTCATTATGTATATAAATGATTTACCTACTACTCACAATGCAAGTATAATATCTTATGCAGATGATAGAAGTGTCATCTGCTCTGCTGTAAATAACAAGAATTTAATTCAGTATATGAGCTCTCTGGGAGAACGTTTGTTATATTATTTTGACAAAAACAACCTCAAATGCAACATGGAAAAAACCACATCAATGCAAATTAGCCTGACAAATAAGACTTTAACATCAATCTACAGATAGATAACTCTAGCGTAAAGGATATAAGTGGCCATAAATTCCTAGGGCTTTATATGAACAATAAATTGACATGGTGTAGTCACATCAATTATCTATGTAAAAAAAAATTAGTAAATCAATATTTCTAATTAGACATTTTAAGCCAATCGGTGATACCAAACTACTAAAAAATATTTATTATGGTGTTATCTTCCCATACCTATCATATGGAATTGAAATATGGGGAAGTTGTCCAAGGGTTCATCTGGACAGGGCATTCATTCTACAGAAAAGGTGTATTAGGATAATTTTTAACTTAAAAAATACTGATTCTTGTGTAGATATTTTCAAACAAAACAAAATGTTCACACTGTACTCACTATATGTATATAAGGCAATTCTTTTTGTTGTAAGATAAATTTGAAGACTGCTGATGTACACAATTATAATACCAGACGCAACAATAACTATTTTAGAAACTGTCCTTCTAAACGATCTACTGATAGAGATGTTTTTATAATGGGACAGATTTTATTTAATAGACTGCCAACATCAATTAAAGCATTAAATGGTACGAAGCAATTTCAAAACAAATTAAAATACTTTTTAATGGAGAAATGTTTGTACAAAGTTGATGATCTGTAAATGTTTTTATACTGTGTATATTTTGCTCTGTATCCTATAATTGTAAACTTTTAGATATATATTTGATTATATAGTATATTTTATATTTGACAATGTCAGAAGCTTGTACAAGTATATTGACAGTAATAAAGAATATGAATATAACAACATTGTATATAGCTACTAAGCCGGTTGAATGGAACACACAATTGTAAGTGTGTAAAAGTTTCAAAATAAGATATCTTGTGAACTGGAATTCTGTGGAAAACACCATTAACATTCTAATTTACCATACTTCTGATTTTTTTTATGTAATTAGGCACTATTTCATTTTAAAAAGTGCATGTTTGCTCCAAAAATATGCCTTCTAAGTGTTACGAAAATCTATTTATAGTCTAAAACTACGAGCCCCTAACTAGTAAGCAATACTGTGAAAACCGTACATCAATATCACTTTCCATTTTGGAAATATTGGCTGTGCAAGTTTTAGGTGATTCACCCTGTATAAGGATGTAGCTGTCTCAGCACTATTTCAAAGAAAGATAGAAACATCTAGCCTTTAACAGAAGCCCAGTTTTATAGTACACTAGAGGTTTGTTTGGGATGGAGGACTCATTGTAAATGCAGGTGGGATTTGAGGTGGACAAAGAAGCACTTTAACAAGTTTACTCCAAACTAGTTTCCTATGCCAATTATTCTATCATCACTGCTATTTTCATTTCTGGAATCAGTGTATAAATCGTTCAGTCTAAATAGTCTGCCAGATTAATTTTCATGCATAGAAATTTACCTGTTTCTCCTTTTGAGAACTGCAATAACTGGTAAACAAGCTGATAATAAACATCAAATGTATAACAAATTGGAAAATCAAATGGAATATATAAGCTAAAATGTAAAAGAATTTATCAATAGTGAAATATTAAGGTGGTTCTGTTTGCATTATGCTTGTTTCCTTTTCTTTCATAAGTAAGTAGTTTATTTCTAATACATATTGCTTTACTTTGCATTCAGGATGACGCAGAATATCCAGGAAAAAGCCCTGAAGGCTGCAAAAAATCCTGTTCAGAATAGAGAAGAGGAGATGTACCCATGGATACGAGATACCCAACCAACATATGAGAAAGCTGCCTTAGAATTTGTCAAGACTGTGTGTAAGGTAATTTATCTGATACAGCTGATTAAGAGAGAGTCACAGAGTGAAAAGCATCTGCAGTAATATGTAATGCATAAATTCAGGAGATCCGTGATTCAAATTCCACCAGAACCATCCTTCCTGATAAATGAGGTCCCCCCCCCACTCCTCCTCCTCCTTCTTCTTCTTTTTCTTCTTCTTCTTCTTCTTCTTCTTTTTCTTCTTCTTCTTCTTCTTCTTCTTCTTCTTCTTCTCCTTCTCCTCCTTCTCCTTCTCCTCCTCCTCCTCCTCCTCCTAAACTTAAGCCTGAAATGTTTCCTTTCTAACATATAATTTCATTGCTTGTATCATCAGTGTCCACCACCTGTGGTAAAGCATTATTTTTAAAAACTTAGTTGAGAGCTTTGGGTGTTGCAAACTGATGAATACAATTATGCGTGCTTGGAGGAATTTAGTAACAGTGACATCAAAATTAATTGAAAAAACTATTTGTAATCGGTACAAATAGTTTTTCCAATTGATGAATACAGGTTGAGTTTAATGCTTACAAACTTTGTTTCAGTCATTTAAAATAGGGATTTCAAGTTGCACAGTTATAGTGGTATCACATGATGAATCTTGATGATCTACACATGCATAGCATAGGAGAGAATGTTTTTCGTCTACTAGAGGAAGCACATAACTAATGGCATATGGATGCTGCCCATGCTCATGCAGAGTGCTGTTGCCAAACAAAGTAGGCATGTACTATCAGTAACTCTGTACATCAGAGCATGTTTTACTTTCCAGCCACAGGTCCACATTAAATATCCTTAAAACCTTAAAAACCTTACTTCTTGATGCTGTTAATCCAAGAAACATATTTGCCGACATCATCTGAACCAGTAGCTTGCTTTCCAACTTTGTGGGTTTTCCACAGCAATTGAATTATACAGGTACATTGTGTTTTTATTTGGATGAAGCTGCTTTACACAAATTAGTGATATTGTGTATGCTACCCACACCATAAGCTTACATATTAATTCCTGGGTTTTTGAAAAATCTGTAGTTGCTCTATATTCTGGATTGGAGAGCTTACATTAAATACAATTTTTCCACTGTGTATGCATCACTTCATGTTTGTTAAAAGAAAATTCACCTGTGTCAATTTTGACGTACATGTTCACACTCATAACAACACTGGGGAAAAGAGAAATGTAATAACTTAATTTTTATATTAATATTTCAGCTGTTTGAAACATAGCTTAACACATTACTTTAATAGTAACATAACAAACCACTATGAAAATAAAATTAACATAACTCATTCCATTTTAACTGCATGGTTTTTTTGATAGGACATTGTATGTTTTCAGGTAAGCATTATGAGCAAGGAAGATTGAATGATAGTCATATTTAGATAAAAGGTGCAGTGTTTTTCAGCTTATCTGTGTTGGATGAATGTTGACCAACAATAACCTTATGAGATTAAAAATTGCATTGCTCCTGTAGTATTAGAGAAGATAGGATTTTTTTGTATAGGCTTGGCCAGAAAATCAACGTCTGTCTAATTATAAGATTGACATCTATCGGTTTTAAGTATTTATCCAAGAATAATTGATGAGGATAATGTTCTTAGTTCAGATGCATAAGATGCATGTACTATATTTAGTAGTGATGATAAGAGGGACAGTATATGATTTGCAAGTCTTTAATACAGTCCATCTTCATATGGCTTAAACTTTTGCACTTTGCTCCCATATGTAGAGTGAATGTTTCCACCACCACTTCAAATAGGTATATTGTTGTGGATTCTGGCTTATACATGTTTAGAGTTTCTTGTGGAAAGATGTCTATTTGTTTTGTTACTGTGAGGACTTTCGCATAATCAAAATCTTTGAATATATCTGGGAAACATATTATAAATCAAACGTATAGAAACTTGCAAGTGTTCTTGCAGCCTGGGACTTAGTGCATCTAGCAGTGTTCATAAAATAAGGAGAGTTCTCCTTGTAGCATCTTTGTGTTTTTGCTCTCACATAACAATCATTATGATTCCTAATACATCATGTAGAACTTCAAGGCTATGAGGTGCACACAATATGCCAGTGCTGTTCATAATTGAGGAGTGTTTTTTCAAAACTCGATAGATGCACAAAATGCATTTCTGAGAAAAATGTTGTTTTTCTATTTATTGGCAATACTAATTGCTTAGTTCAGCAGTTATATTAATCATTCAGTTCTCCTTCCTGAAACTGTCCCATTGAATGCGAAAAGAAACAAATAGCATAGTTTAACTAGTGCAAAATTGAGGTTTGAAAATGCAGAGGTTTTTCAAAAACCGATAGATGCTGATTAACTTCTCTGCATGAGCAAGAAATAAACACATGAAGTTTTGTTATTTCTGTCATTTATTGTTTTTTATACTTTTTATTTATGTAGTTATTATTTTTCATTTATTTTCACCTTTTCATAATACATAATGTATTACACAACCAACGTATTAATGTTTATAACGATTATTTTACTAGGTATAACCTTAGAAACTTAGTACTGCTACATCCACAAAAACAATATAATATTTTGTTTTATTTATATAACAAACATGTTGAACACATACAAAGTAATTTCAAACAAGATGAATATGTAAGCTTTAACCTGTATTACTATCTTATCGTACATCTTTATAAAATTCTTTTGCACTTTCTGAATTTAAAAAAAAGAAAATAGCTAGAATCTTGAACATCCTTTTTCTTTTCTTTGCTCACTCTATTAATTTTGGTAACATTTTGAGATCGAAGCAGAAATTCACTGCAGGACTTGTTGCGCAGTTTCATCACATCCACCTCCACAGGCAAAGCAGAATGTATATTTTGATCTTCTACACATACCTTATGGTCAGAGGCAAGAGTTTTTGTTTGTAACGATTTTTTTGCAAATTTTTCCTTTTTTCGAGAATAATGTTTTTTTAGCGATAAATGAGAAAATTTCCATTATTTTTAGTCTGCATAGAAAAATTTACATTTATATCAAATTGCATATATATAACTTTAATTTAACATTCATGTCTTCATAGCATGAAGCTAGAAGTCATGAAAAAAAAAAAAAAATGTTTACAAATTTAACGAAAGCAAGATAAAATTTAACATTCAATAAAGCCAATGCAGTGACATCATGCACACTGAAATAACAGCTAAGCGGTGCAACAATAAATGACACCACAGCACCCGACTGGTCCATGATACTGAGAACTGTTTGTCGTATGCTAACTAAAGGTACTGAGAAGGTACTGAACTTTTAGGAAGCTACTCTCAGAAATTTCATTAACATGAAAATATTGTCCTCAGGGCTTAAGAATGTGTTCTGAAATGCCCGAAAGTTAAAAAACGAATACAAACAATACCTCATTAAAAAAAAAAAAAACAGATTTGGAAGCTAAACTGTTCCCATTGCCTGTACTGACACGCTGGTCTAGCTGGTTTAATTCAGTAGTTTACATTGCCAGCTATTTTGATGCAATTGTCAATTTCTTTTCTAAAAGAAAAGCTTTCAGTTAATGCCCAAAATTTGTTAAATGATCATTTTTGTGGTGCCAAGTCCTGCAATATTGTAAAGGTACAACAGCAACAATATTTGTTTCTGAAAATTGCAGGTTGATAAAAAATCCAATATTAGAATTTCAGGGGGGGAGGGGCGGAAACTGACTCATCTTGTTTTATCCCAAATGAACTCGCTGAGAACCAAATGTGAAATATTAGAGTGGTCACTTTGGAAACAGAGTTAAGTGCACTTGTTGTTCATATCATGGATCCCAGTGTTAGAGAAGCAGTAGAAGAGAATCTACTGCCATGACTTTGTCCAAATTAAACTCCATTATGCAAAAGAAACTGATGATGTAATAACCGTAAAAGCTATATCATTTGTTTGAACCTTCTAGACTAGTTACTAAATCAAGTATAGGTGATTTAAATCATGTAATTGCAACATTTAAACAACTAAATGCATTTAAAACCAGTAGTGTTACTTGTGATTCTGATTTACTCCTTTATTATAAAGAGCTTTGTGACACTGTTGAACAGCAAAGCTATGATGGTAACGATAACAGATTAGATGTAGTAACAGCACTCTTGGCATTGAATGCAAAAGTTGATTCTTACCGTAATTTCTGTGAAAAGTGTCTTCAATGTCTTTGGTTGCCAATGTCAAACACTGACAGTGAGAGATTTTTCTCTACATATAACTTAGTTGTGACAGACAACAGAACAAGTATGAAAAGCAAATATATCACAACTTGTATGCTGCAGTTTGGCGATATCTGATGTGTGATTTTTTATTTTATTTGTGTTACCTACTGTCTGCTGATTTCAAATAAAATATTTTAATTTGAAAAAAAAAAAAAGGGGGGGGGGGGGTTTAACAGTTGTGCTGCTCTAGTTACCTGTTACTTTTCATTTCAGCCATGTCATTACTCATTAATTCTTCCCCAAAAATTTGCGCAAAATTAATGCAAATTTATGGTAAAAAAAACACAAAACACAACCAAATAAAATTATTTATGTGAATTTTATAACTAATTGTCACCACAAAATCTTGCCTCTGCTTATGGTATTCCTTTGATTGCTTGGAATATGTTATGATTCGCTGGGTGTTCATTTTGAAAGGTAGCTTTGACTTCAGTGTTTGTTTTGCACTTTCTTTCAAGTCCTTAATTTTTCAGTCTGAACAACACCTTCACAGAGCCCCGATTTTTTAATATCTGATGGTACTCATCAGGACTCAAGATATTCTCTTTTTTCTTAACTCTTTTTCGACTCTGCTGAAAACTCTTTATCAGGAGGCATATAACTGTGCCAACGTATTGGGTAGGTATGTGAAATGCGGGAAAATGTTCTACTCTTCTCCAGGAAAGCAATAAACATGAACATCACACTATTCTTGTTCTGACTAGAGCAAGAGTCTGAAGATAAATGAAAGGTAGGAGTGTTGCTGGACATCCTTTCTTCCAGTTCCAACAAGAAGTGGTACAAAGCTGAGGCAACCTGGTTGCAGCCTATAGCAAATTCAGTTTCCAACCATGTATACAAAGAAATGTCATCTTTGTTCTGGGTTTTAGATGGAATTATTATGCATAGATTATACAGCCACACCTGCCTTGCGTAGAATACCTTGCTAACAGAGAGTTTAGGTAGTAGTTGATTCTGCTGCATATCAAAACAAATAGTGATTGTTATTTAAGTTTGAATTTATGAGTCACTATGTTTACACTCAGTCTACACTTGTTGTAGTATAATTGAAACGTTTTCAAGATCATTCGATCTCGACTGAGTCACCAAACAGCTGATGATGAGATCGAATGATCTTGAAAACGTTTCAATTATACAACAACAAGTAAGTGTAGACTGAGTGTAAACATAGTGACTCATAAATTCAAACTTAAATATGAAGAATACTTCACTGTTAATAATGCTTCTGCTTTTAATATTTAAATAGTGATTGGCTTGGCTGTTTTCCTCTTTCAATAGCTGATAAACCTTTTTGAATGCAGCTTGTGCAATCTGTACATGGTTCTTAGTTCTTTTCTCTTTTCCACATCTGCCTCTGTCTTAATCTTCATCAGTCCCATTTTGCAGGTTGAGTGTGTGGTGTACGGAATGAAAGATTAAAGAAGTTTGTAAAATATGTATTTTTATTTTGACAATGAGCAGACTGGTAGTTCCTTAATCTTCTTTTGCAGCAAAAGTTGCTTCACATTTTTCTGATATGTTCTGGAGGTAAATATCTTCTCCTTGATTTTGCTCTTCCATAGTGGCTTTCCTTACATCTGTACTTCTTGCTTTATAGCAGCAGAAATGCCCTTCTGTAATATTCCTATTTTGTCACCTCCTGGTTTGCTTTGGCACATTCCCATATAAGTGAAATTTTCTAGTCAGGAGAGATAATCTATTTTTCGACACCCCTGTGATTCCTTGGAAGCTTACAGCGCATACTGACAATACTCAGCCATCATTAGTTCTCACACTGCTTTCTGTTTGCAGTTTCTTCTTCACCACTCTGCAATTAGGAGATGTAATACTCATATATTTCATAAGGAATTTATCTTGATCTATTTTGTTGAGCACAGAAAGATGGTGAAATCCACTTATATCATTATAAGTCAAGTCAGCTATATCACAGTGCTTATGCCCTTTACTTTTAGGATTTCGTGGAGTGCACTCAAGACCATGTGAACATGAAATAGCTGGAGTATGAGCTTTCCTTGACTTGTATTTTGATTTCCTTTCCTTGTTTTTGCAATTCCTACCCACACATTCTACGACTGGTACAGTTTCACAATATGAGCTGCTGTCCAGTGTGCATAGTACAGTGCAGTGTCTCAACTGAGAATAAAAATGTCATGTAAGTATAACAAAGCTTTTAGAAATGAATGTGAAATCCAAGCGCACAATCTGAGTTTGCAGTTATTGCTAACAGTGCAGCAGTGTACAGAGCTTGTAGAAATGATTGAGAATTCCAAGAATTGCAACAGTGAGATGGCAGTCAATGCCAACATGTATTTCATAAAATTGAGGTTGCTACATGCTGGATCATAAAATCATAAAATTACATCTATCAACTTTTGCTTTAACTGAGCAAGTGCATCTATCGAGTTTTGAAAAAACTGCCAATATTCCCTACCTTCTACACAGGACATGAATCGAATTTTGCAAAATTTGATTTTACAGAATGATGCAGAAGGTGAAAATTATGCTGATGCTATATATGACTCAATTTCGTAAAATTTTGCATCTATCGAGTTTTGAAAAAAATGCTTCTCAATTGAAGAATGTGACAGAGTTTGTACATCCAATATTAAGTCTATTAAATATAGGTAGCTTAGTTTTCTACTGTAGAATTCTTACTAATACTGCATTAATTTTGAAAATGGAAAAAGTAATTTATTTGTATTTTATGCCTGAATCTCTTAAAAATTAATGTATGAGTATGGAAAACATACAGCATGTTCATATATTTAATAAATTAAAATTTGGCTCTTCTTTCTAATATGCGATGTGGCAATTTTTTCCAAGTCCCTTTTGATGACTTCTAAGTCACACTTTTTGATGTTTTTTATATACAACCATGATTTTTAATATAATCTCTTTACCTTTTAGTGCAATTTCGTGCTGGAGGGCATTCTTTTAACTTTATTAATTGTTTATTTACTTACTGCATATGCAGCCATATTGAAGAATTAAGTGCAGCCAAACTATCCTTGTTTCTCCACTGAATGCAATCCTGCCAACAGTCTTACTTGTCCCTAAATTACACTAACAAACTAACACAAAGTAGTACCTAAATTGCACCACCTAGCTAACTAATTATACTAAACACACACAGTAGTCCCTAATTTACACTAACTAGCTAATTACACTAAACACACACAATAGTCCCTAATTTTCACCAACTAGCTAATTACACTAAACATAACTATTCCTAGCCTAAACAGTAAAGTGCAATCATTACACTACAGAGCAGACCTGCCCAATGTCTTCAATTAATACTTGAAACGGGTCTGCTGACTGCAACTAAAACAAAAAAATCTGATGCCTTCACATGGCTTTCTGTACCTACCATCATTTATTTTGATATAGTTTCCACAAGCTATTACGGAATTGTATTCCTCCATTTCATTTAGTAATTGAGATAAACCTTTGTAAAAATTGTTTTAGATATTTTATTGAAGATACAAAGGGAGTAAAGGAAATTGAATTGACATCAGTTATAAGAGGTAGATACTATATGCTGGCTTAGATATTTCATATTCTTTCCAAGACCACTGAACCACTGAACAGCAAAGGCACTTTAAAAAACAACATAGTAACTGAAAAATTCAAACCAATAACACAAATTACATAGAAAATGACAGTGAAGTAATAAATATTACACAAATAAAAATATTTGTTAATGAATCTCCACTTATCTTAAGAAGTTGATGTTAATACTTCTTTCATCTTTTTAAAATCGATTTCGAAGGCACATTGCATTCATCCTCAGTTTATTCCAAACAAATTCCGTTGTTAAGGAAATCTCGGTTATCATGATTTTTCTTTTGTTATGTTATGTTTTCAGCATTACCAACATCTGAAGACGAAACAAACCTAAAAACAGAATCAATTACCGGTATGTCATACATAACAAAAGAAAAAAACATGGTAACCGAGAACATGTAATGAATTTTGACATACCGGCAATGGATTCTGTTTTTAGGTTTATTTCGTCTTCAGATGTTGGTAATGCTGAAAACATAACATAACAAAAGAAAAAACATGGTAACCGAGATTTCCTTAACAACAGAGTTTGTTTGGAATAAACTGAGGATGAATGCAATGTGCCTTCGAAATCAATTTTAAAAAGAAGAAGTATTAACATCAACTTCTTAAGATAAGTGGAGATTCATTAACAAATATTTTTATTTGTGTAACAATAACACAAATATCTCAGAAATCGCTAATGCCACCAAAAATATTATCTGAAAGAAATTGTGTGTGCTAAAGAGTTCTGCATTTTTTATGTACAATGTTTTTGTTTGCCTAAGGTTTACCTATTATACAAAATCATACATTTCTTCAACATTTCAAAAAGATTTTCTGTAAAGGGTAGTTTGGGATGGAGAGACTTTCTTTAAAATTATTTTGTAGCATACTTTGAAAGATGCTGAATCTAATATCTAATAAAAAGATTTTATTTATAAAGCTCCACTGTTTATAAATACTTCTATTTTATAATTTTAATCTAATTTCTAAGTTTATTATGTATTGGGCATTCCATTTTTGTGTAATGCTGTTCACAGAAGCACATGGAGCTTTTTGGATTTAGGGGGCTCTACGTACTTACAGTGAAATTTTGATGTCATACTTTTTGTGGAATTCAATACCTTCTCTATCTACTAAGTATGTAGTAGAGGAAGTAAAAAGTTATTAACAAATCTTACTGTAGGTATGTTTCAGAAATGCTGCCTTATTTTCTCTTTGTATTTATAAATGAGTCACTGAGAACCATAGCCCAAAACACAAATCATAGTTTTGAGAAATATAGATGTTATAATCAAAATTTCCATTACAAGTACTACTAGCGAACTTGATGTAAAGAGTAAATTATGTTAGCAACACTAGATAATTAAACAGCACAGAGCAAACAAAATGATACTTTATGCTTTGGACCCTTATGTAATAGAATATAGGAAAAACTGGCAAGACAACTTTTTATGAATGTTTCATTTAATCAAAGAGGGCCTAAAGCACAGCTACAACTGGTTGACCACAAGGTTGGCAAATGTCAGAAGCATGCATACATATTAATCTCAAAATCGACAGTGGTGTGCTTCAGGCCCTTATGGTTCTAAGCACCTCAAATGTTAAACTGTAGCTTGGCTAAAGCATTATTGTCATTATTAAAATCAATGTTGCAGGTTCTGTCTTTGGATTCCAGTGTTGAAACAGAGGTGATGAGGGTGCGGAGGAATATGCTGCGGCTGCTTAATGTGGGAGAGTTCAATGATGAGGCTAACTGGCAGGATCCTTGCATTTCTTTTGTTCTTCCAGAGGTGATCTGTAAGGCCTGCAATCACTGCCGAGATATAGATCTCTGCAAGGACTCTTACCGTTCCGTGGAAAATAATGTGTAAGTAAAAGTGTACTGCTTGATAAATAAAATTGTCACAGTGTATAAAAATAGTACCAAAACTGTTAAGAAATACACAGCACAACACTACTTTTCAAAGAAAGTTTTGTCCTCCAACAAATCAGGCACTGTTATTGACTATACATTGCCATTTTGTTACTCCCACTCTTTTCACATTCTTTTCTTACTCTCATACTGTCTAGCTCAAACTGATGTAAGTTACTCGCAAGACATTTGCTTTACCAATACCATACACTTAAGCATCATTTGCTGAGCATTTTTTAAATCAAGTTGATTTCTCTCTTCCTCATGGTTGCATCCATAACAAAACTACTTTAAAAAATGTGTATACCCTAAAAATATTATTTTGAGATGACTGATATTACTTGCCTCTTTACCGTGCCACTAAATTTCACATGTCTGTTCTATTGCTATTTAAAGTAACAATTGTTTACTGATATGGAGTATTTGAACTCATATTGAAGTATGAAGTATTTGAAGGGTGAATTAAGGCCCACATGTTTACAAGCATAAAAACAATTAAGGCAGATATTCTCCAGGGGCAACATTTTGCCTACCAGGCTAAGTGAACTGTTTGGTCTCATCTTGAACAGGAGAGAGAGGAAAAAACAAATTCTGGTGGTGTTAACTAGGTGGATTCAGTTAACATTTGTCACTTACTATTAATGGTAACATTACGACAATACTACAGTACTCCCATTGGTTGATAGTCTTGTGGTGCTCAAAGACAGATCCTATCTTATGTGAAAACCTTAGTTGAATATGTGCAGATGAGTATGCATTGTTGTAATCCAAAGAAAGATGAACTGATATTAACACTACATTTTATGTATGTTACATAGAACACGTATGATGACACTTCTCAAAAGACATGCAGCAAACTGCTGGTGTTAGTATTTTAGCAAATACAAATAAATATAATTCCTTTCATGGAAACATCAATCAGAACCAAAACTACTAAAACATACATAAGGAAAACAAGAACTGTCCATATGGGGACAAATCTTCATTTCAAAAAAATAGGAACAAAGTATTCAATTTCGACATCCCCTAGGAAGATTTGTTCAGCAAGTTCCTCGAACCGCCACCAGAGGAGACCTATGACAAAATATCGCCAGCTACACCACTAAGAACCAGTCGATGTCTGGTTGATAATGGAGGCAAATAGTCTCTGAAACAGGTTCCGGGAAAGTTTAAAAGTAAGTGTTGTTTAGTGTCATTAATCGACTCCCTTTAAATTTAATTTAACAAATAAATATCCTGCTTGGATTTCAGATGTTGTTAATGATTTTAACTCTCTTATTTCAGAGCAGTTTAGTCAACATAAAAGTTTGTGGCCTCTGCATCTGTTAATGTATTTCTTTCCATACACAGTGCTTGTTTGTGTAGTGAAAAGTTAGTCTGGAAGTCACTTGCAATGCATTACTACTGCAGTGAATTCATTCGTATGTAATGTTTCAGGTCAGTGACACTAAGATTGATGTCTTATGATGACTACAAAATTGCTTAAGAGTAATTTAATTGGAACTGAATGACTAAAGGCTAAATGTATGAAAATAATGGAGATAAATTCAAATTAAAACTTTATAATATAATTGAAAGGAAAATGGAGTGATACAATTCAAATATTTAGGAGCCCTTATGAATAATAATAACACTGGTCAACAAAATTTAAGTTGCTTAATGTTAAAAGAAGTATAAAGGGTAATTTAACTTTAAAGAGAGTCGATTAAAGACACTAGACAACTACCAACACAGACAGACAACTACATAAAAGCTAATGGCTACAACCCAAGATCCCACAAACAGGCAATCTTCAATAGTTTAGCACACAGACTGGTAAACATCCCTCTCAATGCAGAAGAATACAAAACAGAATACAACAAAATAATTGATATAGCACAAAAAAATAACTTTCCCAAATCATTAGTGGACAAAAAAGTGAACTTAGCAAAAAAGAAGAAGCTACTAAAGGAAACCACAACCCTCTCAGCTACAGAAACTAATATGATTTTCAAAAAATTCACTTACCATCCATGGGCCTATGATAAATTCAAAAAAGTCTTCAAAAAACAAAATATTCAACTAGCACCAGCCAACCATTTCTCCTTAAAAAACCTAATTTGCTCAAACATCAAAGATGCCATTCCATCTAACAAAAAATCTGGTATATATCAAATTGAATGCTGTGACTGTAGTCAAATTTATATTGGAAAAACCAAAAGAAATTTAGAAACAAGAGCAAAGGAACACTTAAGAAACATAAAATATAAACAATTAGAAAAATCAGCAGTTGCCACACATTTTTGGGGAAAAAACCACAACATAAATCCAGAACCAAAACTACTAAAACATACATCAGGAAAACAAGAACTATCCACATGGGAACAAATCTTCATTTCAAAAAATAGGAACAAAGTATTCAATTTCGACATCCCCCAGAAAGATTTGTTCAGCAAGTTCCTTGAACCGCCACCAGAGGAGACCTGTGACAAAATATCGTCAGCTACACCAACGAGAACCAGTCGAGAGCCGGCCGATGATAGAGGCAAAGCCTCAGAAACATGTTCCGGAAAAATTTAAAAGTAAGTGTTGTCTAGTGTCTTTAATCGACTCTCTTTAAAGTTAATTTATCATAACAACACTGTTTTCAACACTTCCAAGAAAGGAATTGCAATAAAGGGTAATTCTTACTGAATTTTGTGTGCTGATTACAAATCTCTTTGCAGAACTTTTCCATCACCCACAGTTTTTGAGTAATTACATTAACAAAATTTCTTGTAATTATACAGTTAGTATATGTAACAACTTAGCTTGAATACCTTTTACATACCTAAAATGTATGTGAATTAGACTTTTGGACTGTAATTTGCTGGAGGAACATCTCTCTTGAGTGTCCAGCAGTAATCTGTCAATACATTTGGAGTCCATTTTCCCTGGTAGTGTCTTTCCATTTCAGTGATTTCCTGATGGAAACGCTCGCCATGTTCGTCGTTGACAGCACCAAGGTTCTCAGGAAAGAAGTCAAGATGGGAGTCCAACATGTGTATTTTCAAGGACATACTACATCCTGTGACCTTGTAGTTCTCAATCAGCACGCTGACAATTACTGCGTAATGTTCAGACCTGTGGTTTCCAAAAAAGTTTATAACAATGTTTTTGTAAGAGAACCATGCAGCTTATTCTTGAGTATTTAAAAGGCTTTCAGACTGCCAATCATTCATAAGTTGTCTAATTTGAGGGCTAACAAATAATCCCTCTTTTATTTTTGTTTCACTAATCTTTGGAAACTTAGTTTTCAGGAACAGAAATGCACTCCCATCACGATCCACTGCTTTCACAAAGTTCTTAAACAAACCTAGTTTGATGTGTAATGGAGGTATAAGATTTTGTCAGCACTTACAAGTATTTGGTGAACAACATTTGCATAAATCCTTTCATGGAAGTGTTGAAAACAGTGTTGTTGTATAAATTAAATTTATTGGGAGTCGATTAATGACACTAAACAACACTTACTTTTAATATATCGAGATTTAACTGTATTGGAACACCACAGTGAAGCGAAAAATTATTAATTTTTAGATGAGTCGTATTTATTATTATTTATTTATTACGACTCATCTAAAAATTAATTACTTACTTTTAAATTTTCCCAGAACTAGTTTAAGAGGCCTTCCCTCTATCCTCAGCCGGACATCGACTGGTTCTCCTTGGTGTAGCTGGCAATATTTTGTCATCAGTCTCCTCTGGTGGCAGTTCGAGGAACTTGCTGAACAAATCTTTCCGGGAGATGTCGAAATTGAATACTTTGTTCCTATTTTTTGAAATAAAGATTTGTTCCCATGTGGACAGTTCTTGTTTTCCTGTTGTATGTTTTAGTAATTTTGGTTCTGGATTTATGTTGTGGATTTTTTCCCAAAAATGCATGGCAACTGCTGATTTTTCTAATTGTTTGTATTTCATGTTCCTGAAGTGTTCCTTTGCTCTTGTTTATAAATTTCTTTTGGTTTTTCCAATATAAATTTGACTACAGTCACAGCATTCAATTTGATATATTCCAGATTTTTTGTTAGATGGAATGGCATCTTTGATGTTTGAGCAAATTAGGTTTTTTAAGGAGTACAAGAGTGCACTAGAAATAAGGATCACTAAAGGTTTCCCATGGATGTTCAAACTCTGGCAAAGATATGTAGATGACATATTTGCCATAGTGCCAAAAAAAACACATCAGTGATGCACTAAAACTTTTAAATATTCAAGAAAAAAGCATCAAGTTCACTGTAGAAGTTGAAAAAGACGAGTATTTACCATTTTTAGATCTAAAAATAATCAGAAATAAAAATAGAATAAACTTTGGCATTTACAGAAAACCAACACAGACAGACAACTACATAAAAGCTAATGGCTGCAATCCAAGATCCCACAAACAGGCAATCTTTAATAGTTTAGCACACAGACTGGTCAACATCCCTCTCACAGCAGAAGAATACAAAATAGAATACAACAAAATTATTGAAATAGCACAGAAAAATGACTTTCCCAAATCACTAGTAGACAAAAAAGTGAACTTAGCAAAAAAGAAAAAACTACTAAAGGAAACCACAACCCTCTCAGCTACAGAAATTAAAATGATCTTCAAAAAATTCACTTACCATCCATGGGCCTTTGATAAATTCAAAAAATTCTTCAAAAAACAAAACATTCAACTAGCACCAGTGAACCATTACTCCTTAAAAAACCTAATTTGCTCAAACATCAAAGATGTCATTCCATCTAACAAAAAATCTGGGATATATCAAATTGAATACTGTGACTGTAGTCAAATTTATATTGGAAAAACCAAAAGAAATTTATAAACAAGAGCAAAGGAACACTTCAGGAACATAAAATACAAGCAATTAGAAAAATCAGCAGTTACCACGCATTTTTGGGAAAAAAAAAAAAAAAACACAACATAAATCCAGAACCAAAATTACTAAAACATACAACAGGAAAACAAGAACTGTCCACATGGGAACAAATCTTTATTTCAAAAAATAGGAACAAAGTATTCAATTAAGTTTATTAGGAGTCGATTAATAACACAAAACAAAACAACACTCACTTTTAAATTTTCCCGGAACCGGTTTCTGAGGTCTTCCCTCTATCTTCAGCCGGACATCGACTAGTTCTCATTGGTGTAGCTGGCAATATTTTGTCTTCGGTCTCCTCTGGTGGCGGTTCGAGGAACTTGCTGAACAAATCTTTCTGGGGGATGTCGAAATTGAATACTTTGTTCCTATTTTTTGAAATAAAGATTTGTTCCCATGTGGACAGTTCTTCTTTTCCTGTTGTATGTTTTAGTAATTTTGGTTCTGGATTTATGTTGTGGTTTTTTTCCCAAAAATGCGTGGCAACTGCTGATTTTTCTAATTGTTTGTATTTTATGTTCCTAAAGTGTTCCTTTGCTCTTGTTTCTAAATTTCTTTTCGTTTTTCCAATATAAATTTGACTACAGTCACAGCATTCAATTTGATATATACCAGATTTTTTGTTAGATGGAATGGCATCTTTGATGTTTGAGCAAATTAGGTTTTTTAAGGAGTAATGGTTCACTGGAGCTAGTTGAATGTTTTGTTTTTTGAAGACTTTTTTGAATTTATCAAAGGCCCATGGATGGTAAGTGAATTTTTTGAAGATCATTTTAGTTTCTGTAGCTGAGAGGGTTGTGGTTTCCTTTAGTAGTTTCTTCTTTTTTGCTAAGTTCACTTTTTTGTCTACTAGTGATTTGGGAAAGTCATTTTTCTGTGCTATTTCAATAATTTTGTTGTATTCTATTTTGTATTCTTCTGCTGTGAGAGGGATACAAAATAGAATACAACAAAATTATTGAAATAGCACAGAAAAATGACTTTCCCAAATCACTAGTAGACAAAAAAGTGAACTTAGCAAAAAAGAAGAAACTACTAAAGGAAACCACAACCCTCTCAGCTACAGAAACTAAAATGATCTTCAAAAAATTCACTTACCATCCATGGGCCTTTGATAAATTCAAAAAAGTCTTCAAAAAACAAAACATTCAACTAGCTCCAGTGAACCATTACTCCTTAAAAAACCTAATTTGCTCAAACATCAAAGATGCCATTCCATCTAACAAAAAATCTGGTATATATCAAATTGAATGCTGTGACTGTAGTCAAATTTATATTGGAAAAACGAAAAGAAATTTAGAAACAAGAGCAAAGGAACACTTTAGGAACATAAAATACAAACAATTAGAAAAATCAGCAGTTGCCACGCATTTTTGGGAAAAAAACCACAACATAAATCCAGAACCAAAATTACTAAAACATACAACAGGAAAAGAAGAACTGTCCACATGGGAACAAATCTTTATTTCAAAAAATAGGAACAAAGTATTCAATTTCGACATCCCCCAGAAAGATTTGTTCAGCAAGTTCCTCGAACCGCCACCAGAGGAGACCGAAGACAAAATATTGCCAGCTACACCAATGAGAACTAGTCGATGTCCGGCTGAAGATAGAGGGAAGACCTCAGAAACCGGTTCCGGGAAAATTTAAAAGTGAGTGTTGTTTTGTGTTATTAATCGACTCCTAATTAACTTAATTTATACAACAACACTGTTTTCAACACTTCCATAAAAGGATTTAAAGTATTCAATTTCGACATCCCCCAGAAAGATTTGTTCAACAAGTTCCTCGAACTGCCACCAGAGGAGACTGATGACAAAATACTGCCAGCTACACCAAGGAGAACCAGTCGATGTCCGGCTGAGGATAGAGGGAAGGCCTCTGAAACTAGTTCCGGGAAAATTTAAAAGTAAGTGCTGTTTAGTGTCATTAATCGACTCCCAATAAATTTAATTTAACATTTGCACACTTTCCAATGTGTAAGGACTATGATACAATGAAGCACAAAATTAATATAATTTTGAGTCAAACTAATACTCAATGCTCCACTTATTGCTAGTATTTACCTAGAACACGTTTCGTTAGGATCTTCCTAACATCATCAGCTGTTGTCAACTCAACTGTCTAATTTACAACTGTTGAGTCGACAACAGCTGATGAAACCATTCTAGGTAAAAACTAGCAATAAATGGAGCATTGAGTATTAGTTTGACTCAAAATTATATTAGCATTTGCATATCCTGGGTTGAATGACTCTCTTTGGCCAACTTTTTTTGACATAATGATTGCTTTTGGCTCTACTATTCCACATGCACAAGAAACAGCAAAACTTTGTATAACCAAGTTCTGATCCACGTAAGATAGCTATCACTTTAAATTCTGCAATATCTGCCATGAGTAGTCATCATATCGGATACTGGATAGCAAAAGTTGCATGTTCACATAACTCTACTTCATACCAACTGCATGGGCTATAGGAATTGATGGAAACTTGTTTCCATTATGTAGCAAGACTCCTTTCAAGCTTGTTTTCGAAGAGTCAATGAACAAGCGCCAATCTTCAGGCTTAGTTTGAATACCCTGGGACTCCATCAAAGAATCGACATCATTACAGAACACTAGGTCCTCCTGTTTAGAAAATAAGTGCTCAAATTACTTTTGGCATCAACGAAAAGAAGTTATTTTGGTGCCTTCCAGCAGGAGATGCTAACCTTTCAATATTGAAGCAAGTAATTTGGCTTTACTTCTAGATAATCCTAGATCACGAACCAAATCATTTAAATCCTTGGTTAATAAGTGCGGCTTGTTTACGGTAACTCCTTTCTCAAAATCTGCATCACTTCGTTGTAATTCACTGTCATCAACGCTTTCAAAATCTTCAGTCACATTACTGCCGTCTGGTGCAATTGGTACAGGATTTATTTTTATTTATTTTGAGTCACCAGACTTTACAAATATACCTGTTATTTCTAGTGATCGTTTTAAACCTATGCTCATTATAGGACCTGTACCTAAATCATCTGTAAAAAGCAAACCTGGTATTTCTCTATTAGGTCAGCTAATGTATACTATTTGTGGCTATTTCCTCTAAAGATCTACATTATTTGATATTTTACCTGTTAACTTCTCCTTTTCATATTTTATGTAAAATTAATTTTCCCTGTAGATATTTTTGATCATCTTTATGAAGCTTTGACTTGCTTTCTTTTTTCTTAACCCAACCCAATTATTTCTATGGAGATAGTACACAACACTTCTTCTAGGTCCAGAAACAGATATATCCTACCTCTTTTATAACCGATACATTTATGTATGAGTGTTCTAATAATAAAGATATTATCAACTGTTCTTTTATCTTTCCTAAAAGCTGACTAAAAAGTTGAGAATTTCCCTTCTTTCTATACCATTCTTGGTCTTTTAGCTAACACTACAGTAAAGTCTTTTCCAATCACTGAAATCAAACTAATTCCCCTATAATTTGCTGGATTCCTAGGATCCCTTTGCTTCTGTATACTGGAGCTGCTATTCCTACTTTCCAATATTTTGGTATATTACCTTTTTCAAAAATTAGTTTCAGTATCCACAATAAAATGTTTAATCTTTCTTGATCCTCTGGCCATGCTTTACAAAATTCCCCTGAGTTCCATCTGTTTTGCATGCCTTATTATATTTTAACATTTTAATTTGATCTTCCATTTCATTTAATGTAAATTTCAACTTCTTTACATTTAAAGAAATTTTTAAATCATTGGATAAAATTTATGAATTATAAAGGTTAATGAGATAATTTGATCTTTTGAGTTAAAAATTTGCTGTATTTTCCATTTTATCTTGTATAATCAAAGTTTTAATTCCCAGAAAACCTTTAAAAAATTTGGACAATGTTATGGATGATACAACACCTCCCTCTTTCTTTTGTACAGAGTGATGGTATTTAAGTTGATTCTGTTTTTAGGTTTGTTTCGTTTTCAGATTCAATACTGAAAAAAAAAATAATAACATGGTAACTGGTATCCTTGATGACTAAGTGTTTTGGACTGATGATACAAGTGATTTGTTTGTGAAATCGATCTCCATTAATAAGAAAACTTTGACATCATTTATCTTAAAATAAGTGAAGTTTTTGTTACAAATAGTTATATTTGTGTAATACCTCATGTGCTTCTAGTTCAGCAACAGTATTTGTTTTTACAAATCTTAAGAAAAATCTTGAGGAAGGATTTGCATAATTATGAGTTTTTCAGAAAACTATACCAAGCTATAGTACACCCATTTACTATCTATTTCAAGTAACAAACTTTGTTTCAATTTCTGAGTGCCTGAAGCAAACAACACTGTGCATCTTTTTCAGACAGAACTGATGAAGCTTTTAAAAAATAAATTATACATGCAAAGTTTTTTTTACTTTTCTGATGGTGCTGGGGCTCAGTAAAAAAGACATGAACCAGTTTTCTAATTTGTGCTACCATGAGGATGACTTTAATATTCATGCTGTTATTTATTTGTGGCAACACAGGAAAAGGACCTGTGATGGTATAAGAGATGCAACTAAAAAACTAGCACTGAGAGCAACAATTATTTGTTTGCAGAAATTTAAACAAGTGGGTTAATAGAATTATATAATTTTTTCCGTTTGTTCTTTACAAATTGTTTTAGAGTATTAATTATATCAATTATATATTAAGTAAAAGATTATATATTTAGATTTGTATTGAACTTCATATTAATTTTATAATTTATCATCTGTGATATATTGTAATTTAAAGGTAGTGAGGTGTGCTACTTTTCACAAGCAGTAATTGTGCAATATTTATAAACATATGCAACTTTTTTTTTAAAAAAAAAAGTGTGTGTGAGAGCGAGAAAATATCTGAGTTTTAAACATGAATGTAATTTTATTAAATGGATAAATAAACATTTCTGTATGTTATGCAAGGTGTTACGGTATGTGTGCACAGATTTCATGAGCTAGGTGATCCAAATATGACGAGCAATAAGTCTGTTTTCATCTATCTTGAAAGATTAAGGAGATAATTGAACATTAATGAACACATTATCTGCACAGTCTGGCAAAGTAATAGGATTTCAAAATTGAATGCTTTAAGTTAATTGGGAGTCGATTAATAACACAAAACAACACTCACTTTTAAATTTTCCCGGAACCGGTTTCTGAGGCCTTCCCTCTATCTTCAGCCGGACATCGACTAGTTCTCATTGGTGTAGCTGGCAATATTTTGTCTTCAGTCTCCTCTGGTGGCGGTTCGAGGAACTTGCTGAACAAATCTTTCTGGGGGATGTCGAAATTGAATACTTTGTTCCTATTTTTTGAAATAAAGATTTGTTCTCATGTGGACAGTTCTTCTTTTCCTGTTGTATGTTTTATTAATTTTGGTTCTGGATTTATGTTGTGGTTTTTTTCCCAGAAATGCGTGGCAACTGCTGATTTTTCTAATTGTTTGTATTTTATGTTCCTAAAGTGTTCCTTTGCTCTTGTTTCTAAATTTCTTTTGGTTTTTCCAATATAAATTTGACTACAGTCACAGCATTCAATTTGATATATACCAGATTTTTTATTAGATGGAATGGCATCTTTGATGTTTGAGCAAATTAGGTTTTTTAAGGAGTAATGGTTCACTGGAGCTAGTTGAATGTTTTGTTTTTTGAAGACTTTTTTTAATTTATCAAAGGCCCATGGATGGTAAGTGAATTTTTTGAAGATCATTTTAGTTTCTGTAGCTGAGAGGGTTGTGGTTTCCTTTAGTAGTTTCTTCTTTTTTGCTAAGTTCACTTTTTTGTCTACTAGTGATTTGGGAAAGTCATTTTTCTGTGCTATTTCAATAATTTTGTTGTATTCTATTTTGTATTCTTCTGCTGTGAGAGGGATGTTGACCAGTCTGTGTGCTAAACTATTAAAGATGGCCTGTTTGTGGGATCTTGGATTGTAGCCATTAGCTTTTATGTAGTTGTCTGTCTGTGTTGGTTTTCTGTAAATGCCAAAGTTTATTCTATTTTTATTTCTGATTATTTTTACATCTAAAAATGGTAAATACTCGTCTTTTTCAACTTCTACAGTGAACTTGATGCTTTTTTCTTGAATATTTAAAAGTTTTAGTGCATCACTGATGTGTTTTTTTGGCACTATGGCAAATATGTCATCTACATATCTTTGCCAGAGTTTGAACATCCATGGGAAACCTTTAGTGATCCTTATTTCTAGTGCACTCATGTACAGATCGGCCAGGAAGGGTGATAAGGGGTTGCCCATTGCTAAACCAGAAGTTTGATGGAAATATTTTGTTTGAAACTGGAAGAAATTCTGTTCTATGCATAAATTGGTAAGTTCGATGTAATCTGAAATTTCAAGTGATGACATTCCAAGTGATTTGAGCCATTTTTCTATCAATGTTGGGAGTTGTTTAACTGGTATGCTGGGAAACAGCCGATGTCCGGCTGAAGATAGAGGGAAGGCCTCAGAAACCGGTTCCGGGAAAATTTTAAAGTGAGTGTTGTTTTGTGTTATTAATCGACTCCCAATTAACTTAATTTATACAACAACACTGTTTTCAACCCTTCCATGAAAGGATTTATTGAATGCTTTGTTTTGGTTTGCAACCAGGCATGTCTTGCAGAGGGTTAAAGTCTAAACTAGGCCAACACTTGAAAACCGGTTAGCCATGTGCCTGTGCTTTTTATCACCTATTGCCAGTAACGAGCAGTGAGATGATTTTATTTTAAGCTGTTTATTCATAAGACCTAAACTAAAAGCTACATAGGAGGCTATGCACAAGATTTAGTCTGATGACTAAAGGTAGCAAATTTAACTATTAATTATGGAAAAACCTCATTCAGACACATTGTATAAAATTAAATCTGCCACATATATGCTAAACAGGAAATGTATTAATGGTCAATATCTGCAACATCAACTTGGTGTCTATTTACTACAGATGTTCAAAATGTGCTTTGTTAACAATCTATGCTATGACTCTTGGGTTTAGAATTCTCCTATGGGAAATTTATCCTAAGTGTTGTCCTTCATGAGTGTTGCAACAGGCTTTGCTATAAACAAGAAGCATACTCTTGATCTGTAAAGACTGCCATAGCTCTAAATGAATCTAATGCAACTGAAGCACTGACAGAACCTGCTGATGTGCAGTGTTGCACTAGATAGTTTTACTGTTAACATTCCTGGCCTTCTGCTCTAAACACATTCCAATGTTGTGAAGTTGCTAAGCGTATGCTTGTGGCTTTACTCCAATAAACGTGCTGAAACCCTGTCCTTTCAAATCATTTTGTGGTATAAAGAACTGTTTTAGTAAAATGTGGTAAAGTAACAAATAACTAATCTTTTGTAGCTCTACCTTGCTATTCTAATTGCAAATGTAAACGATAAAAGTGCAGTGACATACAATCAAATCTTTGATCAATTTTATTTTCTATTTATGCAACCATGTAAACTTATGTTTCAGCTTGTCAGGAAGTTGCCGTTAAAGTCTGCACACTCTTGTATATTATAAAGACATTGAGGGCAAGTTAAACATGAAGAAAAAGAGAAGGATGATAAAGAGGAGGATTTCTTGAGTTCTTTTTATCCACAGTTCTTGATGGGCCCTGTCTTCTGCGCTATTTTACTCCAGTGCTCTCTGCATTATTTATGCATTCTCTAGCTCACTTTTTCGTTGGTCTGTTGTTATGCTATCAAACTAGCTCATTTTGGTCTTTTTCTCCTCCATCTGGAGCATAACTATTTTAACTATTTTGGTATTAGATTTCTGGCATTTTTTACGCCAGCCACTTTATTTTTGCTGATAACCATAATACCCATCCTCTTTTGTGTTTAATTGAACCATAAGTCCTCTGAATTTTTCTTCCAAATCATCCCAAAACTGTCTAATCTGTCAGTGTCATGGTCCATTTCTGCAGCAAAAGTTATTACAGATTCTAAATTTCAGTCACTTTTAATCAATTGAAAATTTACTTAAATTGCTGATCTTCCACTTTGAACCTTATACTTTATGCATTCATTAAAATTACACTGGTCAACAGTGAAAATGTTAAATAAATAATTTCTGCTGATTCTTACGTATTTGTATGTACCAAATCCAAAAATCAAGTTAGAAATGCTCCATCACCCACCAATTTTTTGTAATATTAAAAAAACTGTTATCATGATTATCAGCATAGAGCTGAAAATGTGCTGATTAAAAGAAAGTAGTTTTATCTTATTAGGTCAACCAGTACGGCAACAAATGACATTTGCTTTAGGTGATTGTTGTCTGTGACTTTAGGAATGACAATGTCCAACAATGAGCCTCTCCAAAACTATGCTTTTACCGTCCAGGTGAATGTTTACTCCAACAGCAGACAAGGAAAGTTTGTTGCAGATACAAACTGTCCTGTATAGTTGCCAAAGGAGTAGAAGCTAATCCTTTGTGTTCTTAGTTGTAAATTAACAAGTGTAGTGTTTCTAATAATGTGTTTTCTTAAGCATTAGGAATTAGGAGGATAAATGTCTTGCAAATGTGTAAATGATAAAAACAATTTTTCTTACATTTGTGGTGAGCTCACTTTAAAAGCACAGAAGCGAAATTTGACTTCTCGAATTAAAAGAGCTTATGAGTGTTATTTTGACAATAAAATTGATGAGAATAAGTTTTGGCTTCAGAAATCTGTTGTGTCAAATGTACAACACAATTAACCAACTGGTTAAAAGGTAACCGTCATATGCCTTTTGCAGTTCATGTGATACGGCAGGAACCTAAGAATCATATAACAGACTGCTACTTCTGCTTGACAAATATATCTGCAATAAAGTTCCATATCCAAACACAGTTAAATATTCATCTCTGGAATCACCAATTCAACCAGTGCCTCATGGACCAGGCCTTCCTGTACCAATTGCACCAGACGGCAGTAATGTGACTGAAGATTTTGAAAGCGTTGATGACAGTGAATTACAACGAAGTGATGCAGATTTTGAGAAAGGAGTTACCGTAAACAAGCCGCACTTATTAACCAAGGATTTAAATGATTTGGTTCGTGATCTAGGATTATCTAGAAGTAAAGCCAAATTACTTGCTTCAATATTGAAAGGTTAGCATCTCCTGCTGGAAGGCACCAAAATAACTTCTTTTCGTTGATGCCAAAAGTAATTTGAGCACTTATTTTCTAAACAGTGTTCTGTAATGATGTCGATTCTTTGATGGAGTCCCAGGGTATTCAAACTAAGCCTGAAGATTGGCGCTTGTTCATTGACTCTTCGAAAACAAGCTTGAAAGGAGTCTTGCTACATAATGGAAACAAGTTTCCATCATATCGAGATTCAACTGTATTGGAACACCACAGTGAAGCGAAAAATTATTAAATTTTTAGATGAGTCGCATTTCTTACACATCTGCTTCACTTTCGTACCTATTTTGAGGACATGTTTCGCAAATCTTCGTTTGCATCTACGGCTCTTGTGCGACTGACACTAGATCCAGCGGTGTGGGTAATTCTGGGGTTGTTGCTGCCATCTGTTGATTTAGTGATGAACTGAAATGTGGGATTCTCTTCTAGCGGGATTTCAAAGTTCATTAGTTGGTTTTTATGTTTTTCTATGTATATCCTCTCCCATATGACGAGTTCACTATGTTTTTGTACATATTTTAGTAATTCTGTGCTATCTTCAATTTCATGATTTTCAGACCAGAAATGAGCTGCTATTGCGGACTTATCAATATTTTTGTATCTTAAGTGCCTGAAGTGTTCTTTCTTTCTAGTGCCTATGTTCCTTTTTGTCCTTCCTATGTAAATCTTTTCACAGTCTTTACACTTAATTTTGTAAATGCCTGACTTTTCCTCTGGTTTTATCTTATCAGTATTATTACTGTGAAGTAGGTTTTTAATGTTTTAATTGTTTTTTGGTGCCAATGTTATATTGTATTTCTTGAATATTTTTTGGAACTTTTTTGTGGCCCAGGGGTGGTAAGTAAATTTAGCAAATCTAGTTTCTTGTTTTATTGGTGTGAGAGCTGTGATCTGTTTTAATTTCTTTTGAAGTTTGAATAATTTTAGTTTTTTATCTACAAGGTTTTTTCCGTATCCATTTTTAATTGCAGTTTTTAAGATTTGATGGTATTCGTTTTGATATTCTTGCTGGCTGAGAGGTAGATTTACTAATCTGTGTGTCAGACTGTTGATGGTTGCATGTTTGTGTGGAATTGGGTTGAAACTATTTGCTTTGATGTAATTATCTGTGTGTGTTGCTTTTCTATGAATGCCAAATTCTAGTTTTTCATTGCCTTTTTTGATTTTAAGGTCTAAAAAAGGTAGAGTACAGTCCTCTTCAGTTTCTACTGTGAATTGTATGCTGGGTTCTTGCAGGTTGAGTAGTTTCAAAGCATCATCTATTAGTTTGTAGGGCACTATTGCAAAGATGTCGTCTACGTATCTGTACCATGTTTTAAACATATGAGGGAAGGCTTTAGTAATATGTGTTTCGAAAAAGCTCATGTATAGATTGGCCAAAAATGGTGATAGCGGGCTTCCCATAGCTAGTCCTGAAATTTGTTTATAATATTTTCCATCGAAGACAAAATAATTTTGATGTATACATAATTCAGTCATTGCCACATATTCTTCTATTGCATTGGCATCCAGGTTTATAGAATTTAGCCATTTTTTCAGTTGAATCAAAAGTTTGTCTAATGGAATGCTAGGGAAGAGGGAGCGGACATCAAAGGATACTAAAGTGTCATGAGGTTTTAGTTTAAGATTTTGAATTTTTTCTACCAGGTCTAAAGAGTTTTTTATACTCAGAGTATGGAATTGTGGAAAGGACTGAAATTTTTTGGTTAGCCATTTTGCCAGAAGGTAAGTAGGAGTGTTTATATTATTTACAATGGGTCTCATGGGTATGTTGGGTTTGTGTATTTTAGGCAAACCATATATTCTTGCAAGGGTAGGGTTGTCTGGTTTGATAGTTTTTTGTTCTGTAGTTGTTAAAATTTTACTATTAATGATGGTTTTTTGTACATCTTTTATGCATCGGTTGAGTGGATTAGAATCTATTTCCTGGAATTCTTTTTGTTGTAGTAACTCTAACATTTTTTCTTTGTATGTAGCTGTATCTAAGATTACTATTTTGTTCCCTTTATCAGCCCTTGAGAAGATTACATCCTTTTTCCTTAAAGATTTAATTATCTGAATTTGTTTCAAATGTTTTATTGGCTTTTTATTTATTAAGTTTTCCAATATAGGAGCTGATTTTTTCCTAATTATATTTTTGTCCGTGGTTTCCAAGCCTTCTACTGCTAATTCTATGTCTGCAATGAATTCATCCGGGTTGCTGGAGTATGTTATACATGTTTTTAAGCCTTGGTTAAGTACATCTATTTCTTCATTGTTAAAATTTTGCTTTGAGAGATTAATTACACTATCTAGGGATGTGTTCTTTGCTGAAATTTTGTTATGTTTTGATTGCCAATGATTATGATTACGTTTCAGTTTCTTATTTTGACGATAAACTTTCTCTTTGACTTTATAATTGATATGTTCAAATGATTTGGCTTCTAAGTGGTCCCATGCTGTGTTTCCTAGTAATTTTACAAGTTTCAGGTGTAGGTTATACAAAGAGAGGTCTATATTCGTTATTTTTCTGTAGTGATTTGTTTTTTCGGCTTTTAACACGGCTTTTTCAGCAGCTAATTGTTCTATACTGTTATTGTCGTCATATGGGAGAGGATATACATAGAAAAACATAAAAACCAACTAATGAACTTTGAAATCCCGCTAGAAGAGAATCCCACATTTCAGTTCATCACTAAATCAACAGATGGCAGCAACAACCCCAGAATTACCCACACCGCTGGATCTAGCGTCAGTCGCACAAGAGCCGTAGATGCAAACGAAGATTTGCGAAACATGTCCTCAAAATAGGTACGAAAGTGAAGCAGATGTGTAAGAAATGCGACTCATCTAAAAATTTAATAATAAGTTTCCATCAATTCCTATAGCCCATGCAGTTGGTATGAAGTAGAGTTATGTGAACATGCAACTTTTGCTATCCAGTATCCGATATGATGACTACTCATGGCAGATATTGCAGAATTTAAAGTGATAGCTATCTTACGTGGATCAGAACTTGGTTATACAAAGTTTTGCTGTTTCTTGTGCATGTGGAATAGTAGAGCCAAAAGCAATCATTATGTCAAAAAAAGTTGGCCAAAGAGAGTCATTCAACCCAGGATATGCAAATGCTAATATAATTTTGAGTCAAACTAATACTCAATGCTCCACTTATTGCTAGTTTTTACCTAGAACGGTTTCATCAGCTGTTGTCGACTCAACAGTTGTAAATTAGACAGTTGAGTTGACAACAGCTGATGATGTTAGGAAGATCCTAACGAAACGTGTTCTAGGTAAATACTAGCAATAAGTGGAGCATTGAGTATTAGTTTGACTCAAAATTATATTAATTTTGTGCTTCATTGTATCATAGTCCTTACACATTGGAAAGTATGCAAATGTTAAATTAAATTTATTGGGAGTCGATTAATGACACTAAACAGCACTTACTTTTAAATTTTCCCGGAACTAGTTTCAGAGGCCTTCCCTCTGTCCTCAGCCGGACATCGACTGGTTCTCCTCTGGTGGCAGTTCGAGGAACTTGCTGAACAAAAGTAAATTGTTTTCATGTGATGTGCAAGTACAAGAAACTTCAAAGTACACTGTAAATCTGAAAAATGATTTTCCATGACATACAAAATACATGTCCTTATGTTTTTATGTATGGAACATGTAAACTAAAAGGTGATGATTTACAAGTGTTTGGTCTGATGTGTTAATACTCATAAGCATTATGTGTATACATCTGAGGAGCACAAATAAAAAAAAAAAATAAACATGTACTTCGTTGCTGAACTCTCACCTTCCACTACTGTTGCTGTTATCATTAGGTTGTTACTTTACATAACATAGTCAGCTGTTACATTTTGTGTGCTAAGTACTCTCCAGAAATGTACTATATATTGTCATAGAGGCCATTTTATTTTCAAGCCAATAAATGTGATTTTGAAATCACTTCCATTTTGTATAGGCAGTAGCTAATGTGACTTCCTTATTCTTATTGATCAGTGGTGGTCATTCACAATGGAACACAGCTGTATAAATTTCTTACCTTGTATAATTCTTTACAGGCCAGTTTGGCAGTGTCCTTTGTGCCATAATAGTTACGACAATAGTGAAATTGAGTATCTTCTGCTGGATATATTACACAGAAAAGCAATGGCTTATACTCTACAGGATCTTCAGTGCAAGAAGTGTCTCCAGGTAAGGTTTTCCCTTCAATACATAGTAGTCTCTTCTCCTAATTCTCCCCCTCCCCTGCCACAGTCATTCATAATATCTTAATTTCTGAAGTGTGTGATCCTTATGGCTGAGCAGCAGCAGAATGAAACAAAAGCATATGTTGTGTTGCATTTATTTTTGACCAGAAAATGTTATTATATTATTTAATATTTTGAAAACTAAGAATTAACATTTACTGATATTTTTCAGATCAAAATGGAAAATATGCCACAATATTGCAACTGTGCTGGTGTATTTCAAACACTCATTTCCAGAAATGACTTGGCAGTAAACTTCAGAACACTGCTAAGCATTGCTAAGTACTTCAAGATGGAAATACTTCAGGAACATATAGAATTCAACATAAAAATGAACCTAAGTTTAAGTGTTTGAAGCCCAATTTTTGGACACTGTGCGTATAGAAGCAACTTTTTATTTGTCACTAAAGAACCCATTGGTTTCTTTGTTCCCATGTAAGCTCTGCTTTTGTTAGACTATTTTTAATGTTTGACTCATCCAATGTAAATAGTGGTAACTTACACCTATACTGATAATGTCTTACGAAATTGGTTTTATTGTGGAAGAATTAATTGTGCAATGTCTGTATTTTGGCATTATTACTAATTTAATAATGTTATGAATGTTAAACCAAATTTTAAGAATGTTAAGATATACAGCGGAACAGCATTACAATATTTCAGCCTTTTTATGTCAGTTTTCACTTTTAAAACATTTTCACACATTTTAACATAGAAATAAACATAAAACTGAGGGTTACATTTTTTAAAGAAATTAAGATAATTTGGCATAATGCATTTTGAAAAACAGACCTCATTCAGCTCTTAAAAAGCAAAGCCCACAGAGATACATGGAACTCCCTAACATTTCCAAGCATGTGACTTTTCCCACTGCTGAAGTTGCCAGAGTGGACAAATAATTGACCTGTGAAACTGTCACAATAATTTAGAGGTACACTTGAAAGATGAGAAGGAAATGGAATGAACAGGGAATGATGGAAAGGAAATTGTGATATGAGAGTAAGCATTTGCCTATAGTGTACCAAAGGAAAGAAAGTCTCCAGGGGTGAGATGCAGGGGGGTTTGAGAAGGTTCCTACACCCTCCCTCAGTAGTTTGACACCCCATGTCATTTCAGTTACAGACCATTGAAAAACATTCTGGTGGCTTGTACTTTTGTGAATGAATCTTCTTGGTTTTAGTGTACAGAGTGAATAGGGCACATGCTTTTTTAACGGTTCTGCTCCTTGTGTAGCATGCGTTCTGTCACATTTGCTATCCTTGTCCCACTGTGTAAGGGCAGCACATTCCTTTCAGAGACTTACTTTGCATTGGTGGACAGTAAGTGACAAGGGAAAATCACTGGGCAGGGGAGGGGAGAAGAAAAAATAAACAAGTCAGTGTGCCGTAGACTGTGATACAACGCACAACCTCCTGGGTTAACCAATCCTGTACTTGTAGGGGGAGGGTAAGGCATCTGACCAGTCCAGATTTGTTTAGTTTTCCAGGAATCCCTTTCACTGGCTGCACAAAAATACACATTTCTATAACTGATGCTTTACTTACCTTAATTAAATTTATATGAGATGGTTTACAGTTCATCAGTTGCACCATCAGCTGTTTCCGCCTTATTTACAATTTGTTCATGTAACGTTAAGACTACCACTATTATGTAATCAGTTGTTTGCTACAATACTGCCCATATACAGGAAATAAAGAAATGTGATAGAATCAATTGGTGTACATCAAATTTTATTGCACAATTTGCTTTTTTATTATAAATACACCATTCATTTTATAGATCTGTTAAGTTGATTTTAATAATTTAACTTCAGAATTTATGATTAAATGAACAAAATTCGTTTGCTATAGCTGTTTATCAATTTGATTGTAGTTAATATTTCTAGTGCTCTTCTGCTCTATAATGCAGAGGTTGGAGTGGTGCAGGTGAGAGGAATAGTTAACCCTCTTCAACCACAATCTCTACATGTGCTTTGTATTGCTCATAGTCTGCACCTTTATCTAGTTTTTACAATATATATTTAATTGAGAAATGCAGGATTATTTCCTAACATTTGAAACATAGTATATTACTTTTTTCATAAACATTTTTGTGTTTATTTTGAGGAATTATTGTGCAATGTAAACTATCCTTTTTTCCCCTCTTATGGAATCTTGAGATGCATATTGCACAATTGACAATAAGGAAAAAATGTAAATTTTGAACTTTATATCCTTAATATTACAGAAAACAGAATTTAATTCTTCGCAACATTTAAGAAATGTATCTTATCTCAGAAAAGGCAAAGATATTAGAGCAAAGGTGGGGGTTGCAGGAAACAAAAGTTTGTCAGCAGCTAAATAAGTTTTGCTGTTTTAAAAAACATAATTTGCTTCTTTCATACTTCCTGATAGTGTCCACTTGCAACAGAGCACAATTGGAACTAATGTAACCTGTAAACAGCACTGGTATTTACCATGTTGAATATACAAGGTAAGTCAGAATAATATGGAATCATTTTAAGGCATGAATCGGGGGTAATTTTTTTATTGGGAATGTATGTCCCTAAATGTCTTGTTACCATGCCAGAAGGCATTGATGTTTAGAAAAAATGCATCAAGTTAGATGAAATTTCACAGAATAGGTTGCTATGCCTTTTTGCTACAATGCATTAGGAGAGTTTTATCTTTAATTTTAAACAGTACAATACTCTCTTGTAAATCTTGACTTATATAGCACTAACACAGTGTGCTCTGAATTGGGTTCAACCTTTAAACAATCTACATGTTATTCTCAATGATAAAAACAAATATTACCATTCCTTTCTTGAAAGTGTTGAAAACAGTGTTGTTATGATAAATTAAATTTAACAAATATTACCATTGGTCAAATTTTCTGTGCCTTCAATGGCTTCAGAGTTAACATAAAAACAAGAATAAGATTTTCAAAATGCAGTCTTTAGACTTTGCAGCAATAGTATCATAGTAATGATTGCAGAGTTCTTTAAAAAATATCTGACATATCACTAATAGCATCAAAACCTAAAAAAATAATGCCATTAGCTCCTCCACTATAAAAATAAACCAACGGTGTTAGATCTGGTGAATGTGCTGGCCATGGTTGGTGCTCCTCTTCTACCAATCCAGTGTCATGTTACGTTTGGAAATCCTTACATCACCAGAATAATGCACAAGTGCCCCATCGCCTTGGAACCACATTAACTGGCATACTCCTAAAGAAACACCTTGTAGGAGTTAATTGATGGAAATCATTTCTTCACACTAGCCGTATACAGGCTAAGGTATTGGATTGATAGAGTCGACATGAAAAATTCAATGCCACAGCCTAAATTTGAACCACGGATCTACTGGTTTCCATCCAGGCGCTCTTACTCATTGAGCTACCATGGCCAATTTGCTGTCATGACATTAAATTCTCCAATTGTCTCATTTCCCCGGCAAACCACTAGGGGCTCTCACGTCTGAGATACACCATTTGTGGCAACTTACTATTGTAAGTACTTGAGTCCCAGGCTTCATCATTTAACTCTTATTATTTAAGTTAATTGATGGAAATTATTCATTTCTTCACACTAGCCGTATAATGACTAAGGTATTGGATTTATAGAGTCGACATGAAAAATTCAATGTCACGGCCGGGATTTGAGTCAACTGGAGAATTTAATGTTGTGGTGGCAAATTGGCCATGGTAGCTCAATGGAAATCAGTAGATCCATGGTTGAAATCCCAGCCGTGGCATTGAATTTTTCATGTCGACTATCAACCTTGTAGGAGTTTTGTAAAATCTGAAAGTAAATGTGGTCTGTCAAATATGGACGTAGTAAATAGGGCCCTATGAGTGTCATCATAATGCTAATCTAAATCTTCATTGCAAACTGTTGTTGGTAATTAACTCTAATAGCTCTAGAGTGTTTCCTTTGCCCAATGTGACTTGTGTGTGTTAAATATGCTTAGCCTGTAAAAATTTTCTCATTTATCTGCAATATGTTTGTAGGAAACCTTGGTTGATTAATGAATTTATGAAGAAACCATTGACAAACTAGTTAGGGTGGAAAGTCATCTGCCCCAGTGCTTGAAATAGGGTTATATGGGTGCAATTTTATTGCCATTTGTGCCGAATTCTAATAACTGAAGATTGATCGGAAAAACTATTTCTAGTCTGTTTATTGACACTTCGTCACTTACGTTTTTATATTATCGAGCGACTAGTTTCTGAAGCCTTGGCCTCCATTTTGATGTCACTGTTACTAAATTTCTCCAATCATGCATAACTGAAGATTGGTTTCTATGCATGGCATGCATTAGGGATTCTCCTTGTGGATGGAGAATTATAGATCTGATCAAGAACCTCCTCTCCTAGAGTCAGTGTTCTTACATTTCTTTGTGGACTCCCGAGCAATACACTTCCTTTTGGAAATTTCCTATTTGTCGAGTTGTTGAACAGCATTAAAGTTGCTGTGATGAGGCAAATGTCTCCTTGAGTAATTCTCAGGCTGAAGATCTCATGTCCTTTATGCATTTCTCCAAGCAGCACCCTAAACGCAATGTATTGTATACTATGAAATGGCATTCCTATGAGTATGTACGGGATAAACTGCAAAGGCTGACAACTTTTACATTGGAAAAAATTAAAAGATCCGTGGTTTAAATCCCGGCCATGGCATTGAATTTTTCATGTTGACTCTATCCATCAAACATCTTAGCCTATATACGGCTAGTGTGGAGAAATGATTAATTTCCATCAATTAACTAAAATTAAAAGAAATTTGAACATTAGGCTTAAAGAGCATCTAAGGAGCATCAAGAACAAAGAAGTAGACAAATCGGCGGTAGCATACCATTTCTGGAATTATATTCACGATATCGAACAAGAAATCCACTTATTAAAGTGTTTGGGGTCCAACTGCATTAACCACATGGAAAAGCTATTCATAAAGAAATATCAAGGAAAATTGTTCAATTTTACACCACCTTTGAAGACAACCCTAGATACCAACAGACTAAGTACTTACGATATTAAGTTGGCACAAATGGTGTATCTCTGATATGAGAGCCCCTAGTGGTTTACCAGGAAAATATGAGTTAACTGGAGAATTTAATGTCAGGAAGGCACTTTGGCCATAGTAGCTCAATGGGTAAGAGCGACTGGTTGGAAACCAGGAGATCCATGGTTCAAATCCCAGCCATGGCGTTGAATTTTTCAGGTTGACTATCTATCCAAGAACAAGCATTTGTGTGACAGAATGTCATCTAAATGGACACAGCATTTTAGAAGTGTTAATCCCCCTCTAGCTTGATAAGACGTTTACAAACTACATTCCAGATAAGAAAATACACAGCTATAACCCCTTTATCATGCATTAGAATTATTTTGTGTTACTCTGACTCAATCTGTATATATTTTAGATACACTTCTGAGACTGAACCATGTTATCTTGTATTTTTGTATTTATTGAAATAAAATTATGTTAAAAGCAGTTAAACTTTAAAATTATTTAACCAGAGAACATCTTGCTGGACGTTTTACATTACAGTGCTTACCACTCTGCACTTTTTTTTTTGGGGGGGGGGGGGGGGCTGGAGTCTTTAATAATATGAGTTATTGGACTGTATGTGTACATATAATCCATAAATTGGTACCAATATTCTGTCTTGCAAATTTTCCCAGATATCTATGGGTAATGCTTCAGTATAGACATTTAAGCTCTGACACTCAAAAAACAATATTCAGAAGCAAATGGATCATGCAGCATGTTTTTAAAATCTTTCTGTAATGTAATGATAATGTGTTTGCCCTTTTTTTTTTTCTAAATTATGAAATATATTGGATATCAGATTATGTGACACTAAGAAAACTTTCATTACTGTACTTGAAGATAAGCTGGTGTAGAAAATCCTGCAGTATGCAATAGACACTGGGAGAACTGGAGATTGCTATTAGATTTAAACATGCATCTATACCTGTTCCAGTTTTCAGACTTTACCAAGAATTCTAGTCTGTTAAAGCTAAATGAATATGTAGCACACACCCAATTACTGGTTTCTTGACAAATTCCAGTATATGCATGGACAAAGCAACTATTTCCATTCACTTCTGACAGTACTTGCTTCTATCTCCATAACTAATGGTAATTCTTATGAGAATTCCTATATAACAACTCTGCATAATGAAGTTGGGTGTGCTGAAGATTTTATGTAGCAGCACTGCATTATATAGAATAAAAAGAAGTATTTCAGAAAGTGGAGTGCCATTGTTACTAAATTTAGGCAGATGAGTCAATCTTGTATATACTTTTCTCCACTTACAATTATTTTAATTCTGGGAACTTCTTCCATATCCTCAGTTCTGTGGTTGACTGATGATGCATCCTGTGTCTGCATCTGGCTTGGTATCATGCTGCCATCTAATGTTCTGGTAAGTTTGATGATGTCATCTACGGCGGGAATTTAAAAATTCATCAAGAGGTCCTGTTTCTTCGTAATGTTTTCCCAAATCTGTAGTTCTAGAGGTTTCTTTGCCTGTTTGATCAGTTCTATTTCTTGCTTAATGCTGTGATTCTCAGACCAAAAGTGATGTGCTACGGCCTACTTGTCCATGGGTTTGAATTTAATATTTCTGAAGTGTTCTTTCATTCTTGTTCCTAGATTCCTTTTGGTCTTACCAATGTATATCTTGTCACAATCCTGGCAGCTCATTTGGTATGCCTGATAATTGAGTTTTTGGTGTGCTATTTTTTAGAGGGTGGTTTAGTAAGTTGCGGATGCTGTGTCTGTTCTGAGGGGCTAATTTTATGTTGAAGCACTTAAATATCTTTTCAAATTTTTTTAATTACTTTGGGTGAAATGTAAATTTGCCATATCTGGTGTTTGGGGTTTCTAGCTTTTTAACATAGTAATGTCCTTTGAGGTTTTTTTTTTTTTTTTTTTTTTTTCCCTGTAGATCAACTTTTTGATGAAATTTGTGTTATAGTGTTCAATTCGGCAACCTGGTGTATGTGAGTATACTCCTGTTCTTATTCTGTTTTTGTTAGCGGAATGTTGATTAATCTGTGAACCAAACTATGGAATACTGCACACTGATGTTGTATTGGGTTAAAAGGGTTGCATTTAATGTAATTGTCAACATGTGTTGCTTTTCTGTATATTCAAAATTGTAATCCTGTTGGTGTTGATTTTCAAATCTAGAAAAGGTAGCCATTCATCCTGTTCTACTTCAATGGTGAAAACTATGGATTTTTCTTATAAAGTTTAGCAACTTTATAGCGTATATAAAATATGAGTAGTTGTCATGCAATTTTTAAGATTACTCACTCAGATAAGATGTCCACCAGTTCTCCATTTTTTATTTATTTTTTAAGCGCTTTTCAGTCTACTTTAGACCATCTTCAGTGAATGCCGACCAACTACTGAGGATGAGAAGAGCCAAACCTTCCAAGAAACTTTTTACTCCTGTTGATTGTCGTCTGGTTTGTTTGTCGTCTGATTTGTAATACCAACGTCTGGGACTGGAACACTGTGACTGGGCACAGATGACTGATTGTCATCTGTGATGTTAACTGGTTGGAGTCGCTTCCTCTCTGGATGTGAATAAGTTGAACTGTTGGCCTGTGGTGGCAGATGAATTTCATCTTCCATCTCAATCTCTGGAACAATATCTAGGTTACTCGTCTGTGGGAGATGTGCTTCCTCACTCATCTGTTTCTGGAGTAAACTAGATTGGTTGAAGTATGGATTAATTTCAGCTGGGTTTATGTTCCTTAAATTGATGGTTTCAACAACATCGGTGTTGGCTTTTTTAACTTTTTTAATAAATTGTAGAACACTGTTTAATGATGGTATCTCAAAATTCAATGTTTTTTCTGTTTCACTATTTAGGATGTAAATTTTTTCCCAAATATCTAGTTTGTTAACTGTTTGTACATGTTTTAATAATTGTATACTTTGGCCAACTTCATGGTTGTGTTTCCAGAAATGATTGGCAACTGCAGATTTTTCTATTTGTTTAAGTTTTATATTTCTCAAGTGTTCTGCCTGACAGGTTTTCAGATTTCTCTTAGTTCTTCCAATATAATATGCTTCACAATTGTTACATGGTATTTTATATATTCCAGATAATTTTAATTTATCAATAGTGTTGCTTAAAGGTTTTTTGAGTAGATTCTTAAGACTGAAGTTATTTTTTGGGGCTAATTTTATATTATAATTTTGAAAAATTCTTTTAAATTTGTTAAATGCCCAAGGGTGATAGGTGAACTTCTTATAGATAACAGTAGTTTCTGGTTTCTTTAAAGTAGTAAATGAACTTATGTGATTTTTGTATACATGTTCATTAATTATTTTAAGTATGGTTGATTCTTTAACCCTTTCACCGATATGGACGTCATATGACGTCCAAGTTAAAATGCCCCAAACCGATATGGACGTGTATAGACGTCCTGCGCATACATGCATTTAATGCTCATGTAACGCCAATTATTTTAATCTTGCTGTTTTACAATAAATTTAAATTAGTTCTATAAGGAATGTAAACGTATCCTTAAAGGTTTCTTTTTGAATTGTACACCTCCAAACCTGGATAAACACCCAAGGGCACATCTGCCGATTCACACCCAATAATATAGGTTTCCTTGCGAACTTCTTTTTCGCAACACACTACACATTTTCGAAATGGTTACAAGTTTTTTGGGTGTGGGTGGTATACTTTTAGGAAAGTGTTTTCTCTCAAGTATGAGGGATGATGTGGTGAATTTTGCTACCCCCTAGTATAAAGAGGCCTCTGAGTATTATAATACTCAATTAGGTTACGAGCTCTTTATACGCGCAAGTACAGGTAGATGAATGTCTTTTACAGCTCTGAAAATTACTAAACAACTGTGCATAGCTACATCCAGTGGTATAAAAATACTTTTTTTTTACCATTTAACTCTTTTCCGTAAAGAGGGATAGCTGGTAATAGCTGATCCGTATCACGCATATTTGACCCGCCATTTCCCCAAACAATGGAGTAGCTAACATGCCAGCTGTAAACCAGTACACGTCACTGCTACGTATGCCCTAAAGATCTCCTTCATAATCGTACAACAAATCTTCCAGATTTTCTACAGTAATATCAGAAGCCTGTACACATCATACCCAAGCTAATTTATTTGCTACATTACCGGGATAAGCCATGGTTAACATTGAAATTTAACAATTTCAAATGTGCCATACATTTAGCTCTTGATAGCTACAAGAAATCGCTCTGAACAAAGAGAGAGTATAAATAACTGAAATACAGAGCGAAAACTGCTGCATAAGGCTACTAGAAACCTTGGTTGAGAAACACTGTAATAACAGATGCTGACAGAGTTTTCATTCCAGTGTGTGAGTGTGTGACGCAACATATTCTCGTCATATTATCGCTTGGCATAGCATAAATAAACTAAACTTGAACCTGAGAAGTCGCTTACGTAGCTATACATACATACTATGGCTCGTATACACACAAAACAAAATGATTCACATATTAGGCGCGTTCGGCACAAAGAATGGCTTTTGCTACAGTGAAACAAAGTAGTGAAATTTCAACAATTTATTAATGTAGTCTCTACTTTATTGTTACTGTAGATTTATACTGCCTTTAATGAGTTTTAAACCAGTTTTTGTTTCGTTTAAATAACTTAATAAATACGGAAGATACGGAATTGTATTTATGATGCATTTTTACAGCATTTAACAATTTAAATGTCCTGTTCTGTTTATTGGGTATCCGTTGCCGGCCCCTGAAGGGTTTAAATGGCCATCGGCGAAGCGGTTAAAGCCATTGATTTTAGCAACATGTAAAATATGTTGGTATTCTAGTTGATATTCAGGTTCAAGCATAGGTACATTTATAAGTCTGTGGATTAAACAATGGAATACTGCAAATTGATGTGATGTTGGGTTATAGTTATTAGCTTTGATATAATTATCCACATGTGTATTTTTCCTATGAATACCAAAATTCAATTTATTATGATACTTGAAAATTTTTAAATCCAAAAAAGGTAGGAATCCCTGATCTATTTCCATAGTGAATTTTATAGATGAATGAATGAATGAATTTTATGGAGAACTGGTGGACATCTTATCTGAGCGAGTAATCTTAAAAATTGCATGACAACTACTCATATTTTATATAAAATATATCTCACTTTTAACACTTGACAATGTCTTCTTTAAAACTTTATAGCGTCCTCGGTTAGTCTTCTAGGAACTATAGTAAACACATCAACGTATCTATGCCAACATGGTGAAAGATGGTTACCCATGAACAAGCCTGCTGTTTGTTGGAAGGTATTGCTGGAGAACGTGAAGCTGTTTTGTTCAATACCTAAGATGGTTAATTTGATGTATTCCTCTATTTTATCCACAACATTGCTTTTGGATAATCAGCCTTTCATCAATTTTGGAATTTTTTCTACTGGTATGCTCGTGAATAGAGATCTGATAAAGGATACCATCACCTCTTCAGTTTTTATAACTGTTATTATTTTAGTTAATTGATGGAAATTAATCATTTCTCCACACTAGCCGTTTATAGGCTAAGGTTTTCGATGGATAGAGTCAACATGTAAAATTCAATGCCATGGCCGGGATTTGAACCACGGATCTTCTGGTTTCCGTCCAGTTGCTCTAACCCATTGAGCTACCATGGCCAAAGCGCCGTCCTGACATTAAATTCTCCATTTGACTCGTATATTTCCCCAGTAAACCACTAGCGGCTCTTGCATCCGAGATGCACCGTTTGTGGTGACTTACTATCCTAAGTACTTGAATCCCGGGCTTCATCATTTAACTCTTATTATTTTAGTTAATTGATGGAAATTAATCATTTCTCCACACTAGCCGTTTATATGCTGAGGTTTTTGATGGAGAGTCAACATGAAAAATTCAATGCCATGGCCGGGATTTGAACCACGGATCTCCTGGTTTCTGTCCAGTTGCTCTAATCCATTGAGCTATTTATTTTTTTTTATATATTTTACCAGGGAAATATACGAGTCAAATGGAGAAATTAATGTCGTGACGGCACGTTGGCCATGGTAGCTCAATGGGTTAGAGTGACTGGACGGAAACCAGGAGATCTGTGGTTCAAATCCCAGCCATGGCATTTAATTTTTCATGTTGACTATCCATTTTATAACTGTATTTTCAAATTTCTTTACCAAATCAAATGAATTCTTTATGCTTAGAGATTCAAACTTGTCAAATTCTTCCACCAACTATTTTGCCAGTTTGTATATATTGTATATATATGCTATATTGTTAATAATGGGTCACATGCTGTTGTCTGTCTTGTGGATCTTAGGTAGGCAGTATAATTTTGGCAAATTAGGGTTGTTTACAATTATGCTGTTTTTCATCTTATCTGGCACTATGGTATTTTCTTTAATTGCTTTTTTTGGTGGTTTCTATGTATTTCTTTAACAGGTTTTTTGTTATGGTTGTATATTCTGGATTTTGTAGTAGTTCGACTCGCTGATTGTAATCATAATGATTTAAAACAGTGTCAATCTTGTGGTGGCTGGCAATAAAACAAAAGAATCTGTTACCAAGCAGCAACTGCAATAGCAGTTTTGAACAAATTGGCCAATGAAAACATTGGATTGCAAAACTACTCCTATAATGATGTATGTTAACCTTCCAGCAGGTGCGTCATTGTAAAAAGTACATTTTAACTTTGAGCCGACGTAGTGTATTCTTACTCAATCTGATGATTGCTGCTGTTTCTTTCCTTATTGTTCTAAGTTGGCTTAGTGCAGTTCTGGGTAATGAGGTGTTGAATGTCGTAAAAAGTACAACACACACCTGCTTACGTGACACATATGCTTAGTTCTGAGGTCATAAATATGCAAAGGGAAGTGTATAGGTGCACCTGTCATTACTTTTCCAAGTAGTGCATTTAGTTTCTATATCCAGTTATGCGTATGTGAATTTGTTATTTTAATTTCAGATCAAAGGGTTTATCAGTCTAGATTTGGAAACTACTTGAGGAAAATGATAATGAAGCCTATGACGATTTTACAGAGCTGGAGGAAAGTGATGCAGATCTGAGTGACAGAAAACCACAACGTAAATCAGAACAGCAAGGAGTGGATGGCGAGTATCTTGACAAGCTAAAAGAAGTGCAGGAATTTTTTATGGGAAGAGACAAAGTTACACGATGGTGTAAAAATGGGTGTTAGAAAACTTCAGTATATAAACAGACAGGGTGACACATAAGTTCTTGCGTGAAAGGGATGATAATAAAGTAACATCGAGACATGAAATAATGGCAGTGCTGGGAATTCTTTTCTTGACTGCAACTAGAAAGGGGACATCATGCAAATGTAATGGAACTTTGGACTGAAATGGGTTATAAAAGGTTTTTGTTTCTGCTACACTGTATGCGATTTGATGACTTTGAAACAAGGACTGAGAGGCGAAAGACTTAAGTTGGCTGCAATTTCTACTGTACTGGAAGCATTTTTTGCTAACTGTACAAACTCCCCACAATAGATGAAATACTTCACCCTTTCAGAGGTCGCTGTGGGTGGATACAGTACATGCCCAGCAAAATATGGGCTAAAAATATTTGCAATGTAAGATGCTAAAACTTTTTACAGCAGTAATCTTGAGGTTTATTGCAGTATGCAACCAGAAGGACAATACATCTTCTCATGACATAGTGATGAGATCAGTAGTGCCAATAGAAAATTCTAACCGAAATGTAATGACTGACAGTTGGTATACAAGTCTGTATCTGATACAGAAGATAATCACCTGCGCTGGAACAATGAAGAAGAACAAACGAGAAATTTCCCCAGAATTTCTGCCAAGTAAGACGATAAATTGAAGAATCCTTGTTTGCATTTCAGAAGGATAAGACGTTAGTTTCATATGTGCCTCGTAAAAGCCAAGCTGTTGTCCTTCTGTACACTATCATGACAAGAGGGCAACTGATGATAAACAAGCCTGAAATCATTACCAACTACATGACGAAAGGTGGAGTTGATACGGTTGATAAAATGTGCGCCTCTTAATGTTTCAAGGATTACCAGGAGATGGCCACTGGCACTGTTTTTCACACTTCTGAATGTTATAAGCATAAATTCACAAGTATTATTTTCCTTTGCAAAACTAGAATAAACTTAAAGAACAGCTTATATTTAGAGCACAACTCAAAACCTTACCAGCCGATCTCACGGTATTTCTTATAGTTTCATACTGAATCATCAGTGTCTGCAGATGAGACTTCTAAACCTCCAGCAAAGAAACGAGAAACGTACATCTTATGTGGATGTCGAAGAAATTCATCCTCTTCAGTTAATTGTGACAAATGCAAAAACTTTGCTTGCAAAAAGCACATAAAGAACCAAGATGTGAAAATTAAAATAATGCAACAAATACATATTAGATAAATGAATAATTGCAGTTTTCATCTTATGTACAATTATGTGTTAAAGCTATTATTAGGAAAAGTGTTGCAATAATAATAGTGTGGATACTAAAGTACAATATTTATAATCTAAGTAGTCATGGTGTCTTTAAACTATTTCGTTTGACAAATTAACCAAATATAGTCATGTTGTAAAATTTACAACGCTTGCCTGCTGGAAGGTTAATATCAAAGATAAGTTTACTTACTATTTGTGCTTCACTGTCCCTACGCTTCTTTCAAGTTTATACTTTGTGTTTACTTACTATTGTTAAGTTCTACAGTTCAATAACTTGTTTAATTTAAATGTCTGATTCAAAATTGTAATACAGCGCAATTCCAACTTTGTATCAGACATTTCAATTATCCCTTAAGTCAGCTATATTGTTTGCTCTCTATAACAATACCATTACACCCAAGCAGTTGTACTGAAATTATTTCTGTACAATAACTTCCATGTATTGCACGCCTATATCCTTGTACAAATAGAATATAGCCAGAACTTATATATTGTTAAGTGAATAAATATTTAATGACTTGCTGCAAAAATATTTTTAGAAAACTTAAGATTAATGCAGTTGCTGTCTTTACAAGGAGCAAGTATGTGTGATTTTGACATTACAGGTAGTCAACTAAAGCTTTGGTCAACTCAAATTTTTTTTAATTATACAAAGGAAAATCATAGATAATACATTGAATGATGCAAATGTTACGCTGCAATCTGCAAAATATTTACTTCTATTATTCTACCATAATCTATTACACTGTATTTTGACATTGTCACCCGAACATCGGAACTCCCTATAGAACCGGCCGCCAGTAGGGCCAGAGGGGAAGCATTGAGGCCACGCCTACCCATTTGTCTGGTGTCACTAACTGAAGGGATGATTAGGGAAAGGGCAGAGCCCTGTACCATCTCTTTCCCCTCCCACCAGACATCTCAAAACCTCGAGATAATTGTGCGCACCGCAAAGTTTCCAGAAACGGCGATCTTCCCTATATAAGGCCTGTAGTTGGCGAGTCATGCAGTTCTTGTCGAGCAGCACCCAGTGAGGGAACGTACTGTGTACGTGCATGTAACTGTGTGCAGTGAACATGTGACAGACGAACGGGTGAATTGTAAATCTGTGTAATCGGCAAGTGTTCCGATTGTAAATCTGTGGAAATAAAGAACATTTTTGAGTGGTGCAATTGGACCTTTAATTTCACGAACCCACAAAGTCACAATATTAAGATTTCAATGGGTCTTGATACATCCAACATGTTAAGTACTGTAGGAAACAATAGGGTATGCAGAAGAGAAAAATTACAGACAGATTGTTTTATTCAAAGTCAACAATTTTAATTTAGGTTTACACATACTAATTTACAACATACACCCAGGCCTCTCTATGACTTTTCTTGGTTGATAGGGTCAATTTCAGGGTCTGTAAAGGAAAAAATAAGAAAACGATAATTAACAACACATATACCATAACATAAGGTAAAGTCAGATTCATATACTTGACATACCTTTAAAACTAAATGAAGGAAACTGCGTCATATCTGTACCTTCACCACCACCAAATTGTTTTGCAACTTTTTCTAGTTCGGCAGACAACTCTTTCTGAATTTCTGGCGTAGGATCCACTAGCTTCCCACCAACAGCACTGAAATTAAAAATAAATTTTAAGGGCACTGTATGCACTTACAGATGTAATTTTTTAGACTTGGTGCATGACCTTGCTCAGATGTGCACAAGTGACATGTGAATCAATGGTAGGGGTAAGATCTCTGCCCTCATCAGCAGATTGCTGATAAAGCTATTTGTCCATTACATCATATACCATGTCTAAAAAATACCTCTGTACCTTTCATTTTATCTGGAGTACAATAAACTAGAAATTGTTATCCATAGCAAAGTGCACATTTTGTATTTTATAGTGTCATTTTTTTTTTCTTTCTTAAAAGGTGTTAGGTGTCTAAAATACTGCCAAACATTGTTTGAAAACTTTATTTAATTTTCTATTATACCAGATGAGTCAGCTGCCAATATTTATTCTTATCTATGTAACCTGCAGTTTGCAGTCCAATCTGAAAACATTCAGTAATATATGCACCCAGTATTAATACTTAAAGCCCTGAATGAGGACCAAGAAGCTGCGAAAAGCTTAAACTACGGATTTTCATGTATATAATACTAGCAAGTTCATAAACGAATGCTTTCCCAAAAAGCAACATAGAATATGTGGCTACTGGAATATTGTGATGCAGGGCTAGGTTCGAAACATCAGTTTTTTTCTCTAGTCTTTGTATTTTATTTTACTTATAGATGCTATTGGTTTTCTTGTGAGTCAAAGGCACATGACAATCCAATAATTGGGGATCATGTTTAGCTTTGTGACCATTTATAATCTGTACCCTATCTGGTGTTGTAAACTATGTTTCACTTCTACTGACAAAGCAGTTGTGAACATGTTAAGTTCTCGGTTGAACAGACAAATAAATTGTCAAAGAGTGTGGATTTCATCAACACATTAAATATTCAAAATGATGACCCCTGACACTATCTGAAGGTTTTAAATACTGAATATCTAGATCATGGAGAGTTAATTCACGTCAAGCATTGGCGCAGGCACAAATGATTAATGCCACTTTGCATTTGTGAAGTGTTTTAAACTTGAATGGGTCAATCACAATACCAACCATAATAAAATATCTACTATGAACTGTACATTTATAACTGCCAGTGAAAAATATGGCAATTATTGTTTTTTATAAACGCACATGTTATAAAAATGTTATTTGTATAATATCAAATTATAGGCCTCAAGAGATCTGAACACAAAGGATCTGAACTCAACTTGTAGTGGCAGAGTGGTGGTTACCTGTATATTACCATTTAGCCAATGCGAGCAGAGGTTTCTATCGCAGACCTAAGAACCCACCTCAGATCTTTATATGCTTCTTACAGTGTTTTGGTAATTTTAACACAAATAAAAAAATTGTATTTGCCATTACAACTACTGTATGAGCTAAAAACTGCTGTAGTCGGTGGCAGAAGCGAAAACAATCTAATTCTTAGCAGTTTTTGACATGGCTGCCAACAAAAACATGACTGAAGATTTAAACCTAATTAGTGTCACTGTGTAGATCTGCCATTTTGTATTCCAATGTTGTCAACTGAAGCATGTGAGCTTATTCCTTCAGGAGCATGTTTAAAGGAGTGTGTAAAAGTACATTAATGAATAAAAGTTCGCAAACTCATCTAAAATTGCTACTGTGGCTCTCTGTCTGTGTCTGATGTTTTTGGAATCGACATACATAGTGATTGCTTTCTGTCCCATATATACAACACTTATTCACTGAGTTAACTACCCTTCCTCCATAAACAGTTGTGCAACTCATCCATTAGAAGGCATTTAAGAAAGGCATAAGTCATGTTTGTCACTTAGCACATTGCATAAATTAAAAAATAAATAGGGGCAGGTGACTCACCTAATATACTCAATTTAAGAAGACATCTTGCAATCAGAAATAAAGTTAACATGAGGCACTCCGTTTAAAGTCTAACTTTTCTAATTGGTCCATATTTTGACCTGTAAAAGGCACCTTGTGGTTGTGCTGTTCATACAGAAAAGCTGCCAACATCGGAGTGAAAAAACTGCAAGAAAAAAATAAGAGGCCCAAGCGATAATGAGCTGCAGTACATTGATAATATCCTGTGGTTTTGAGACTTACCTGGGATTAGGTTAGTGCACAACTATGTACATGAACTGGTTTCAAATATAGTTATTTTCACAGATTAAAGTAGTTCACTGTGTATGTGCAGTATTAAGATAATGGAGTAGCTTCAATTTATAGTGGCATGTTAGCTCAGTAGTAGAGCAGCCACATATAGAGTGGAAGATCCGTGGTTCAAATCCCGGCTCATATTGAACTTCTTAGTTCTGATTCTATTTTTCAAAATGGAGTACCTTGTTCATATTTAGTAATAATTTTTTACCTTAGAAAGTGTCTTATAGGAACTAATGGAGTATATCAAGTTTGTTCCTTAAATCCTCTTGCTTCACTATTTCATTTATAAGGTATATATGGAACCGTTACAAAAATTAGCATATATTCTTACACATATGTAAGCGTTAGCAATTTAAATTTTGGTTGACACCTTTACACAAAACACTACAATTACAAACCATTATTTTTCCAGTTTCATAAGCATATGTCACTACCATTTTTTCACTATTATGCTACAATGTTTAGTATAAAACAGAGCTATAGTCCCCTGTTAACCATTTAAATTGTAATGGTTTGAGATGCATGGCAAAAAGCCACTGTCAGTTCACTTCTTTCTTCATTTCATTACTCTTTCATCATTCAGAGATAAGTGTTGCATACTTAACCCTCCATTAGTCATGCTGGGCCTGGGAGGTCCCTAGCTTTATTTAAATGTTGTAGGTTACGAATGAATGCACCTAAGTAATTGCCTGACTAGGACATCGAACACCTTACTTGAATTTTTCTGCAGCAATAACTTAATCTGTTTATTATTGTAGCTGCAACAATGACGAATCAGGAGATAGGTGTTGTACGGGTCTAGCGGGCCCTAGCGCCTACTCTCTTTACATGTTGATTACATATTTTTCTTCATTAGTAAGTTGTGGAATATTGGTTTGCCAGTGGAAGGAGCTAAGTCTAATAGACTTCATCACGAATACCAAATGGTATTCACTGGTATTGAACAAATTGGCTACTGTTAGAGGAAAGTTTATAGTGTTTGTGAATAACCATCAGAAGCATTATGCTCTTGGACAAAGCATCACTGTTGACATACCAGCATTTTGTGGTCGATATGGTTTTAGACAATATATAACATCTAAGCCAAAACTAGTATGGCATAAAGACACTGAGTGATGCTGAACTGTTTTACACCACTAATTTGGAAATTTATTATGCACAGCTGCCGGACGGTCCACATTTGCAGAATAATTCCACAGAGATTGTAGTGCTAAGACTAACTGAACCAATTTATGGCACTGGCAGAAATGTGACAGCAGATGATTGGTTCACTAATGTATCACTTGTGCAAAAAACAACTTTCATCTGTACAGTATGCAAGAACAAGGAGTTACCCACTAATTTTATTTCTCCAAAAGGTTGCAGGTAATACAAAAGCGCATTTTGCTTCTCAAAAAAAAAAAAAAAAAATTGTTTCATATGTTCCAAAAATGGGTAAAACACTAGTTTTGATCTCAGGTCTACATGTTTCGTCACACTGTCAGGAGGTGCCGAGAAAAAGCCTGAAATAATCATATATTCCAACGATACTAAATTTGGAGTTGATGTAGATAAATTGTATACTACGTACAATGTAGCCAGAACAACAAGGTGGCCAATGGTAAACTTTTACCATATGCCGAATATTGCAGTTATCAATTCTAGGGTTATCTTTCTTGGAAAGTAAAACAAATATTCCTTAAGACAGGAATATTTTAAAGTGCTATCCTTACTTTTACTGTTGCAACAGCTACAAAGAATAGCAACAGCATTAATCATAGCCAATTATTTGAAAAGCTTCTAAAGAAACAGAAACCCGAACACACAGCAGATGAGTTGCTGAATGCATCATAATCATTGGAAAGGGAACGATGTGAACTCTACAGTAAAGACAAAAAGAATAACAAAACTAAATATGCATGTGGGAAATGCAATGCTCCTTTATGATTGAGGAAACATGCTAAAATTATTTTCATTAGGTGCTTAGTCAGGCAAAATAGGGAAGAAATAGTTGAGTTGACTGTGTAACTGAACATTTCCAATGACGTGTGTTTTAAAAGAATATGCTACTTTCTTTATGTATATTGTAGTATAAATTAAAATGTATACTGTATTCATATTTTATTATAGCTGATGTATTTAGTATGATTATACTAATAAAAGTCATGTGTAATTATCCTAAACAAAGCCAAAAATAGGTAAAAAAAAAAAAAAAGTTAAAACTAAAAGAAATACAGGCATATAACCACATAGATATAGTGCAGGCCTCACAGGCCCTGCGCAAGGGGGCCCCCTGTCAAGGCATGTACGTAACAAAGGGTTAAGTATTAATACAACTGTAAAGAAAAGGAAGGAGAAAACAGTTATAGTATGTATAAGTTGTTCACAGATAGATGTTCCCTATTCATTTCCTCTTCCTTGTTGCATAACAGACAATTTGGATATAATGATAATCCAATTCTATGCAGGTGTTTGCCGAGGCAATCATGTCTAGTGGTAAGTCTGAACATGGCAACAGCTGTTTTTCAAGGTACTCCAGGAATTAGTTTCAAGATTTTTTAAGAATATTTCTCCTTTGGAATTTAATATATTTGCGGTTAATTTAGCTTTATAATCATTCATTTTCTTCTTGATATGTTTATCTGATTCCAGTGGTACTTTTGAGTGTATCTTATTTTGAATTTTGGTTGTTTCTGCTAGGATGTCCTCCTTCTCATTGTTACTTAATCCACAGCGTGCAGGAATCCACTGGAAGACTATATTCTTAAATGTTGTATGTTTAACCAAACAATGAATTTGTTTTTTCTGGTTTTAGATTCTGAGTTAAAGCTATTGCATGGATTGCTGCACCAGAATCTGATAAAATGACAACATTTTTACACTTTTTAGCCAAATAAATATTTTAGAGAAGTGTAGATTGCATCAATTTCTCCATCAAAATCTGTAGTTTTTCACACATTTTTTGAAGGCTCCAACTCCATCACTTATAAATGCCATCTGTATACATACACACACACGTACGTGTCCATTTTTCTTCAGGATATTTGGTTTGTAATGATTCTAATGCTATCAGTTTTGCAATGTCTGGGCTTGTTTGCTTCTTGAAGATTTCATTAAGGTCTAAATTATATTCCATTTCAATGTTTCCTATTGAATTGGTGGGATGTAATAGATTTTCTTTTGCAATAGGTATGTGTAGTTTTTCTTTTAACTTTACTTCTTGCACAAATCCTTTTTGGGTTTTTACTGTACATTTTAAGTCCTGGTGTTCGTCAAGTTATTAGAGCTTGTTCTTCAAGTTCTAGGTTTATTGGCTTATTAGATGTTGCAAAGAGAAGTGTTTCTATTGGGGTGGTTTTAACTGCACCTGTTACTAAGTGTAATGCTTGGTTTTGATTTTTTGTAATTCTTTTTTACAAGACTCGTGTTGAATGGATGTTTAGTATTATTCTAGAGCTACTCTACTTAGTTCCTAGTAGTCTTTCTACTATTCTGAACCTATTATTTACTTTCTTTGTAATAGATTCTACTTGATATAGTCATTTGAGTCCTTTGTCATACTCCTAAATATTTAGAAAATTATGTTTTTAGACCTAGTTGCCATTATAATACAGTTTAATTTCTTTTCTCCTTTTAACCAAGGAAAAATATTGAAAATGTGTTTCTTCTGTATTCACTGTCATATTTTTTTAGTACTAATTACCAAGTTTTGCCAGTGATGTGTGTATGGTGATCTTTGCATGTCTAATTTTTTTTATTTTTCTGATTTTCAAATAACTAGGTCATCAACATATAGACTTATTTTGCAGCTTTCTTGTTCTAATAGAGGTGGTAGGTCATTCACATATAAGCTAAACAAGATTGTGCTTAACACAGCTCCTTGAGACATGATGAACGAAAGGGAAGGGCTGCTCATCAATCAGCACTGGTCGGCTTGAAGAGTTTTATGACCGAATCTATTATACTTCCTTTCATTATCACATCCACTCTTTCAACTATCCTAGCCTCCCTTGGGGCTGTGCTGTGGCTGAGTAGTTAGATGGCTTGACTCTCACCAAGGCAGCGTGGGTTTAATACCAGGCAACTGCAGTGGACAACATGGTGCTGGGGCAGGTTTTCTCCAGGATCTCCCATTTTCCCTGCCATCTCATTTCACCAGTGCTCAGTCTTCATCTCATGTATCATCAGTGTCACTGCCTGCGGGCATTACTACACATTTAATTTTCATAGCCTCCCTTGGCTAAACTCTTGATCAATTTTCAGACCATAAGGTATTAAGAGCATTCAAGGCCGAAGGGATATTTTCTTCTATCCTTACCTTCATTCTTATCTCATCCCTTTTACTTCCCATATATGTTTTAAATGTACTATACCTGCCATGGAAAAATAACTGACTCACATTTGGTAAATGTGGAGAAAAAGCCAGTGGTTAAGAAACTGAACCCTTCCACTAGGTCCGAGGGTCCCAATGACCAATGGCAGAAGCATTCCGTTATGCTTGATAAAGATTGAAAAAGGATGTAACAATCGCCATATCATAAAAAAAAATTGGTGTCCTTAATAAACATGATAGCTACTAGCTCAAATGAAAAAGCAGTTATAGTTAAAGAATGAAATGAAACTGTAAGCACATGTGGTGCACTTACTGGTGCAGTATGTGTTACGCCCAACTTGGTAGCGTAGATGGTAGCGTGTCTGCCTCACGTTCAAGAGGTCCCGAGTTCGAATCTCGGTCAGGGTGAGTTACATGGATAAGGTTTTCTCCGGGGTTTTCCCTTATCCTTCAAGACGAATGTCGGGTAACTGTAAGCTCCATGGACCCTGGACTCATTTGAGCATCATTTAACCCAATTCATTCACCGTCCGATATGACTTAACGTTGGACGTAAATTACAAAAAAAAAGTATCTGTACGAAATACACAAGTCCAATCGAGAGATTTTGGTTCTAAGAACTAGCAAGCTTCAAAATATGTACCGTGTTCCTACAAAATACCAGAAGGAAGTATGCACTATACTGACTTTCATTTCCCAATTGTTAAAATATTTATCCTAGAACAAAGAAATGATTTTTTCAAATGACTGAACTTAACCAAGTGTATGCACATTTATGCCCATTAGCAAGTGTGCTGATACCTTTGTTCAGGTTCATGAAACTGCATGGCCATTATCTGTGAAGCTCGGCAAGTTTTACATTCTGAAAAAAAGCTTCCTCAATTCTTCTGGATGAACAGAGTTTGTATTTGCTACGACATAAATGATATTCTCTATTTACTTACTTGCTTTTCTTGGCATATTCCCGAATTTTGTCAATGAAGAGCTGCTGAATAGGATCCGTTGCTTTTTGAAGTACTGGTGCACATACTCCAATGTTACGCCTCAGGACAACTGGAGCTTGCTTTACACTGATCAGAACTCTTGAAGCGAGCATTCTGTAACCATAATTGCTTTAATTAAATGCTTTTATCTATTCATAATGCACATTTTTATTCAAGTTTATACTGGTGGTTTGTTTCTACATGCCTAGTTCTTGAGAACCAAAAGGGAGGATCGATAAGGCATATGAAGCCAAGATGGATATAAGCTGATTTCATGCTAATAAATAATGTTCAGAAAGGTTCCAAAATACAGTAGTATAACATATTCAAACAATTTTTAAGAAAAATGTTTGAGGTTTAAGGACCCGTCGATACCTAGGTCATTTATGCCCGTTAAGCAATCTGTAAAATATTGATTAGCATTCTCGGAACGCATGGCTTGGAAACCAACAATTCTATGCTCACTTGAAGATGTGCAAATATTTAAATGCAGTCTTCCATAACTCGCATTTAACTGCACAATCTTTTAAACATCCAAAACTTTTGCGGGATGAACTTCCAGAATTTCAAAGATTTGCTTACTACCACATTAGTTCATACCTTTAACTTTATATTCTGATTGAACAATATCTATTAAAATTACCAACATTTGTTTTAAAATACAAAACCTAATGTGTTAAAATAAGTTCTTAATTCACCTTGTAGTTTGACCGCAGGACCAGCTGCAGAGATTTCAATATGGCGGAAGACCGAGTCAAATAAAGTACTGTTTTAAAGTTTAAAAAACTAATTTTGTTAAATCATATATATGATTCAACCATGGTAATATATGTTTAAATTCATGTTGTTTATTTTAGTATACATTATGTTGCACATATTTAATAAGAATAAGTTTGCCTTTGTTTTATCAGCTACCTCATTCATACGTCACGGAAACCATGTGCAGCTTAGCCAATCCGCTTCTCTGTTTCCATTCATTCATTGAGTATCGGCAGCCATAATCTGCTCGGGTAATGTTGTGAACATTACTACCAGGGGCTACCAGGAGCGCGTGTGCAGGTGGCGTGTGTGTTAACTGAATTTTTTAAGTGACTTGACGAATGTGAGAAAAAAGTGTACTTTGTAGCTGATAATTACGAACAAGTATAAAGGAATACTGAACTGTGGTGTTTTATTCCAACATTGGCTAGGTAAGTAGGTGAAGCGCGCTTCATGTTTCATAATTTGAATTGCTTTCGAAAGTGAGGGCTAATATTTTGGAAAAAGCTCCCATTGTTTCACGGGTTACTAATTATATTGTAACAATTCAGAGACAGACAGATCTGTGGGAGGAAACTTTGTTTATCCTTACGAAGTAAACAGGATCAACCTTCACTGCGGTATTTAAATGTTTAGCTAAATAATAAAGTTTGACTGTGGTTTTAAAATGTCAGTTAACCAATTTTAGAAATGTTTAAATATAATAAGGTGTCCTCGAAGTGAAAACTTCCCACAAACTATGAGCGGGCATTTGTTTTCGTTTGAAAGAAGAAAAACCAGTGGGTTTCATGAACGCTCAAGTAACAATATAAAAGTTAGGGGAGGAGATAGTTTAAATTGCACGGCCACCGTGCGAATGCGTATTCAACAGATGGTTCACATGGGCATGATCGAATTTAGAGGCTGAGGAGGGGGAGGGGGGAGAAGGCAGTACCAAATGTTTTCTTTCTTTTGTTTAAGGTATTACCAGCATTCTTTGAGAGATGCATCGATTAAAAGCTGTCCCTCTGAATGTGATTAATGACAAAATTATAATCATAATTTTGTTAGCTCAAGTGTATTATTATAAACATCCCCTCTCTGTTTAAAGGAGCATGATTTGTAAGATTTACCCACAGATGAAACTTCAACTTAGCTTGCTTCATTTTCTCTCATTACAAATATATTATGGTTGAACTGCATCGCAAACAGGAACCGCTCTTCAAACTTTTTCTTATCTCTTTTGTAGGCGATAACTGAGAATAAGGATCGCTCTCTCCTGCAGAAAAAGCTTTAGTCACTATTTGTTGTTTGAAATTTGCTTTCGCAGTGAAAACACAGATAAGACATCCGCCCAAGTATAGACCATTTTATAATTAAGACTGACATCGTATCTAAGAACACCGCAATACTCAGTGTTTCGCCACCTCTCTACCCGCCACATTCTTCATTGGATGGAGTAGAGTTCGTTCCTTACGTCTACCCAGTAGGAATCAATTCATATCTAACTTTGGTCAGTCAGACATCAGAATATCTTCTCCACCTACAGTAAATCACGTACTAGGAGAGTTGGTTCCGCTCTATTCTTTTGAACATTTTAGTTATGATGTATGTTTTAATCTTTAAACGGACTGTACATAGACAGCAAAAACCTATTTAGGACTAAAGCTTGTTTCTTTTTTCTCCCCCTTCCCTCCAGCAGTTATACGTGTGCGATTGTCAGGTTTAAATCGGCCCGGACTAATGGCTTGTATGAAAGTGTGCTTAAAAGCAACAGCCCCACGCCAGAAGACTTGCTGGCGTGCTAAAAAGAGCTGCGAGATGAACTTCCGGCACTCCGGCGGCGCTTATGAAATTCTGGCAATCGATAGCGTCGTTAGGCCGCGCCATGGCTGAGTGGTTAGACCGTTTGGCTCTCACCAAGGTGGCCCGGGTTCGATCCCAGACGACCGCAAAGTGAGATTTGTGGTGGACAACAAGGCGTTTGGACGGGTTTTCTCATCAATTGCTCCATCATCATCTTTCCAATCATTCATCTCGCCCTCATACATACGCATACCAGGCGTTGGGTGGATCACCTATCCTGCTTCTCTATCATATCGAAAGCTTCGGTTCTTCAGACCCGATCTTAAGGGATAGGCGATAGTGGTAAAGTCTGTCTACTCAACGCAAGTGCACGGCGGCCGCTTTCTTTGAGGAACCCTCATAATCGTTTTACAACATGGACCCTCCTCCTGACGGTCCTCTTTACAAGGTTGCAACATTTTAACATCACCGTCTTGCACCCAATGAAACAGAACAACTGAAAGTTGGAACTTTGGCAACTGAGACTCCACACGGAGTAGACATGCAACTGTCATTTTCAAAAAATTGGGGTTGCTATTGGTCCCCAACGTCAGTGTTCCATTTCTGAAGTGTGGAGATAGATTTATGACGGTCATTAGTGGGCGGGAAGGTCAGGTCCTTTGAGGTCCCTTTGAGTGGGAACTGCACACACGTTAAAAAAACAAGGCAGTTTTGTTAACAAGTAGAATATTTATTTGTTTAGTTATTTATGCAAGATTGTCTGCTAAATGTAAGCATGATTAATGAATAACAGTGTTTTATGTTCTCGGCGTTTGTACAGTATTTCAGCTTTGGGGAATGAGGTACTGATTTTATCACCTTGTCTATGCAATTTATCAAATTATCCTGAGAGCTGGTGAGAGAACTTCATTTTCTTACCGTTTGTGCTTACCTGTACCATCTTTTAACTAAGCCAGGAGGATTGCCAATCTTGCATGGCAGAATATATAAATACAAGCAGAAGCAAAACAAAAACTTTTAAGAAAACAAACACGTGTTAGAAGACATGCGTTTGTTTATTTTACAGTAAGTCTTGCAGGGCAAATAATTCCTAAATGAAGGATTAGTCATGTTCAAGTGATTACCCTTGATTCTTAATTAGGTTCAAACTCCTTCCCAAATGGGAGATGTGGCTGAAAGAGAAGCGATGGTGTTTTCAGTATTCAAATATTTATGTTCGTATATTATCATTGTGTCTTTTTTTATTCTTTATATGTGGCAGAGTCACAACGTTTGTCAAATAAGACAAAAAATCAATACGGTTGCATACTAATAGCGTACATGTCCAGAAAATTTACTTCCAAAGATGCATTTTTTCTCACAGAGCTTCAGAAGCTTAGTTATCCCAAAAACGACAAAATTAATTACTTAAAAACTGGTTCAATAATATCTTTAAAAACTAGTCAATAAATCAGCAGTTTGCAAAAAAATCAAGTAAAATTGGCTGTAAATGTAATACTTAAGTTTGAAAGCTAAACTGATATTTTTTTAAAATTATGCATATATTGGCTAGATTTTACAGTTCAGTATATGAGATTCAAAAGGCAATAAGGCGCCTAAATAAAGGATTGTGGAAAGCTGAGAGCAACGAATTAGTCTAAATTTCTAATAAAATTTAAACGCTAAGCTTGTACATGCCGCAGGTCATTTTTGATCGTTTGTTTATAGAGAAGTTTCACACGCCACTGATTGTAGACACCCGAGACCGACCAGCTGTGAACCTTCCGCGTGGGAAAGAGGGTAGAATCCCGGGGATTCCTTTGTCAAGTGCAGCATTGGGGAAGTGCTGTATCGGTTTGAGGTTATACACCTGTAAAGCAGAGGCAAATTTTTTACGTTGCTTTTAAAATCTAGTCTTGATTTTGCATTAATGCATTCATGTACCTACTGTTTATGTGTGCTTACGTTTTCTTTCGTTTTTTTTTTCTTTTCTTATTTGTCGGAAACGAGGCATTGTTTTATTAAAAAGATTTATCATTCCTCAGAGTAAAGTTAAAGGGAAGCAGAATTGGATGAGACGTGCGAAACATTTGCCTGAATAATTTGTTAAAGCACTGTTTCCAGAATAAGAACAAAATCAGACTTGCTGGTGTGGCACTGCTAGCAGAAGGGGAAAAAAATATATCTAAAGGACGTGTCTTTGCAGCCTCCGATTTGGCCTTGTACATATACAACAAATGTGAACAAGAAAGGTGTGGTATGAAGAATAATAACAAAACACATAAAAATTTCCTGATGTGGCACTGCTAACAGCAGAGAAAACTATTGCTTTCTCCAGACTCCTGTTTACTCTTGGGCACATGCAGCAAATGTATGCCGCCCCCACCCCTTCCGTTTATATAGCCCGTTGTAACTTTTGTGCTCATGTTATAATTTTGACTTCAGAAATATCTAATGGTGCTCCTACTCTCTGAACTTTTTTTTTCCAAAGTTGGATTGTATTAACTGTCACAACTGCGCATACGTCCTCGTTCATACCTACTTCCAAAATGTAAACTTCCGAATTAATGCAGAGAATTTTCTCCCGCTTTCGAGTTTGAACTTGGTGACCTCTGACTGACCACAGAGAAAAGACTCTGCAACGTATCAGACCTTAATGCCAGTATCGATATGTAATAAATAGAGCCCGGAAGTTAAGCCAAAAAAGAGGCAATACAATATGTTAGTAGCGACAGGGTTATACGCTACCTGCGTCTCGTAATCATAGGGAAGGGGCTGAGTGTCATGCAGTCGCGCACGTAATCATACAACCGAGATCACGAGCAACGGTAACTATCAAAGATGGATACAGTGTCATAGGGTCCTAGCTCTGTGTGTTTGAGAAGTGAGGAGAGAAGTAAGCTGGTGACGTGTGGCAATGCTTGCATAAACAGAAATTATCACTTGATAGTGTTATGTTATTGTTCCTTACATGAGCTTCAGTGGCGGTGCTCTCGCTTCTAAGCATTTGTTTGTTACATGTGCCTAGCTATTGTAAATTATTGTCGATGAGGGTTTATCAGAGGCCATTCGTAAACGAAATCTTGTGATCGATAGTGAGGTTCGTCAGCTGGAATATAATAGCAAACTGTCACAAGGAATCCAGGCAAAATTATTCCTTAAATATCCCACTCAAGCGGGTAACAAAAAGGACAGCGGTATACATGTATATAAATGTATTATATAGTGTAAATTTTATATATAATTAACATCCTCCGACGTTAAGTCATATCGGGCGATGAATAAAATGGGTGAAATGATGCTCAACTGAGCCCAGAGTCTGTAGAGCTTAGTTACCCGACATTTATCTTTCAGGATAAGGGAAAACCTCAAACGTTAAGTCATATCGGACGGTAAATGAAATGATGTTCAAATGAGTCCAGGGTACATGGAATTTAGAGCTACCCGAAATGCATCTTTCAGGATAAGGGAAAGCCCCTGAAGAAACCTTATTAAATAACCCACACTGACCGAGCTTCGAACTCGGGACCTCTTAAAAAAGCAATAATTTGAACAAAAATATTTTTTTCCTGGGTGAGGCAGACACGTTACAGGCGCGGGCAGCAGGCTATTGTGGAAAATCAGAAAATTTCATTCTGAAGATTAGAAAGGAACCTAAACAACTTCAGGGGCAAAATGGACATTCTATTTTATATTCAAAACCGAGGGAAAAAGAAATGCACCGAAAGAAAATCGAAAAGTGTTTGTGGGTGAATTTGATAAGTGTTACAATTATCTTTGATAAGTGTTTCATCGGGAAGTTGTTCAGGAATTCTGCAAAATACAGGAAGTAATTACAAAAGTGCCCGCCTTGGTAGCGTAGGTGGCAGCATGTCTGCCTCACGTTCAAGAGGTACCGAGTTCGAATCTCGGTCAGGGTGAGTTACCTGGATAAGGTTTTTTCCGGGGTATTCTCTTATCCTAAAATACGAATGTCGGGTAACTCTAAGCTCCATGGACCCTGGGCCCGTTTGAGCATCATTTCACTCATTCCATTCATCGTCCGATATGACTTTATAAAAGGTTAAAGAACGTAAATTACAACAAAATAAATTACAAAAGCAAGGAAACTTCGTCCGATTGTTAGGCACAGGATACATTTTCCTTGGGTCACAATATCTTTGATAAGAGTCTTAAAAACTATTGGCTTCAAATGGAGAAATTGTGGTATCAAACAGAAGATTTTAATTGAGAAACCTAAAATTCTACGTGGCACGAATAGCTTGTATACATATTAAAATTTTGCGGAAATCTGGTGGAAACTTAATTGTTTAGATGAAACTTGGTTGGACAGTACCCCGAGAAGAGGTTTTGGCAGATGATGACGTTTTTTAGGTTGCCGAAAGTTACAAGCAGGCACTCGGTTCATTGTTTTACGATTAATACTGGAGGGAAGAAGGGGTTTGTGAATGTAGCTAAAGTGCTCTATAAGGTAGCAGGAACCAGTGGGGATTGCTATGGCCAATGAACCACTAAAGTGGTTGAAAGGAATGTTTATTCCACACATCCCACCTTCATTAGTTATCATTTTGGACATTGAATCTTTTCTGAAAAGTACCCACATATCATATGGAAGAGATAGTGAATTTCTTGTAAAAACGTGGCATTGATTCTAAGCAAGAAATAAGGAAAGGAAATTTATTTCCCTTCTGGAAGTCCATCGCGCGAGAAAAAAGTAAAAATTTCGAGGAAACAGAACCTGAAAATTGGGGGGGGGGGGGGCAACAGACGCACAGACGGAATCGTGTCGGGTGTTATAGGTTACGTCATTGTGAATATGGCAACAGATGAGAGGTCCACCAGAGTGACAATAAACATATTTTCACTGGCGCGACCGTTGTGATGTGAAAATGAGTACATAACAATGGCTATGAAGGTCTCTCTATGTTTCTTCTTACTTTTTGCAGTATTAGGCGTTTTGAGTTAAGTTAAATTTAAGTGTACACTATAGTAAAAAGGTTATCCTTAAATAGTGTCATACTACATGACACTAATAGCGTCAGTTAGTGGTTTTCACATTAATTTGCACTGTTCAGTTTTATGCATTCATTGAAAAAACTAAAACGCCATTGTCCATCTGGCCGTTCACACTTCACTCCTTTCTCTAGTGCCATTCTTATTCAAAGTAAACTTGAGCGCTTTCCTTACAACTACACAAAGCTGGGACCTTTGCAGTATATTGCACATTTATTCATAAATTACACAAAACAAACTTATCTTTTCCATATATACAAAAGAATCATTAATATTTACAATGTGCACAGTAATTTATAAGCTAATTCGTTGTGACAGTACTACATTATGTCTGTGCATATGCCTCAGTGTACCAGCAATTACATACACTACAGCCTTTCCCATACAATCTGTCGTTTCGTGTATGGAAACCCATATTCTGTTGTCGGACACGAAGTTTCTAATATCCTGAAGCATGTCTTCGTAACACAGCTTTAGGTATTCCTTGTATATTGTGGACTCGAATGGGAATATTTTTCCTAAAAACTTCTTGAAATAACTATTTTCTACTTTCCAGAAGGGGATATTTGCTCCCACCCATGTTGCAAAGATCATGACGAAAACTGGTGACATATAAACTAGGATTAGATACCCTATTATTTTCATTGTAAAACTGTAAACGATTAACGTCTTATTACCAATTAAAGATTATTAATTTTACGATACAAAAACTAACATTTCTAATTAAATCCGCATTAACGTTGTACGCCGAGGGCACATTTTTCTCGTTCTTTGTCTGTTTACCAACAACACTAGTTGATGACTAACTCAGTTGACTATCTATACCTCGTGCACAACTTACTTCACGAACTTTTGACTAAACTTCTGGGCCCTGGTAATAAAAGGTTGCCTTGTAAACAAATGTGCATGCGGCACTGATTTTCCTGAAAGTGCGTGACATTTTTGCTACATGAACGAAGTATAAGCGGTTTATGTGTTTGTTTGAAGAATGTGTCTTTCTTATAGTGTTCCTAAATGTAAATCCAACTACAATGCTGCAAACACTTCAGCATTTAGGTTTTCAAAGGGCAAAGTTTTGAGAGAAAAATATTTGTCAGATAATTCATTGATATGCTTCAAACATAAGTTTATAATAAAAAAGGATATTCTATCCAGTATTAGACAGTAAACCAGATATAATCCTCGGGGGGAGGAAGCCTAAATTTTGAAATGTTGCCTATATTAAGATATTTGCTAGCCAGCCGCCCTACTCATTATGAAGGTAACTTAAAATGGAATAAGAACCATGCCCTCGTTCAGACAACTGATTCATAGGAATGATTAAAATATTTTTAAAAACTCTGAAAATGATATTTCTAATTTTGAGAGCTTAAAAAGTGAAATTATGGGAAGAAACGTTTCACCTTTCGTCTCATTAATCAAAGATGACAATAGTGTTCATAAAAGTGAAAGACAGGCCTTTAGGGATCCACTTTCTGTCATAATAAGTTTTATAGCTGTCATTAGTTTGGATATCGACTTTTTTATATAAAAACGTATGCGTTCCATCAGGAAATGTTAAATGGATACTGAAATCAGAGGATCAGGAGATCTTAATTTGTAATTTACTAAATCATCTTCAGAGCTACCGCTTAGGGGCGTGTATACCATGGAGGCAATGAAAACATTACTTCCGCTTTGTTAGTAATGCACTAATTTTTATATTTTCATTAAAATCATCATTTAGGAAGACAGCGATACAATTTCCAAGCAACGTGCCAATTGCTAGACAGCTTGCACTTTTGCAAGTAGTTTTCTGGAGTCGCAACGGATGGCATAAAGTGTTTGCTGATTGTTGATCTTTAGTTACACTATCGATATAATTTTGTTTTGCGAAAGCTTATAATCTCCCTGTGGGTAATCCAGGTTACTGCTTGTTAGAAACTATAGTAGGAAAGAATACCAAGTCAATTTATGTTGTTTTTTTTTTCAACGAATTATAGAAGTTAGGCGTTCTTTGAAGTTGTAGATGTTCTTAATTAAATGTTTGTTTGACAAGTTTCATTTCGGAATCCAGAATTGCGCATGTTTTGGTAATCAGCAATAGCACTTGTTGGAAGCAATTTGGAAACTGCAAACTCCTTGTACGAGAGCATGAGTGCAGCGGATAGTACCAACATGTATGAGGGAAGGGGACAGTGGTATGTTGTGTGTGACATTTTGAATTGACGTTTCTCTTCTTCATTTACCTATGCACGGAAGAAAGAAATCAAAACATGTAGGGAAACCCCAGCATTCGAAATTTTAAAACCAAAATCAAAACTTATGCGAGACATTTTAATATATACGTTTATGGCGTAGAATGACTCATAGGTTGTAAAAGTAGAGGCAATAAAAGCTTAACGCCTGAAGAAATCAAGGAGAAAATGGACAGTACATTGAAAGATTCTGCTCCTTAATATACAATGATTAAAAGGTGGGTTGCAGAGTTTAAAATGGGACTACGAGCACTAGTCAGAGCCTCGCTGTGGACGAACTGTAGAAGTCACAACTCCAGAGATCATTGAGAAAATTCATCGATTAATACTGAAGACCGCAGATTAAGGTTGTTTGAGATAGCAGAAGCTGTAAACATATCAAACGAACGTACAGGTAACATTTTAAATAATGGTTTGGGCTTTCACAAGGTCTGTGAAAGATGCGTGCCACGTTTGTCACCTGATCAAAAGTTGAAAAAAAAAAAAGCTGTTTCTGTTAAAAATTTGGAGCTCTACCGTAAATCCCAGTGCATTTTTGAGATGGCTTATTACCATGGATGAAACTTGGATACATCACTACACTCGAGAAAGTAAATCACGGTCAAAACAGTGGATTGCACCAGGTTAATCAACTTCAAAGAAGGCAAAGTCAATTTTGTCAGCTAACAAGGTTATAGCGAGTGTTTCTGGGATGCACAGGGAATTATTTGTTATTGATTACTTGGAAAAGGGTAAAAGTATTACTGATGACTACTATGCAAGTTTAATGCAGCGTTTGAGTGATGAGATGAAAAGAAAGACCTCCTTTGGCGAAGAAAAAAGTCTTGTTTCTTCATGAGAATGCTCCGGCCCATCGTTCAGTCATTGCAATGGGAAAAATGTGCGAATTAAAGTCCGAATTGCTTGAATATCCACCCTGATCGCCAGATCTAGCACCCAGTGACTACCACCTGTTCCCGAACCTCAAAATGTTTTTTGGAGGACGAAGATTTCATAGCAACGAGGTCATTGATGCGGTAAACAGCTTTTTTTTTTTTTTTTTTTTTTTTTTTTTTTTTTTGAGGACCATGATAAATCGCACTACATAGATGGTTTAAATAAATTGGAACGTTGATATGACAAATATATTAACCTTTCTGGAGATTATGTTGAGAAATAGAGAAAAAAATTAAACTACTTTTTTTTTTTATTGTGAGGCCCGAGACTATCAGCTGATCCTCGTATACATAACGTGATTAAAGTGGTTAAAGCTGCAAAAAGCATTTAGATTGTATCTTGGACGTGAATTCATTCTATAGTAAGCCAAGGACTGAAAATTTAGATGAACAAATAAAGAGAGGCCACCAATAAGACAATGGAATGATGCGTACAAATCACATAATTTTGAAAAAGCTTGTAGATATTAGTTTTGTTTTTCTTCCATGACTTCGGCATTTATGGTCATGATTAATTCTATGACTCTTATCAATGCAGGAAATTACATAGATAAGGTACCTTTTTATATCAAAATACGACCCAGTCCTTGGTACTATTTAAAAATTTCTTCCATGGTATATTTAATTTCATTGAAATGCTGTGATCTCTTCTATTGTCACTGTTACATTAAACCACAGTAATCAAATATTACGAACGCCGATTTGTACTGTTGCCTTAAATGAAATTATAGGTGTGGAAACAAGAGGCAATTGTTCAAATAATCCGCTTGGTAAACAAAGAGAAAACTGTTAAACAACATATTTCTTGGATTATTAGGCTTCGGATAGAAAAACTGCAGCTTTATATAGAGTTGCATGTGATATTGTAAATGACCGGAAACTGTAAACTAATTCATCGATGGTACCTTATTGGTGTCTGGACGATTGGGAGAATTGCAAACAAAGATAAAACAGACTTTTCCTAATGCACTGTTTGTTCACTTTATGTCAATACGTTAAATCTGGTCTTGTCGCAGTCAGCTCACAAAATCAAAGAATGTAAAGCTTTCTTCATGACATTAGCTGGCATGGCAGCTTAACTTCTAACGGTCAAACGCTGTTTTGCACTGGATAGGAAAGTGAAAAAGGGCCTCCAAAAGCAGCTTCCATTAAATGTAATTATAGCTGTAGACTAGTGCAGGCTGTACCTGACTATCGCCAACCTCTGTACACTTATTTGACAATACGAATCCACGTTCCTTTCTGGTTGACTGGCTAAGGTAGTTCCCGCCGTAAATGTGGTTCTTATAGCGCATTGAGTGAACAGACGACATAATCTAAATGGGAACCTGAAGAAGCAGCGTGAGTCATGTAAATTATGTGTTGAAACATGTAAAACACGTATAAGTAATATTTATCTCAACTACGGAGTATCCGGTAATGGACCAATCCCTTCCATAGCGGAATGCGGTCCTGTGACGTCACTTTCGCTGTCCAATGAAGAATCGGCAAGCTTAATGATAACTACCTCAAAAATATCGTCACATTGGCTATCGTGGAAAGGTTGAGTTGGGCAGTTACGTAGCCATTGCTGTTTGCCGTTGGAAGGGGCAGGATAGGCACGGCTTCCATGGATGGGCACTAGTTGACGTCTTGAAGCCAGAAGCTGGTCGTATTACTGCCCAAATACCGTTCGAAACCGTCCCAATACGTAATTCGAGAACATTCGACTATTGGAATGATCTCCGCGCCCGGCAGATTATATAACAGCCAATGCGAAGCAGAATTGAGGGTTATAATGTTGAGATTGTTCTAAGTTGGAGTATCAGTTTACGAGTGCGGCTGCTCGGTTAGGAGTCGGCGAAGTGAAGGAGTTCAGTATTCAGTGAGTCGGTCAGTTGAGCTGACAAGCAGTGCAAAGAAGTACGTCGGTAAGCAAGGGTACAGTAAGTCCGGACTATATACTATTTTGAGCCATATATTGTTGCAAGTCAACTAAAAATTTAATTTCAGTAGGTACTGCAATAGTTACTGTAAGCTCCGTGGTGAGGAGTTAGAGGGAAGTGTGAATAGTAAAGTGAAGCAGTTCACGAACGAATATTGGAGTTAAGTTCAGAGTGAGTGTGTAGCTCCGTGTAAGAGGTGAACGTGTGTATATGTGAGATAGATTACCAGCAGCATAAGTTGGTGCGTGCAACAAAGACATAAGAAACATTAAAGAGTCGTGTTGAAGCTGTGTAATTGTGTAAAAGACAAAGTGACTGTATGTTAGTATTATGCTAACGATTTGGATAACAATAAAGGAGTTTACTGTGAACTTTTCTTTCCTCATCTTTTGTAACATCTACAACTACATCAGGCTCTCTACGGATGCGACTTTCAAGCACTAGTGAAATTTCCACACTGGCTACAGCAGCGAACGCAAATGAATGCTGACTTTTTAGGAAATGTTCTCTTCAGTTCCATAATAACGGAACTGTTAACCACCGTAATAAGCGACTCTGATCACAACTCTGATATTCGTTCGTGAACTACTTCACTGCCTGATCCACTGCCCGTCAATTCCTCACTACGGAGCTTGGAACATACCGCACTTCTCCACCTGCTCCGTTGACTCACACAACTCAACTGACCGACTGATTAATGAACTACTTCACTGCGCCAATTCTTCACCACGGAGCCGCACTCGTCTTCTCAACTCAATCTACACTCTGAAATCTCAAAACACTAAACATTGCATCACTCCAGCAGGTCTCGCAACGGTTCTTGTAGAGTCCTGCCGACTACGAGAGATCATTCCAGTGGTCGAATGTTCTCGAATTGTATTCTAGAATGATCTCGAACTTATCTGCGCAATAACAATACTACTCGATTCTGGCTTCGTGACATCAGCTACTGCCCACATGGAAGACCGTGTCTCTCCGGCACGTCCCACTGGCAACAGCAATGATGGCTCTATTGCCTGAATCCATTCCTCACCACAATAAGCTTCGCCATCCCAATATGACAATTATTACGGTGTACTAGTCAGCCACGATATGAATGCACTCGGCGAAAAGAGTTACTAAATAGATACGTCACAAGTGGGCGGGGTACCGCAGGTACAGTTTCTATAACGCAAACATCAGCAATACCGAGACGCTTCCAGTGTGACGTGCAACACGGTGCTTCTTTGAACCTACTCTGTGCAGTTTAGTGTAGTGGCAGTTGCAGTGCTCGTAATAAAATTGGCGTGTGCTGGTAAAGAGTTTAATCATGGAGACACCCACAGAGTTAAAAACAACAAGAAAAGTATCCCATTCTGATGAAAAACATATCATATATCAGGTTATACAGTTCTGTAGACAAGAAAAACAGGAGAAAAAGCTACTCATACCCCTTGAAAAAGCAACCCTTAGGGCAGCAAAAATAGTGGGAAAGTCTAGGAGAACCATTATGAACATAATAAAGGATTTCGAAAATGCTTCACCAACTGGGATTAAGGTTACAACTCCGAGGAAGAATCGAAAATCACGCAAAATCATATCTCTTGATGATTTTGATAAGTGCGTTGTACGTAGAAAATTGTTGGAGTATTATGAACAGAAAAATGAAATTTCTATTTGGAGAAAGCTACTGATCTTCGCTAAAGAAGAAATAAACTTTCAGTGTGGTAAAGAAACATTTAGAAAAATATTAAGAGAAATGGGATTTCAGTTTAAGAAATGCCAAAAAAAAAAAAAAAAAAAACATCTGTGCTAATGGAGAAACCACAGATTGTTGCAAAACGTGCAGAGTACTTAAGGGTTATTAGTGTAAATGAAAAAGAATCACGTAAACCAGTAGTTTATACAAACGAGACTTGGGTCCATACTCACTATACCGTCAAGAAGTGCTGGCAACATGAGGAAGTGCCAGGTGTTTTGACTAATACTAGTGCTGGTTAAAGAGCAATTTTTGTACATGCAGGGGGATCCATGGGATTTATTTGGATTCAAAATCCAAATCAACAGATTACTGATGAAATGAATAGTCAAAATTATAAAAAGTGGGTAGAAGAGAAATTAATACCAAATATTCCACCTGAAAGCATTGTTGTGGTCGATAATGCACCCTCCATACGTACAAGAAAATAAATGCCGTAGCACTCCATCTCGAAAGGCACAGATTATTCATTGGCTAACAGAAAAGAAAATTGAACTTGATCCGCAACTGACAAAAAGTGAACTTCTAGATATAGTGAAAATCAATAAAGAAAATGCCAGTTTATTGGCTTGATAGAATAATGGAACAAAGAGGTTTTATAGTCTTACGCCTTCCTCCATACCACTGTGACCTTAAGCTTATAGAACTTATCTGGAATTTGATTAAACAAAAGATTGCAGCAAAGAACGTATCATCGATTACTTAGTGTAATCTGAAACCTATGACAACAAGCTGCATAGCTCAAATTACAAAAAAATTATTGGATAGAAGCATGCAAACACGTGGAAAGAATTAAGGAAGATTTTAAGCGCCGAGATGGGTTAATGAAGGAACCAATTGAATATATAATTATAAACGTGGGTCTAGAGAGCAGCGATGATGATGACGAAGACTGCATTCGTGATAAATGTTATTTCGAGAATATGGATATGGAAGGAAAAGAACGCAGTGACACTGATACGGTTGATGAAGGGAAGTGACACGGATACAGCAGATGAAGGACCTGAAACAAACATTCCCGGACGTGCTACTTCCGAGAATTAACGTGTAGACATCAGCAGGCGTGTACTGTTTTAACTGTGTGACTGTACATTCCCAGCATCGCCTTTGCCTTCGCTTCCCCTCGCTCCGCGCAGTTCCCTAAGCTTCATGTAGTAAATAAAACTGTGGCGCCCTCCTTCAAGTGCATTCATATCTTGGCCGACTAGTATATGAGCATCATTGGGAACTTATATATAAATCTTGTGCTGTGGGCCTTGAACGATCTGTTATGTGGATTGTTTTCAGCGCTTCGCACGTCATCTTCTGTGCCTTCAAAACTTAACAGAGCATTGCAAACAGGTGGTGCTCTTCATATCGATTCTGTTTCAGAAGGTGTCTTTCAACCCTTCGAAACATGTATGCAGCAGGTACCCTCTTTCCTGGAAAAAGTCGTTCTATCGGAAGCTGCTGAAAGTTTCATCTTGTTTCTCTATAGATTAACAGTGAACCTATGGTACATTCTCGGCGTGTGTATACTCTGCAATGTCTTCTGGACAGCAATGTATCATACATCGGCAAGCGCGGGAAATTATATAACACATATGTTGTGACAAGGAGAAAAGAGCGATTGAACGACAAAACGGGTGGCTGAAATAAAAAGTTGCAGCTTACATTTTCTAGTAAACAAAATAACAAGATAAGCTAATGCAGCGCTCGGTCAGTGAATGTCAGTACGCCTCGACGCTTTGCCATATGTCAACTACTTGTTTTCTGTATGCATTATGACATAAGCTGTGTTTCGTAGGAAGGTTTCAAGTACTAAGTAGATTAATGGAGATCTTTTCCACGCCAAGGATTGACGCAGGCGCATATAGTTAAAGCCACTTTCCTTGTGTGAAAGTTGGTTGAATGCATCAAGCATAATATTGTCCACAATAAAATGCCTACAACGAAGTGTAAATGATACATCTGGCAGTGGAAAACATTGTGATTATTCTATTTTGTACACACTCATGACATCAAAAATGTTACTTTTGTCAGAATATGAAATTATAGTTCCAATGAGATGAAACTAAAGAAAAACAAAAGCCCACTTCGGTAGCGTAGATGGTAGCGGGTCTACCTCACGTTCAAGAGGTACCGAGTTGGAATCTCGGTCAGGGTGAGTTATCAGGAAAAGGTTTTTACGGAAGTTAACTTTTGAATCTTAGCATCAGTCAGTCGTCGTCATCGGTACCTAGAGTGGGTTGATTACAGTTTGCGTAGATGTAAGGTTTACCAGTTTAAAATTGCCTCTCAGTCCCAAACACTTCACGAAAGGGCTGGCGAATAATTTTATTGATTTTAAAGGATACGAAGCTGAATAATTGAAAGTGATCTGGAATTTCTCTTGCTCTTAACGTCTAACTTGTGGTTTATGTCAAGAAACATTACTGTCAATTTATTATTACACGGGTCTTCTTTCTAAGAGTTCTATGTAATATGTTGTGTCCTCGCGTAAATACATGCTTTAGAGACTAAATTTGATGATACGTTATTTTTTTGCCAAGACAAGGGATTGCATGAGAGTTCATCAGGGGTTCTAGACTCCCCTCTGGGGTGTCGTGTTTCGCTAAGGGATATGGGACCCTTGATGCTGCTGAAACTGTGGTGTCAAATATCCCGCTGACATATAACGACCCGATGTCGGGTGTCAAGACTAAGAAAGTGACGCAATGTACTCCCAGGATTCGAAGCAAGTGCCCCTACACGAAATATTCACATGCTGCTACATCTTCGGGTGAAGCAAGTATTGTAATAGAAGCTGGGAACTGGTTTAAAAACAGGCCATGGTTTAAATATGGGCTAGTGCATGTTCTGGTAGTAAGTACTCTTTAACAAAGGGAGGTTGTAGGGCAACAGTTGGTGGGAGCCGCGTGGTTTGGACGCTGGCTTTTGTTACGTATGATTTTGCCAACTTGGAGATATAAAAACATTGTACATATGTGTTTATTTTATGCAGAAAATCTATATAACTGAGATGAGTTTTGTTAAGAGCATGCTGAACTGATGCTGGAAATATTTTTTCTTTACAGTTATTGAATACTGTTTTGTATTAAGCCTTACGGCATCTTCAAAGCGTAGCTATGCTGTTGGTCTAAATATGAGCTGGTCTGTTTGTTTGAATATGGGCTAGCTGATATTTAGACCAAATTTTTGTGCCCTTGAAATTGAAACAGAAGCTGTCTGCATGCATTGCATAATTTTCAACAAATAAAGCCAAGAAGAGGTGGACTTCTGAAAGCAATAAACAGTGATACAACGAGTCAAAAGGATACTTGGGGAAAATCCACACACACACACACACACATACACACACACACACACACACACACACACACACACACACACACACACACACACACACACACACACACACACACACACACACACACACACATTGAAAGGAAAGCATCGAGGAGCGTGGCAGCTTCAACTAGTTGAGAAAAGGCTTATTCAATTATCTTCAGAATCAGAAAGTGCTTTCTCGGATCCTATTCTGGAAGTTTGATGTTGAACTTGGTTTATTAAATGCGGTACTTAGATGCAAGTTGCAAGTTGCAAGCTCTGAGCTGCCCTCTTCTCAGAAGACTTAGGGAGAACTATGGGTATGAAGTGTGTCATACGTGGGCACAGTGGTTGTGCTGACATGGACATATGTTTGTGATTATTGTAATAGACAATCAAAAGCCAGTTTTAATTTCTTGCACTGTGATAACATTTTCAATGGCCCAATATGTGTTTCATTTGATTTATAGAGAGACACTTTATAAAGTTATTATTATGTAGTTTTCTTGATGCTTCATTGTCTTCATTTGTTACCTATTTTAATAGGGTGTTTGAGGCAGTCCACGTTTAAACCATATTTTCAATTTTCAAAATTTGCAGTACTAATTAAAACATGTATCTTTCGGCAAACCGAATATGCTTTTAGGTCGTTTAGTTCATATTGTAAGGCAAACATGTCAGTTGTATTTAGCTGTATTTCCTGCATACATTTTACATATTTCCTGCAACTTAAATCGTAAGTTCTAAAAGCAAAGTTTTAAACCAGTTCCTTTAGTATATCACAATTTTATTCGTCAAAGATGTGATTTTTTTCAACTTTGTTAGATAATTTCAAATGAGAAGCTGGGGCTAACCTATAAACATGGTTTGAGTGAAAATTTGCAATAGCTCTCTCTCTCTCTCTCTCTCTCTCTCTCTCTCTCTCTCTCTCTCTCTCTCTCTCTCTCTCTCTCTCTCTCTCTCTCTCTCTCTCTCTCTCTCTCTCTCGCAAACATGTGAAAAAATAGACATGACATTATAAGAAGAGCACTTTAGCTGTACTTTTGTCTAAGCTTCAAAGTTGCAAAGGTTCATAAAGTAACATACTGTTTCTTGTCAATAGTGGATTATTGAATTCGAACGGTAGCACAATTATATTTTGCAGAAATTCCACAACGTAATTAATACTGTCCCTAAGTTTTATGCAGCACAAAAAGTCCACATATCAAGCTTGCTTGCCCCTAGCTACTTCGCAACTACCAGAACAAGTTAGCTTCCTCCTCCGCAGGGTAAAAGTGCATAGGCACAGAATGTATTAGGAATTCATGACCAGAGCTTCCTTAAGCCAGCCACGCTTAAAATCAAACTAATAATAATAATAATAATAATAATAATAATAATAATAATAATAATAATAATAATAATAATAATAATAATAATAATAATAAATTAGGCAAATTCTTTGTATGGCGGAATTTCAAATTAATTAAAACAGGTTTAGCTAAAGAAGTCGAGGTTTCCAATTTTATTGTAACTGTTTATCTTACTGGAAATGTTAAGACATTTGCCTCAAACATAAAATATTGTGGATAACTATAGCTGTCGGTCAACATAGATAACATTGAACATTTTCTCAAATGTTTATGGCTTTTAGCAGTTTTGTCCTTTTAAAAACTAACCATTTTCAAATCCAGTATCTTTAGGCAGCAAAGTGCTTAATTATACAATATTTTAAATGTTATTTTCTTATGCTATGAAGAGATAAAAATCAAACATATAAAAACTAGAAAAGGCGAATATTAAAGCGGCAAATTTCAAAGGTAATACATAGTAACTTCTACAATTTAATACAAGTATTAAATGTTACTCTTTAAAATTCAAATACTAAAACGTCATAGTTTTTAAAGCATGTGGCTTAAATTTACTTTCAATTAAAGAACAAAAATGTCACATTAATTTCAACGGAGGATTCTCTTAATTTAAGCAAAACTTGGGAAGCTGGAGGAGGCAGATATGTTTTAAATGGTTACAGGGTTCATTGTATTTCCAAAAATGTATAGAGTTGGGGTTTTAAATATGTCTTTTGTCTTAACCAAACTTGCCCACGCGCTCCCACATGCGCAGTTTATAGTACAGCCACGCCAAAAACAGGGCGCCCTATTGTGCGAGGGATCCCGGTTTCGATGCCCAGCTGAGAGTGGAAATTTTTTCTCTAGCCAAGATTACTCGCTATCCTCTCCGTAAGTGTGAATAAGAGTGTAAATGCGTGTTATGATTAGGGTCCGGAAGTTAAGCAAGCGAAAAAAAACAATACCAAAGGTTAGTAGTGTCGTGGTTATACGCTGCCTGCGTCTCGTACACATAGGGAAGGGGACTTAGTGCCATGCAGTCGCGCACGTACTCATATAACCACGGTCACGGGCAACGGTAATCTATCAAATGTAGTCACTCGACGGACACAGTGCCATAGAATGTATTGCACACTTATTCATGAATTATACAAAACAACCCTATCTTTTCCATATATATATATGAATATAAACAAACAAATCATTAATATTTACAATGTGCACAGTAATTTATAAGCTAATTCGTTGTGACAGTACTACATTATGTCTTTGCATATGCCTCAGTGTTCCAACAATTACATGCGCTACAGCCTTTCCCATACAAACTGTCTTTTCGTCTATGGAAACCCATATTCTGTTGTCGGACACGAAGTTTCTAATATCTTAATTACGTCTTTGTAGCACAGCTTTAGATATGCCTTGCATACTGTGGATGGGAATATTTTCCCCGTATATTTTTCTAAAAACTGATTGAAATACTATTTTCTACTTTCCAGAAGGGGATGTTTGCTCCCACTATCATGACGAACACTACTGTGTCTGTCTGCATTAACGTTAAACTCTGAAGGTGCATATCCCTCACTTGACTGTCTATACCTCGTGCACCACTTCACGAATTTTTGGCTAAACTTTCGGGCTCTTATGATTCAGTGTATAAAATCCAGAGAAACAGTTAGCACGTTGCAGGAAGGCAGTAATTGCGAAGGGCGCCGATATGACCAGTGTAATTAAAGCTATTGTATTAATGGAACAATAAGAAATCAATGCTTGCATATTCGAGTTATTTTATAATAGCAAATGTCCAAGTCTGGGCACGTATCTATATCGTTTCCATCAAGCATTCCTTGTGGTTATCATTAAACATATAGAAAAAGTAAGCTTTAATGTAAATAAGTGTTAGCCGAAAGGGAACGCGTGTGATTGCTACACGATGTTGAAGCGTAATATTTTCTTCTACTTTTATAATTTAGTTTATTTGTGCATTATTTATTCAGCTGTTGTATTTCAGAGTAGTGCATTGCACATTTTTTACTTTGTCCACTGCTTAACTATATTAGTAACTAGAGGAAGTAGTGAATTATACACAGAAATTCAATGGAAATACACGTTTTGAGATACCCTGTATAAAATCAGTTTTAGAAAGAGGTTCATGTGTGTCTATGCGTGAACAGCAGAACTCAAAAACGAAAGGAAGGTTCATCCGACTATGGCTGCTGGCACGCTGAGGTTCAGCCTGAATGTCCTTACTATGTGTCCACCCTCAAAGAGTCTTAACTGCAGTAACTAGGATTTTGAATATGTAGTTGTAAGTTGACTTGTTTTTAGGTTAGACGGTGCCTATGTGTCAGTATACCACCTTGATGGGAGCGGTTTCAAAATTCTTTAATTTGATTGTAGGTTGATATATTTGGAGGGTAGTTATCTCTAAGAAGAGTAACCAGCTGGGGTCTCGATTTTGCCTGAAGCGGCCTCTTCTGGGGTCATAATCCCTAGAGATATAATCAGGAGCTTTGATGTAGTGCTAAACTGGCATAGATTTGTTGCCCGTCGCCTAATTTCATCCTTAACCTCTAAAAGAGATGGGGCTTCGTGAAGTAGTCTCAAAGGGAAGGAGTGCCCAACAAAATATGTGGATCTGATTTCCCTGTCCTACTTCGGCTGTGCCCATAAAAGCCAGCTTCTGTGCCCATGTCCAAATTTTGAGGTGTGCAACATGAAGACTATGAGTGGTCGTAAGAAGTGTAATTTAAGACAAACTGGCATCCCGGACCTCAGCGAGGAATACAGTACAGGATTGCTCCCTGCGCCCGAGCGGAGAGGTCCCTGATGTGTTCGCGAAAAATTGAGACCCCTGTCCAATTTCACTCCCAGTTAGGTAGTTGAATTTCCCCATTCAATCCTTCTTTCTTTAAACTGGATTGTGGGACAGTCAGTGGGGGTTTGGCGCTTCGTGAGTAGAACGGAGTGGCTCTTATTCGAGTTAACGGACATGTGCTATCGCCGACGCCACTCGTTACAAAGCGAAGGTGTCGTTGTCTGGGGTTGAAACCTCTGATAAATTGTTTATCTGTGTAGAACATGAGTCCATCATTAGCATACTGGGTAATGTTGATGTGCGGCTGAGTTGGGAAGTCTGCCATGTCAACGCTGAAAACAGTTGGGAATAACAATTAGAGCCTTCGGGAGCTCCGCCTCTAGCTGGCCTTAGAGTAAGTATGTTTACCCCGTGACTCTGGGAGTCACAGCAGCAGCCTCCATCACTCGCAGTAGCTGCAGGGGTGTAAGGTACTCTGGACGAATCCGAAATGCTGGTGGACACTTTCGAGAGGGTCTGAAGGAGGCTGATCGATCGCTAGTAGGACGGATGTACAGGATCCTTCCCAGGCTTCAAAATGCAGACCCCTGGGCCTCTCTCCACTCTCATAGAAAGTACCCCAGGGTGAGACACACGTTGAATACTCTTGTCACGAAGAGCACTGCGTGTAAGGGAAGATGCCGGAGCATGAAGGGTGTGAGCCCATGAGGATCCACTGTCTTTTTATGTTTGAGACACTGGAATGTCCCTTGGAGCTCACTTGGAGGAATTACTGGGAGTCTTTCTGATGTTTAGGAGTTCGCTATTAAAGTTCAGGATTTTCTAAGGATGCGACACAACATTAAAAAAAAATCCCTCTCGACAAAATATCTTATATGGAAAAAATTAGCTTTGTTTTTCTATTTTCTCAAAAATATTCCTGGCGATTTTGATTAAAATGCCACATTTTAAAGATTTTAAATGACGAATAAAATGCATTTCTTGAATATTATGGGAACAGTCTCTGAAAACCTGTTTATTGTGAGTGACTTTTGTATAACTGGTAAGTTCTCATCAAAAAATACAGTTTATTTCAAATACATTTATATTTTTTTCCAAAATGGGTATTATTATTTGTTTAAATTTTTAAATGCTGCTAACACTACACTTCGTGGAACTCATTCTTTTCTTAACTAAAATGTTACGCATATAGAATATGCGTATAGGAAATTAATAACAGCGTAATAAACCATTAAGAAATACAAAGTAAAGTGTTACAATTTAAATTGAGTTATACATATAAATATCTTTAAAACAGTGAATAATATTATGAAGGATCTTAAAGTAATTCAGAGCTGTGGTTATTTCTAATATTCTGTTTTTCTTCCTTAATGAACTATAGGTATAGTAGATTCTGTATTCGTGTAGTTGACTGTTAGTAGTATGCCACAGATGTGCTTACTAGCGATTAGGATATCATATAGCAGTTAGCTAAGTATATCCAATTCTTAATCTTGTTAGTAAAACTTGTTCTATCCATTGTAACTTACATTTAGATGGTAAGTATTTATATAAAACTACACTGTAGCATCAACAAAGCCCAAAGATTGTTAATCTTTTTACTGAAGAATCTCAATGATCTCTGAGGAGTACGGATGCTTTGATTGAGGAGTTATGTATTGCATTTCTTCACTACTAGGTGTGCCTTTCATTACCAATTAAGTCATAATATGAAGGTATTCGTATTACAATTTATTTTCAGGGGAATGGACAAGGATTGGGATGGCCTGTATTAGTATATCTAATGTTCATGGGTCATTAATTGTGTGGGACTGAGAGTTGTATTCCACATGTTTAATGTTCAGCATTACATGTTTCACTGCGTTCAATCCAGAGGTGAAGATAGAAAATAAGTTAGGTAGTTGAAATGACAGAACTAGTTGTACATCCCGTTCCCTTCACAGTTTTGGATCCATCTGTGTAATCTGAATTGCATTGGTGAATTTACAGGCACATTTCACTTCACATGCTTTTAAATATCACGGGATTGATTTCTCTTTTTGGTGCCGCAGAGATCCCATGGTAATAGGTTTTAATATTACCAAACTAATAATCCATTAATACCCCTTGTTTTCCATTAGGAAATGACATCAAGCTCATACTGTGACTATCCTTTCACGATAATTATCATATTATCTATTGGAACATAGGCATGTAGATGTAAGTGGACTTCTATTTGCTGCTGAAGTACATAACTGTTTACTTTTGATGTTTAGGGATACTTTATATATTTCAAATACAGTTTCTTAATCGTACTGGTGTGGAATGCTCCGGTTGCTGTTCTCAATGTAGAACCTTGGATAAAGTTTTAAATCAGTTGTAGATGCAGAACTGTGAACTGTGGCCCCGTAATCCGGTTTAGCTTGAATTGGAGTCCTGTTCGCATGAGCACTGAACAGTCCGCGCTTATTAGATGACACAGCCTTCATAATCTTCCATTCCGGTATAGAGTTTTCATCTCTTTTAGGATGAGGAAGCCATGTTAATTTATATCAGATGTCCTAATAGCTTAACCTGATATCCTCCATCATGGTAGTATAAATCATTGGATATGTGAGGATTTGCCTTTTTGAAGTTGATGCATTTAGACTTTAATTTAGAGGGTTTAATTCTGTTTACTGGGGCGATTTTTCAGTTATGTCTAGAGCAGCTTGCGTTGGCTTCCTCTAAACGTAATGTCAAATCATCTAGAAATAAACATCCTGCTACTGACGAGACAATGTTGTCTAATTGCAATTAGAAACAGAGTTAAACTCAGTTCAGCTGCTTGATGGATTCCATTTTCGGTTATTACTGTATTAGAAAGAATATAATTTATTCGTCCTTGTATAGTACTTGGCTATAAAAATTATGAATGAAAGCTCAGGTATTCTCTTTAATATAGTTGTTGTAAGTATATATAAACAATTATATTTTCAATTAGTTTTATAAGCTTTTTCAACATCAAGACTAACCACAGTTGCATTTTGAGAGTTAAAATGCTTCCCATATTTCAGATTCCAGAGGGATGAGATTATTTAGCGTGAAATGGAAAATCTGCTTTGTATTTTCCTAAAGAAAACCTGAATCTCTGTAGGGTCCATCTTAAGCGATTGTTTACACTTCTTTCCATTAATTTTACATAAAGTACAAATCAAGGAAATTCGTATGTCTGCCTCACGTTCAAGAGGTCCCGAGTTCGAATCTCGGTCAGGGTGAGTTACCTGGTTAAGTTTTTTCCGAGGTTTTCCCTTAACCTTAAAGACGAATGTCAGGCAGCTCTAAGCTCCAAGGGCTCCGGACTCATTTGAGCATCACTCCACCAATTTCATTCATCGTCTGATGTTACTTAACGTTGGGGGACATAAATTGAAAAAAAAGGAAATTGGTCAAGAACTATAAGATTAGTATTGTATTTGACAGGTATGGGGTTGATTATATGTGCAGAAGAAATTTAAAGCTCTTGCAGAACTTTGTTTTAGTAGCTCATATGTCATGTTATCAGGTCCTAAGCTTATGACTCCTACTTCTATTTAATGTTCTTCTTAGTTATTTTATATTTAAAACATTGCTAAATCTTGCTCGGTGTCTTCATTATAGAAGATCTTTAGATCAAACTCTTTACGTATTTTATTTCAATTAAATCATTGCTAGTTTGTATTACTTGAAAATTTTAAACAGTATTGGGCAGTAAATCAGCTACCTAAATGTGATGGGCCTAATTAATTATTCTCAGGGTTTTAAGGAGTATACTTTTCATTTGATAATCAATTCTTCCGATTCTCATTTCGATTATATTTTTCTCAAATGGAAGCCGTTATTATTTTATCCCTTTCGTTTTAATCCCCCTGCTGATCATGCAGAGGGTACGAAATTTAACGAAAAACATTTGACTATCGCTTTACCCTACATCCATGTTTCCCTATTCCCATTGTACCTAAAAGGAAATGTGTAATAAAACAATTTCTACAAACATTTATTCGATTAACACGAAGCAGGAAACAATATTTGCGTAAGAACTGTTTTCGAATGGCTAAAGAATGTAATGTGAATGAAATAACTTTTCTTTTAAAAAGGTTCATCGAGGGCTTCGGCATGAGGGGGAAAAAAAAAAAAGATTGGGGTTACTAACGCTGACTCTAGGTTTTGTTACTAGATCGAAACAGTTCTGTAGTGAAATATACACAAACTCTTCTTTCTATCCTATCTTTATCTCTCCTTAGATTGTGTTCAAAAGAAAAATGTGTATACCTAGTCGACATCGCAACCCGAATACTCTGTTTTGTGGCTAGAATGCTAATCATTTCAAATTGTGCTGTAAATGTCTCTTTACTTTGTACAATATTAACGTGGCTAATACATTTCGCCTGCACTGCATCATCATACAACATGTTGATAATTGTGTTGCAGAGGTATCCTTTAATGCAGAATTACGATCTACAGACAAGAGGGACAGGTTCCATAGCCCAGCTCATAAATCAGCTGTATATTTTCAAACTGTCGGTCTTAGCCAAACATAAAAGACCATTTAAGTGAGGGATCACCACCATTAAAGTGGTCAAAGGATAGCTTGTGTCCATCGCCCAAATGGGGTTCACTAGTTTCTTTGTGTCGAATTTTATGGAGTTTTGAACTCGGAGACTCGCCCGACATCAGATCTACACCAGAGTAGAGGGGTTGTCAGTGGCGTCTGCGCTCCATGTTATTATATCTGGGATAAGGAAGAAAGTAGGCCAATAGGCCATCTCTTTGAAGACCAAGGTAAACCTTATTCCAAGGAAGTGACTTGTCACATTTTTACTCCACGTGGAGCCTCAATTGCCATACTTCCCAATTTTAGTTTTTTCTGTCTAATTACTTTCAAACGTTCGTGTTAAGAGGTTGCAACTCCGCAGATAGGACTAAACAGAGCGGATCTGTGCTGTAGAACAATTGAGGATTCCTGAAAGGATGCAGCCTATCTGCACACAGGTTGACTATAGACAATCTTACTGAAGGATTAAAAACTTCAATATTATTTCAGTATCTTTTCAGTATGTCATTTGTCATTTTAGACATGTCTTCATATGCAATTTTTTTTCTCATTGGAAATGTCTCACACACGTTGGTTTTTATCTAGATCCTCTGAATTTTCACATGCTCAGTTAGAAAAATTATCTGGTGTAAAATGTTGTATTTCCTCTGTACTGCCAAGAGTTTTAATTGTTGATTTTTGAAGCAGTGTAGACTTAAAAAAACATACAAAAACTGTTCCAAAAAGAGATATATAATCTGATAGAAAGGTCATGTACCCACGCGTGCAAAAGTTTTCCGATGTACGAGGGGTTTGGAGAGGCAAGGGGAACAAAATTCTATGATCGTTTAGTTTAGTCTTGTGAAAATAAAGGTCAAGTTTACCTGCTCATCAACACTGACGTTACCCTCCACCGACCACTGGAGGCACGTGATGATTAATTATCCTGCCTAGCATTCTACCCAATAATAATAATAATAATAATAATAATAATAATAATAATAATAATAATAATAATAATAATAATAATAATAATAATAATAATAATAATAATAATAATAATAATAATAATAATAATAATAATAATAATAATAAATGTTGGTGATAATGATGATAATCATAAAACCCAGAGGTGCTGAAAGAATACACTGCCACTTCCGACTTGCAGCCAGATTTCAGGACTGCTGTTAGAAGAAAAGAACTAGCGAGGAGGAAAAAATATACTACAGAGATGAATATGGAAGTTATACGAACATTTTTTCTCATTACAAAGTGTAATGATGTGCCATCACCTAGTTGGAGATACTCAATGTATATGGAGTTACAGACTTGACTTTAACTGACCAGAACCAGACATTAGAGATAAAAAATATCTTGAAACTATGAAGTGTAAAAACTATACCAATAGTTACATTGGTGGAAGCTGTGGCCTCAACATTCGTAGCACAGATAATCAGCAATAAACAACGAGCAACATCACTCCAAACGCCCGCCTCCGTAGCGTAGATGGTAGCGTGTCTGCCTCACGCTCAAGAAGTCCCGAGTTCGAATCTGGGTTAGGGTGAGTTACCTGGATAAAGATTTGTCCGGGGTTTTCCCTTATCCCTTAAGACGAATGTCGGGTAGCTGTAAGCTCCATGGATCCCGGACTCATTTGAGTATCATTTTATCCATTTCATTTATCGTCCGATATGACAACGATGGAGGGCGTAAATTAAAAAAAAAAAAAAACGACTCCAAACATGCCACATTGTGAGAAGGTTTTTTAGCTGCTGTATAAGATGAAATTCTTCTCAGCAGCATCAATGCCAACAAAAGTTGTGAAATAGTGATAACGAAATAACAACAACAACAACAACAATAATAATAATAATAAATAATAATAGTTGTTTTCTATGTTTATTTGCATCGAACTATTTAAAATGAAATTATCTATTTCTCACATATTTATCTATACATATATGTTGCACATTTATTGGTATAACTGATAGTGTTCAATATCTATAAATTATAGATATAAATATCAAATAAATAATTCACTGAAGAAACCTGATTCACAAACTACATAGTTGCCCGTCTCGGTAGCGTGGTGGTAGCGTGTCTGCCTGCCGTTCAAGAGGTCCCGAGTTCGAATCTCGGTCAGTGTGAGTTACCTGGATAAGGTTTTTTTTCGGGGGTTTCCCTTATCCTGAAAGACGAATGTTGGGTAACTCTAAGCTTTAAGAACCCTGGGCTCATTTGATCATCATTTCATCCATTCCATTCATCGTCCGATATGACTTAACGTTGGAGGACGTAAATTATTAGAAAAACTGCATATTTGGTTCTGAATCTTTTCTGTGAATAATAATAATAATAATAATAATAATAATAATAATAATAATAATAATAATAATAATAATAATAATAATAATAATAATAATAATAATAATAATAATAATAATAATAATAATAATAATAATTATAGCAATGATGATGACGATGATACTAAAAGCTGACGAGGATGTCTTAGGTCCTGGCATTCTGATCCCAAGTTTGCGAGTTCAGATCCGGTCTAGTTCGATGATTTCTACTTGAGGCTAAAAGTGAAATGCATGATATCAGTTTTACTAACATTTAAAGAACACCTTCGTGAAACCTCCGACATGCCGGTGACGCTAATGTGATTTTGTATATCAACTGTCATTAACAAACAAAATAATTATTTTATTTATTTCGTTGGTCGTTAAGTCATTTGGCAACTTGGTGGCTATATTAATTGTAGTAATATGTCCATATAATCTGTTCTTGAGTACTGTAACAAAGAAAATAATGTATTTATTTTCGGAATAAGATACACCTAATTTTAAATACCACCCAGTTTAATATTATATTACCTAATTATCGCTAACCTATGAAAGGTAGAAGTATTTCGTTCCAGATAAAACCACAAGTTTGAGTATTGGAAATGCATTTAAAAAGAAGAAAGGGAGATTAAAAGGTTGAGGTATGTGTGTGCCAGAGAGGAAGGAAGAGAAAATGACGTCAATAAACAAAGGATCGATAAATACCTAAGTTGATACTGGAGAGTTGTATGAAACCACCTACGTTTCATGTGACAAAATTGTGTTTATTTTCCATTGAGGCTTAAATGCCTGTGCGCCGAACTCGCTGCTCAGGTATAAGAAAACTGAAGCGTCCTGGCGCAACTAACTGATAAGAAACCTGCCTCCCTCCCGTAGGTCAGTCTTGCACGTATCGGAATACATTTGCTCGCGTCTGTACCTACATTTTTTGTATATTATTTTAAATCATAGTTCATTGTTAATTATCACCTGAAAAGCAATAAAAGTACCTACGTCCCGTTCTTTAAATCTAGTTACGTGGAAAGATGTGCTGGCTTTCAAATCGTTCCTTAGGGTTCGTACAAACATTCCATTGTTACTGTGTACATGTTTAGCTCCTTTAAGTTTAGCTATTCTTTCACATTGCTGTTCCTGTTGAAAGAGATGGCAAATGATAGACATCGCATTTTGAATAAATGTACACATTACGTAGTATTTAACTATAAAATTCCAGAAGCTTGTTCTGAACAAGGGCCTCGTGTACGGAGTGACGTTTTGTCTGTATCTTGCATGCCCGGGGTAATCATTAACCATTGAAAGTCTTATTTCTCGGTGTTTATAGATTGTACGTCATTTTCAGTATGTTTCGGGACACACGTGGAAGCAGGAGAGATGGCTAACTGTATGTGTGAAGAGCAGTGACGGGGATGGAGTCAAGTACTTTTTGGATAAGCGATGCAGTGACTTGAGGGAAACCCTGATGCTCTTAATCTTATCTCTTAGCAGATTGTTACTGTGATAATCCCCTGAGCTCCCAATTACAGTTAATATATTTCGTATCTACCGGTTTGTTCATAACTAATTTAATTGTAATGTGAGTGGGATGTTTTGGTCTCTTACTGCTGATAAACACAGAAATATTCGTGATACTGAATAAGCCTTAACGAGCACAGGAAGTAATGAAAGTTTGCGTCACTTTTATTTCCTTTAATACTGATGCCAATGTTTTGTTTGTTTTCTGTAATATATTATATAGTTTACCGTATTAAACTCCAAGGGATGTGGCCGCGCCTTGGCTCAGTGGTTGGACCGCTTGGCTCTCACCAAGGCGGTCCGGGTTCGATCCCAGGTGACCGAAAAGTGAGATTTGTGGTGGACAACATGGCGCTGGGGCGGGTTTTCTCCGGAATCTCCGGTTTCCCCCGCCATGTCATTCCACCGGTGCTCCATCTTCATTTCATGTATCATCAGTGTCACCGCCTGCGGTGCCGTATGTAGTAAAAGCGGGCGTTAAACACTACACATTTCATTTCCAAAGGGATGATAAGTAAAGGTGAACTAGTTTGAACTTCTTCCTGGTGATTACAGTGTTTGTCCTTGTAGTTTTGGGGACGAGGAAATGTGGATTTTTTATCTATCGGTTTCCTCTTTTATTTTATTCGATACTCATCCCTCTCCATTGCCTAAATAGGCTTTACGGGCCTGGGTTTACCAACCCGACTGCTGTTCTCACTCTGACGTACCAGAGCAAAGGCAGACAATCCTCTAACCGATACGGAGAAATGGTGTGGGCAGCATTGCGGAATGTTGTTTTTCGTGGATGGGTTCGCTGTCATCTTCCTCACGATGCTGAATGGGCACCGGTCCTATACCCAGCAGTTAAAAATCCGTACTCCCATAGGACTGAAGCTGGAACACATTCGTGGCCAGGAACCAGAACTCCGCGCTCTAGTCCACTGTACCATCGCAGGACATTCACCACTAAGGCCAAACGATCTTTATGACCATTTAACCATAATGTTAAACGAGAGTTCAGGGTTTAAAAAAAATCGACTTCAGTTTTCATCGATTTCATTCTAAATACTAAGGACAGGGAAGTACGTTAGCCAGCTGTGAAATTTCTAAAATGCATAATTTCGTTTGAATTTATTTGAAACTTGCCACAATAATTATGGTGTGAAGATATGTACCAAATTTCATATGTTGCGTCGTTATTTTTTCATATATTGATACGTTCTTTCATACGTTCGTGAAGTTCTGCGCGATAAAGTTACACTTTGGAGGAAGTTATTTCTTATTTGTCCTCCATTTTAAGATGTCGTAATTTTATTCTAAATGCAAAAACAATTTTCACAACGTGAATATGTATTGAATTAAGTACATCATGTGATCCATGTTAGCGAACAAAACATTTGTTATTGTTATCCTGTATTAATATCATCATTATTTGTTGATGTATTTGTTTATTATACGCAATTATATTGCAAGGTACATCGGATGAAACAGTCCGAAGACGTAAAGTCTAGAGAAACTGGATAAAACGTTCACCATTTCTGAACTGTAGTAAAGCAGCGCATGCCATGAATGTCGTTGCTTATTTTGCTGCAATTATTTTGTGCGTGTGAGGATTCCTGGAGCTCTCTGCAATCAGGGTTTTGTTTGTGGTCGCTTTCCTATAACAAGTGGTTTATTATAATCATTTAACTGGCCCCTTATATTGTTTCAACAAAACAGGGGTTGCCAAATATTTCATAACGGAAGCAACATTAAGCGTCTGACAATGAGTAACCGGCAAAGCCACATGTTCAAGAGTGGAACAACAAACTCTTAGGCGTGAGCCGCACAGATTGGATTAGTTTTCAAACGCGGTGTTTTATTGAGCTAAAATTTACACTGGTAGGCCGCGCCATGGCTGAGTGGTTAGACCGCTTGGCTCTCACCTAGGCGGACCGGGTTCGATCCCAGGCGACCGCAAAGTGGGATTTGTGGTGGGCGACATGGCTCTGGGGTGGGTTTCCTTCGGGTCCTCCGGTTTCCCCCACCATCATTCCACCAATTGCTCCATCTCAGGCGTTGGGCTGACCCCTCAACCCTGATTTCATCTCAGGTCAGATGCTTCAACTCCCTCGCTCTGAGGGAACCCAAGCGCCTCCTAACGTCAGCATTGACGAGAAAGGGAGGAAAAAAATTACACTTAAGTACTACTCAATAACCGAATAATTATTTGCTGGACAGATATCTTTCATTCATAATCTCATGATTGGCAAACAGCTTTCGTACATACATTTACAGCTGATACATAAATCACTTTTACATAATAGGAATTCATATTCACTGAGAAGAACTTATAACTATAAGTTTGTATGCGGGCCAAACAAAAGCAGCGCGCTGGACTGTTTGGGCCCCCGTACCGTTTGGCAGATCCTCTTTCCCCGTATATAAATGCTGCAGTGAAAGTAAAAGATCGTGTCTCATGCTAACGTAACACCATTTTGCACATATTGGAAACTTTGCAATGGTTATTGTTGGTAACTATATTCTTAAATCATACGATAGAAAAAGCAAACCCTTAAAAAGTTAGTTTAATTTGTTTGCTGAATATAAACGGAGCATTTTAATTTAACACAAATACTGTATATCAGTTTACCTTGTTTATTTTTTATTTAATTATGCTCTGTGAATGGGGCTAAAAGCTTTCGTTTATAGGCAGCTTCTTTGGGAGAGTCCCTGACCTCTTATTTCTGCAATTAGTAATGCAAATTGAGCGTGATGGGACACAATATTATACCCAAGCTGCAGTAAATTAAGTTTTGGTCAGTTCTTGTCTTTCTATGGTAGGATTTTTAAGTCTCAAATATAGTTCAAAAGCGAAGTTTATCCAAGCTCAAAATTCTGTACCACTGTACGCGTGCTGCAAACAAACAAATAAACGCACTTGGTTACACCTATTGACAATGTCCGAATTATTTTCCCTACAATTGTACATTTTTTAGGTGGAAATCATCTTTATTAAATATATTAACTAAAGCGTGGTATCTCGCAGCCAAGGCAAAACTCTAGCAGTGTACGTGAATTCTCATACTTATTACATCCACACTGCGGACGTTCTAATTATGGAGGTTAAACTATCAGAACAATTTCTAAGGGAAGAGTTCATTTATGGTTTCCCAGAAAGTGTTAGAAACCCATTAAAGGGTGTAAGGATATACAATCCAGTATTTCTTATAAGCAGCACGACCATCTGGAAAAGATCCCATCTGCGACACGGAGGGTATTGTCACCTATGTTTGGCTTCTAATTCGAAGGAGCTTCCGTGAAGTTCCTATTTCCTCTGTCACTTTTGTCTCTCAGGCCTCCCATATTGCTTCCGCTGGAAGCTATTTCTCAGTCTGATGAAGGTTTTATGGACCGTCCACCGGCATACACTTGTGAACCTGTATTGTGCAGCGTACGGTTACAAAGTTATGGCCCAATTCTTGGGGTTTGTAATCGACACAGTAGTAATATTGTAGATGTTTAAACTTAACTCGAAAAAGTAGTATTTGGTTACTCTGAGTGTTACATGCTTCCTTAAGTACACACAGGGAAAGTTACAATTACGGGATATCACATTACCCAGCAATTTTGGAGCACAATTTTCAGCTCATATTTGTTTATTTGCTTGTAAGCAAGCTGATGTGCAATGCTGCGGCTCTACCTTCAACACAGCATGTTGAACGGTGTCATATGCGTAAGTGTAATAGTAGTTTCGATTTATATTTAGAAAGGGTTTTAAACATTTATAAAAGAAAAACAAACAACATTGTGTAAAAATATATTTAATTTTGTGATTGGCCGTGGTAATAATTGTATTACGTAATGTAGTGACGTAGCAGTAAATCGGCCAATCACATAAAAGTATTGGGTAGCGATAGTAACGAAGGATTAAATAATATTCGTGGAGAAACCAAAAGAAAAGTACATCTTTGGTAGTTACTGGTTTTTAAATTTGATTTTGTGTGCTGCTGTTGGAGGTGTTCCTGGTATGCCTGCAAGCCATGCAGTCATAATCCCGAAAATGCCTATTGTTGAGGCAAACTCTCCTGGAATTTTACAGCCCGGCACTTGAAATCATCATACAAAGATGGTAGAAATGATGCACCCTGTGTAGTCTGCAGCCATGCCTCAGATCTTTCAGGCGGAAACAAGCGCAGATAAGACTATCCCAAAAGAGAAACTTTACAACAACAACAAAAATTACAAACTTCACTTTCTTTACAAAAGAAACAGAAAATAACACGGAATCCCACAGGACATCTCCATACTGCTAAACAGTTTCAAACTACGCCGCAATCTGTTTACCTACCTAAAGGATATAGACATTTGGAAATTAATATAAATTATGTGCAATATACTTAAATCAATTGTAATTCATAATCTACACAATGGTGTTAAAGTAATAAATTTTTTTTTTTTTTGCAAAATATGTCCTTGTCTTTGTTTTCAGTTATCTGTATTTAATGTAAATTGGTTTCATAATTAATGTTATTAATGTGTATAGTTTATATGTTTGATTGTAATCGTGTATATTGAATGTAAATTTTTATATATGTTACTAATTGTATTATTTTGTAAAAATGGTCGCGATATGACTCGGGAAGTTAAAGCGACCTTAAATAAATAAAAAATAAAAAAAAAGACTATCCCAGTTTTACTCCCATGAGGTGATTGAATTCTTCCGTTTAGTTCTTTGGTATTGTTAACAGAATGTGAAACAGCTAGCAGTGATGCGGTGTTTGTTTGTTTTTAGAACAGCTTGATTGTTGTCCACGTTAACGGACTTGCGCTAACGCCAGTATAGCTGTCGGACAAAACGGTAGTGTTGTACAGGATTGAACGCTCGGAAAATATCTTACCATCAGCATATACTGGGTTATACTGACGTGCAGCTGAGTTGTTCACTTCGTAAAATGATATATACAGTAAAACCTCCCTGTTATAAAATGGGACGCGAACGTTCCGGTATTATTTTCCGTTTACACAGGTTTACGTTTTACAGAGGGTTGTGGTTGAATAGAAATAAATGACGAAATAGTCTTACAGGTTTACAGTGAAGGAACAATGTAAAATGAAGTGTAAATAATAATAGGCTGATATGTATTATGTACTAGATTTTTAACTTGCATACAATAATTGTAGTTTATCGCCTAATTTCTCTGTCTGTTTTTAATTTTTCCTTTGCAATCTTTTTAACTGTCTGCCTATCAACACCAAGTTTCACCACACAGCATTCAAAACAATGTTATGACGGTGTTTGAAACTCTTGAAGCTTCCATTGGAAGCTCTGAAGTTTACTTTGCCTAATATTCTTGCTGTTTCTAAAGCTTCAGTCTGAAGCAATGTTCCAGAAATGGGAATTCGTTTAGCACGCGCGCACTAACAAACAACTCGAACGCAGTGCGATTTAGCTCATCATACTCTGTAGATTTTGTGATGCGTTTCACATGCCCTGCTGTTCCCTTTAACCTCTCGTCTTTAAATTGTATATTTTCAAAATCTTATAAATCTCTGTTTTCCCCACTTCAAACAACACAGTTAATTCTTTAGCTGGACATTCGTTCTTTTCGTGTTCTAAAATAACCTTATTTTTTTTTTCTTCCAGTGATGTGTTATGTTTAGAACTCATTTTACACAATTTATGTACACAAAGACTATGTTTTTAAAACTCACCAAATTTCACAGTTTTCTTCCACTCGTACTTGATCACTTGTAACAACGAAACTGAGAATGAACACTGTACCCTTACCATGTGTGTTAGAAGAGTTAGGAGAGCTAACGGTTTGTTTTCCCTTTTCCTCGAAGGATTACAGTTTGACTTTATGGTTCATGGAACTTCGGTGCGCGCGACAGCACTTGCAAAATTATTGCACTACTTAAAATACGTACTTTGCAGTTCCCTACACATAAAGTAAACAGTTTTTCGGCTTACATGGGAAATAGCCCCGTTCCGAAATTGATTTTTCATTTTTACAGGTTTGCGGCTTATAAGGGGCTCTTTTTAGGCAGGTTTTGCCGCATTCATAATGAAACGGGGCCTTTACAACTCGCGCTGAAGTTTTCATTACTCCTCTTGTTATTTCGCGATTGTTTTTAGATAGACTAATGCATTTGTATGCGAATCAACGTTAAACCAATTCATCATAAGTATGGATTCGTTACCAGATGATACAGATATTACACTATTAGGTAACAGAAAGCACTCTAGGAGTCAAATTGTATCAACACGTTCTCTGCTCTCAATGAACTTGTTTAGGTATCAGATTACATAAAAAGGAGAATTAAAACTGTAATTTAGCTACGTGTTTGTGCTAAAATATATAGGTCATTATCCGCGCAGCTTTGCATTGATTGATCACAGCGTGGTCACTGCTGCATCGAATGTTACCAAAAATGTGACGCAATTATACGAGTTTTAGATACTGGTTTCGATTAGCTGTAACTCCAAGCATTGGGCTTTTTAGTGTGTCCTCATATTACTAATCTATTTTCAACTAACGTTTCTATAGAAATATCTTTCCTGTTTTCATCCTACACGTGGTTTTTGCACAAGGTGGCCTTTATTTTAGAAACAAAGCGAAACAAAATACTTTCTTTTAATTTTAAATACAATATTATGAATCCAGTTAAGAAATGTTGTGTAGCTTATACAGTGGCAAAGATTTCGTTCCATTGAAGCAGCCGTTTGGAATTAAAATCGCTTGTCACTCTTCACTCCAAGAGGCTTGAGGTATTTTAAGTTTTAATTTGCCGGTTTCTTTCGATGGTCCATTTCAATAATGTTTAATTGTAATAGAACGTTGAAAGTTCTAATATCCGAATTAAACTTACGAGAACAAGCCATATTTAATTGCATTATTATAGAGTTTTAAGATCAACAAATGCGCTAACAAATCTAGTATCAGATCTGACGCGTCCACAGGAAAGATATGGTCGATCAGACACATCTCCCCTAAACAGTTAAATATTGGACCAAACATGAGGAGTGAGATTAAGAAAGAGTATAAAGAAAAGAATATATATATATATATATATATATATATATATATATATATTTCTGTTCCTTATTTTACCGGTTTTTATCATTCCCGTTTGATTACAGCACTTTTCACACATATGCACTATACACATAAACACCCATGATCAAGGCGGGACTCGAACCCGCGACGCTCTACGCAGTGGAACGTTAGAGACATACCCTCTAGCGACCACGCCTATGAATGCCGGCTTATTTTGTACCTTCGCTTTTTCCGAAACAGTGGACACACCCTCTTTCCGAGAGGGTGAGCTTTGAGCTAGAAAGTGAGAATTGATTATTATTATTATTATTATTATTATTATTATTATTATTATTATTATTATTATTATTATTATTATTATTATTATTAAAGATCAATCAGCAGTTTCCCGAAAGTGAAAAAGTGAAATGCCAATTTTTTCAATATATATATATATATATATATATATATATATATATATATATATATATATATATATATAGGTAATTTATGTATACTAAAATGCGCTAAATGTGTGCAAAAGTGACGGAAGTTTAGTGACCAAAACCATCTAAGTGATGTTTGTCTCATTATTTAGCGTCCGCATTGTCTACTCTAGTGCTACGTCATTGTTAATGAACACTGTTTTGAAACACATGCTTAAAGATCGCTTTTGTTACATGCTTTCCCTTCGGTGGAGACACGCTTCTACAAATGTTATTTAGAATATTTAAAAATAAATTTTATTTTACAAGTTTAGAACACTATATCATGTGAAACCGAAGGTAAAAAGTGCATTCATTCGAGTAAGCATGTAAGTTAGCAATTTCCAATAGATAAAATTGGAGGGATGAAGAAAAGTAGAATAAGTTAATGATACCTTATAATGAAAAGCAACGATAGACCATTATATCAATCGCTTATGTCTTCAAACATTAGGTACCCCAGAATGTTGCAACAATAATAAAACGTTTGCTATTGTTTGTTACCTGCTGATATATAAGTAATATTGGCATACGGTTCGATTTATAAGCAATCTTTACTTTTATTCCCCAACTGTGTTACTACGTATTTACACAATCTCTAATATAGCGCAGTATTCACGTAAAAGGTTATTTTGCTATTTACCATACGTTACGATCAAATTTTTGACCTCAAATAAACCCAAATTAGCAATATGGACTCGATTATTTGCATAATACGGAAAGCCATTTGCATACCTTTAGGCAATTTTTGTTAAGTAATGAACACATGCCGTGGGGGGGGGGGTAATATCGCTTAAGATGTTTTTAAGATATAATATGACAGTTCAACTGGGAAAAATGAAAGCAGTATAAGATGGGGGAAGGGTTTTTATAAGCGTTCGCTTGGTATGCTTCAAGAATATATTGACTGCAATATAGAACATGATACTTGCCCGTTTTTTTGTATTTTGAATGATGCAGTTATGACATCAGTACGGTGAGTTCGGTGTACCTTAATTTGGTCGAACCCTCTCTTAGAGTTTTATGAAAAATATAGCAGTTCCTCTACCTTCTACTGGTTTAACTGGTGGAGAAAGCAAAAAGAACTTTTCTACTACTAGTCTGGTCTATTGAACCTTAAAATGTATTCTTAAAAGGGTGGTTGAATTCATTAAAATGTTTAATTATCCGTTAGCATAATCGTTAATCGCTTTTTATCTCGTTTGGTGGATATACGGTAGGTCTTTGCTAGCAAAACCATCTCTAGCTCCAATCAAGTTGTCTGCAACAGTTGAGTAAATTACTCATATAGTTAAGCTCTTCACTGACACATTGAACACCTGCTTTTAATTAGAAGACTTCATCTGAAAGTATAAACAAAATCTTGATCGTCCAATGAAACCACAAGTGTTACGTACCCAAGGTCCCCCAGCTGCATTAATGGATTGTTTTGGTTACTTCTCTGTTTTATTTACTCGTGTTCACTGTCAGTTTTCAATACATACTCCCTTGGCTTTTTTCATTGAATTTCCTTTAGAATTATGACTCTGGTTAGGATTTTTTTTTTATAAAGGAAATCTAGATTTTAAATGTGATTGATTTTGCTAGTGTCATAATTTGCCCAAGTTGTATGACTAATAAAGTGTAAATCTTGAATTTTCAGTTCAGAGCATTTGAATTCTTCTACAATCTAAGTGAATTGTGTGTAATTATGTATCACCTGAAAACTGCAAGGGATAGATATAATCTTAGTACACAGAAATAGAAAATTAGTCCTAATTTAGGTCAAATAACTTCTCATTGTAGCATAAACCGTTTTATAAATACTCATAAATTAAACTGTAGTTAAAAAAGATATTACGGCTTTCTATTTTTCCTCTTTTTTTTTCAAGCATGACCTAGGATACGGGAACAATTGTATTTTGTTTTCCAATAAGTAACCTAACGTGAATACAAAAAGTACTTTTTAGGTGTTTACTGTAAAATTTAAAGGATTACCTATATAAGTTGGAATGGGCGAAGAAATTCTTGTGCATGTGCCACAGCAAATTTACTTAATAATAAATAATTACCCATTAATAGTACCTATTATTTTAATAGGTGTGAGTTCTAGCATTGAAATATTAGCTAAGCCTATGGTAAACGGATGGCGGATTTTACATCCTTTACTTACACACGTTTTCTTCTTTTTTAATTTGTCTTTCTATGTTAGTTTATTTCTTCCTTATCTTAAACATTCCCAGTCTGAAACATTTTGCTTTCGATATACCCTCCCGGCAATTCTTTACTCCCTAACTTCGTAGTAAACAGTGAGATATTTCCTATAACTATTTACACATAACACTTATTTTTAATTGTTCCATGTATATCCAGTCTTTAACTACAATGACCACATCGGCAGCTCTTTTCATTATTATTATTATTATTATTATTATTATTATTATTATTATTATTATTATTATTATTATTATTATTATTATTATTATTATTATTATTATTATTATTATTATTATTATTATTATTATTATTATTATTATTATTATTATTATTATTATTATTATTATTATTATTATTATTATTATTATTATTATTATTATTATTATTATTATTATTATTATTATTTTTATTATTATTATTATTTTTATTATTATTATTATTATTATTATTATTATTATTATTATTATTATTATTATTATTATTATTATTATTATTATTATTATTATTATTATTATTATTATTATTATTATTATTATTATTATTATTATTATTATTATTATTATTATTATTATTATTATTATTATTATTATTATTATTATTATTATTATTATTATTATTATTATTATTATTATTATTATTATTATTATTATTATTATTATTATTATTATTATTATTATTATTATTATTATTATTATTATTATTATTATTATTATTATTATTATTATTATTATTATTATTATTTACCTTTTGCCTATCGGCAACTTAAATGGTCGTTCTGAAACAGCAGGACTGACTTCCAAAGAGTGCAGGACAGGAAATGGAAGCATTGTTTCCCTATGTTTAAAATATATAATAGCTCTACATGAGGTGGGGAAAGTGTCAAAAATAAATTGTACATACATAATATTAAGATTATAGTTTGTCGAATTTCTTAAACTTGTTTCCAATACAAAACATTAGAACTAAGCGATGTTAAGAATCTAGACAAACTATATATCTCTCGTGAATTTTGAAATAAGTTAGTCAGCTGTTCTTTCAGGAAAGGCATGATTCAGATGGTTTTGAATGTTTTAAGCTTTTAAAGTTAGGATTAACTTTGTTCGAAGCAAATTTTATAATCCTTGTGAATTAACTGTATCATAATTTATCACTTTCTGACTGCACTTGTTACATGTCTTTGTGAGAAGTACTGACTAAACTGAGGTTCTTTTGCATGTTTTATGTTGCATTCTTATGTAACGCAATAAAAATATTTACACAGAAAATAGATTCATTTGTGACTTAGGTAACTTTGTTTCGCGTAAAGGTTCACATTTTGTTGAAAACGCCGCAGCACTTAGGAGAATATTGATCTCAAATTTTAGCATTAATTCTTCGTGTGTTCTATGCAATGATTTGATCCTCAAATATTTCCGATGAACTAATTTTTAGATAGTAATAGGCATTTACAGTTTTTATCCTTAAGTCTTTTAAATTAATGAATTGAATGACTGCTCAATTTGGGCAAAACGTCCAAGTGTTGGTGCTGGCTAGGCGGTATCATTGTCTATTTAATGCTTTAAAATAACTAATCAATATTAGGCTGTGATATAATAATGTGTTGGCACTTAAGTTCTGGTGTTTTTTGTAAGTGAAAGTTTTGCGTAGAATAAAATGTTTTGGCAGTGCGTTGTGTTATTCGATAGACAATGGAGTGTTCTACAAAATGGTGTGTTTAGTTTTTGATGCTTATATACTCTTTGATCTCTTCAGACCAATAAAATATAGTGCCAAGTCGATACAAAGAGCACTTTCGACATCTGCTTTTTGGGTTTAAAAGAGATGACAAAGCCACAGAAGCTCCTCAAAGCAGTTCTTTGTTGTCGACTTAACACTTCCCTAATTTATATAAAGGTGTTTAAATTCGGTTCGTTCATGTTTGTATCCATGTATGTCTTGTCGCTGAAAAACGCCACTGCACGTGGCAGGTATATGAGTCAAGTGGAGGTCTCCAATCATAACTCACTAACAACGGCAGGGACGACCTGTTGAGTGGGGAGAGATGAATTGGGGTTGATGGAGTTCTACCCTCGAGGTTTGCGCAGACGGTAGCATCTCACCTCCCGCTGGTTCATGTTGGTTTGCAACTGGGGGAGAACTGAAAACTTCTTGTGATCCCTCGGAGCTGAGCACTGAAAATGCCGGCTGCTGCTATTTAATACAATTTATTCCAGCCAAATAGCCTTACAGGGTGACAATATTTCCTTACACTGATGAGAGCATTAGGAGGCTCACATTTTTAAAGAGTTCTATGTGATAGCGATCATATATTTGTTTACACAGTTAACACTCGGACACTGCATTTGGCTCATATAAGGATGTAATGTTGCAGATAAAATTGACTATTTTAATACCAATGAAACAGGACACGTTTTAATTTCACAGCGATTAATTTTGCAATTATCACTTCTGTATCGTTTGTCTAAACGATATACAACAACATGGCATCTGCAATGATTTTAATAATGCTAAACTGCTGTGGATAAGAACACCAGGTTAATCAGCTGCATCGAAGTTTGTAAATGTATACTACCTGTCAATCACTATATTTTACCGTCATACGTTTTGCAGCTCATTTTCGAGTTTAGAATGTCGGAGCTCAACATTAAATAAAGAAGCTGTTCTTTGGGATGACCATCGCAAAAATATATCCCGTGTTTTGAAATAAGCCATTTTTGTAGCCGATTTTATGTACTTGTACTACAAGGTGCACAAACCATCCCTGAAAACTCACGATGAGTGAAATACCTTTTAAGCACATCCATTATCAAAATAAGCCAAAAACGAATTGGACGATAGGCTGCAACCAATTATGAGACACACCATGGGTGTTTGTTTTACCACACAGAGGGAAAAGTTAAAAATTTTTCAAGCTCCAAAGCTATCTTAAAGGCAAGATTCGGAGTAGAAATCCAGGCACTTAATTTAGTGATAAACAGGGCCCGGATTTTGATAACCTGGATATGTTTAAAAATTACCTATAAAATGTATTAAAATGACCTCAACTTGGAATTTATTTAAGTTGCTGAAATTAGTGTTCCACAGAAAGTTATAAGTAATTTGTATATGTATATTACTGCTATGTAAGTAGAAAAATTTGATGAGCTGCACTCACATGGCTTTTGTACAAAATATTGTTATAAAAATTAATTCTTCTATCTAGTTCATGTTCACTGAGATAAAGATTTGCAGATGCAAGGGCGTAGGGGAATACAGTACACATTAAGCGATAGTAAAGTATTTTAAGAGCTTGATTGCTATGCGATGACTTTAAAATTCCGATCTCTTTGCATGCCAAGAGATAAAAAAACCTTTGACTTTATCTGCTCTTGCGGAAATTATTCATACAAACGGTTTTATATTCGTTTATATATTTCTTTCTAATGGATATAAATGTTCACAAAAATTATTTCATTTCTAATTTTCTATCAGATGCAAGGAGGATATTGAAGCAGGCATTAACGATAGTCATATCTTCAAAGATCTGATCTACATGTGATGACTTTGAAATTCCAGTTTCTTTGCATGTGCAAAACAAAAGAACGAATGACTTTCCATTTGAGACAAATAAGTATCGAAAAATTCACGCAAATAGGAATATCTTAAAAATGGTTCACATCACACTAAAAAAATATTTAACATAAATTGTACGTTTAAATGGTATCTTCATTTTTATAGTAAGATTTTCTTTAGATATATTTTACGGTGTGCATATTATACAAAAATCATCCAGAATGAAGAGAAGTTATTAGGATATTCCCAGAGAATTCAAGATACACACTTCATTTGCATGAAAATATCGTTATAGCAGTTTTTGTTTATTTTCCGCATATGATCCTTGTAAAGCGTAGTTTGGATGGGGGGATTTTCTTGAAAATCTTTGTGTCGCAATCGTGGAACATGCAGAACTTACTCACAAAGATTTTTTTAACGAATTTTCGTTTTTAATTATAGTGTTTACAGACACTAATACACAGAGAGAAAGGAAGAGAGGCAAAGACACATGAAATTTCTATTTGACAGATGTATTGGAAAATTCAAACGAATAACAGGGAATGTCTCTGAAATGGCTCACTCCACACATTGTTTTTCACATTAGATGTTTAAACGACATCTAAATTTTTGTACAGTAAGATTTTGTCTATCTCTTACAGTTCACCAATAATATAAAAAGCATTTAGACTTTGGGGACATGGCCAGAAAATTCAAGATATAACTACATTTAATTAGGTCGGAAAATATTTTAAACATAATGGTACTGTAATCAAAATCGTCGTGTCACATTTTCTTGTATATGTTAAACTTAAATACCGAGTTTTGTATTCAACCGGCTTATCGCTGTTCACAGATACAACGTGTATTTTCACTAAAATATTGGTATCGGATTTTTGGGTGGAATGCAATACACATGGTAGAGAAAGTAAAAAGTAGGTAGCTGTAAGGTTATTAATGAGATTTTGAAAAATTAATTAAAACATTCCTACTGGTTTTGTTTGAAGAGTCTGGAAAGAGTTACTAAATTATACCTACACAGTTCACAGACAACGTAGAGGATTTCCCCAGCCCGAGGCACGACAGTACAGCCTTACTGTAGGGACTTATTAACGCGAAAAAGGGAAAACTTACCTGTCTCATCCCTGGTGGGGGGGGGGGGGGACATGCGTTCATATCTGTAATGATACTTGTTCTTCTGATAGTGGTCATTCTTATACACAAGAACAATCCTTTTCAGACTATTAAATGGGAAATGATTTGTTTCCAAGAATCCTAACAAAAGTAGGGTTGCTCTTATTTCTCGATTGTATAGTGAAAATGTTGATGTTAGAAAATGTATCCTTATGTAAAATGTCATTAACCTAAAAATCTTTACATTTTCAAGAGGCGAGTAAAGTAATATGCAAAGTGCTTAAAATGGGGGGAAAAGTTAACACAATAGAAAACAGCATAAAGTGACCAAAAATATACATTTTCGTATTCTAGGTCTCACGAAAAGAATTAATTATTACACAATAGCCTTGCCTGTGATAAAGCAATCAGAATCGAGCCTTGGTAATATTAATCATATGTTCAATTTTATGAAATGGTACTGTGGGTTTGAATCTTACGAATTGTCCAGCTTAAATCCCCCGCCCCTTTTATTTGTTGCTCGAAAGCAAAGGAAAGCCCTAACGTGTGGTTATATATTTGCATAAAGTATTCTATGGAAGATTTGAGTTAGATCCACCGTTTAAGGTTTTTAAGTTATGTATGAATCGACCGAGCTGGATGGCTCAGGCGCTTTCTTCTGTGGCCCGTATTCGGGAGCCCTGGGTTCGATTTCCGTGGCCTATATACCTGAGTCGTGGGGTTTTTCGTTGGTTTTCCCGGGTCGCCAGGCAAATACTGGGTAGGTTAATTACATCCCCTGAATTTCCTGTCCCTCCATTTCATTTCCATTATTTCACATCATCTCTCATCTGGTGGTCTCTTTCAGGCTAGAAGTGTCGGTGGGTGTCTTGGCGCTGTCGTGACTCCTTGGGTCGGGCGCCCTCTCTCTCCTCTCGCCTCATCCTTCCTCCCGAGGATGCCGCACTTGGGGCTTAGGTACAAGAAATCACAGATTTTGGTGCAGAATCTCCTCCGTAGTAATCCTAATCCCTATATATTGATCCACTTGCGAAAGAATTAACGCTCAACTGTTGAAAACATCTTTCTATTTGAGCGATATTCTTCTGCAAAGTGTTAAATTATTAAAACAGATTTCTGACACAGCGAAAACAAACCATCGATTTTCAACTCCACATTAGTTTGTAAAGCTAATCCACTGGACCACGTGACATCTTTGTGAAATGTTAATGCAGCGTGACTATAGCTACTTCTTTCATTTCGACGAGGGCCGCTACTATTGCTGCTTCTTTGTATTGGTACATCAATTAGTAACTAAATCAACTATTACTTGGCGAATGGGGAGTAGTTTTCTTGTGACACGCATGTAAACAAACCTGGAGTTGGTTGATCCACCTAGCATAACCTGTTTTAATAACAATCAAACTGGTTCAGTAAAGCTACCATAGCATTTTTCAAAGGTTTGCCTTGTTTTATAAACATATCTAAAATGGTAAGAAATCGATAGATAGCTGTAACTGCTTAGAGATAAGATCTCATCTAACATTTTTATTTTTTTGGAGTATTGTATTTCTCCGAAACTTACATAGTGTAAATGTTAATCAACCTTACTGGCAAACATGTAATACGGAATTGGTTACTTTCAAGATGAGGAAATTATACTCAACTATTTATATCATAAGTAAAATCTTTAGGAGTGTGTAACAGTAGTTTTGGGTTATGTTTGAAGGAGGTATGAAAAGTTTATAGATTTATAAAAAAAATGGTTATGTAAATATATGTAGTAATTTTAATAAATAAAAATATATGTAATTTTGTGATTGGCCGTAGTAATAATTGTATGACGTAATGTTGTGACGTGGAATCAGATCGGCCAATCACAAAATTAAGAGAGGAGTAACGATAGTTACGCAAAATCAATAATCCGAGTAGAGAGAGATTTGTTGTAATGGTGAGTGTGATAGATAGTGGTGCAAGATCAAGAACATTTAAATAATAGCTTGAATCTATTTAAATATAACAAAGTAAGAATTTATCGATATGTTGGAAGTGAAAGTAAAATGTATTCTAAATAATACAATTAAATAGTTACAAAATTTGACTTCTCCGAAACTTTATTCCGAACCACGCCTTGAAACCAAGATTCTCATGATTCTTATTTAATCAAGCACAATCATCAAGAAACAAATCAAAATACAACGAATTTATTTCTGGCTTCTCGACGTGGGTCTTCGAAAAGTCAACGTGCATCCCAACTCAAACATAGAAATCCCTCACCAAATTGCGCCCGAACGTGTGGCTGATTAAGATGGAGACAAATTAAAGACGACTAGTCCCAAATTCCTGTCCCAAGTGATAGTAGTACTTAAGATGATACATACTATAGGTACATATAGGTAGTGACAGTCTTGGTCAAACAAGTTATTGATTTTGTCATATTAGAAGTATATTTACCTACTGATGTTTCGCGTCTGGTGTATTTATCCTTGGTTCACTCATTTCATCATTACGGTATTATGGGCTGGCGAACTTATTTACCACCTTCATTAATATTTTAAATGTTAGTACAAAGAAGAATAGTGAAAATATTCAACAGAAATTATTCTCTGTAAATTCAACGTACTTTAAAAGTAATTGAATTTGTTATTTTTTGCTAAATTTTATATATCTTCTTCACTACTGGATTAGCGGCTATGCCTGTGTATTCCAGATGTTTAGTAGGGCATTCCACATCTCACCTTCACTTCACTTTGGTTGTGTATCACTGGTATTCTTTGGCTGTCAATTTGGTTTAAATCAGGCCTATGGAACATTACTCCGAAGACTTGAACAGAGTAATCCTTCCCACCTTTTACTGTAGTAACTCCAAGCCTACATACACACTCATCAGGTAGAACCGGTTTTCCCTTTGGTTTTCCTCACATTCAGTTTTCTGTAGGGCAGTGTCTTGACACCTTTTGAATATTGTTCCCCGGGCATGATTTAAACCATTCCTCCACTTTTATCTGTATCCTCCTAGTTATTGGTTCGTACTGTACATTCTTAGCCTTTTTCTGATATCTCCATTGCGCATCTCGTGTAATCTTATACAGTCTTTTACGCTGAGGAGGAATCTGAATTCCCTTTTTTTTTTTCTTAGTACACATTATATGTGACTTCCTCATAAACATTAGTGCTGATACAACCATTCCTATAACATTTAAGACTAAAAATGAAGATTAAATTATACACAAAAAAATCGAAATAAATTCCTGTTGTATCACTATAAACTATCTGGTTTTGCCTACTTACAATGTAAATCTTGCATGATCCTATGTTTAGTAGTTGCAGCGTTCAATCACAGTAGGAAGTCCAACATTGTGCTATATAATAATGAGAAAGCATTCTCATATTTGCAGTGCTAAAGCATTTTATTTAAAAAAAAACACTATAGAAAGCTTTTATCAGTCAGGAAGGGATTTCTAAAAGTGTTAGGGCAATACTCTTGACTTCTCTTTTCCGTTGCAGATTTAGTTACTAAAGAATTGGTATAACAATATTGGCTTTTATGGCTTAAAATAACTTTAAATGATTGACGTTCACTTTAGTTCATTATTATTTAGTAATTTTATTTTTTCTTTGTGTTTTGTTTGTGAAGAATCCTCTCTCCCATGTGTGAACACGAGATTTTCTCATTCAAAGATAGTGCTAGAAATTAACTAGTATTGCTTATGGTTCGTTGTAATTTTCTAGTTATTAAGTAAATGTAATATTGCGATAAATGTTTCAAATTCGATGTATAATTTTTTAAAACTCTGATGTTTGCATGGGTTGCACTCACATGACTTTCGTTTAATATTGTACTTTTCTTAGAAGCGGTTATACCTACTGTTATCTACTTAATGGTTAGCCGTTTTTGACAAAATCAGAATGTTCGACATATTTTCCATTACATACTAATCAATGTCATTAGAGCTATTTTTGAATAAACCAAAATTAAGAAACCTTGTGTAGCTTGATGCGAGGAATTTTCTTGAAAATGTTTGTGTCTCATCCAGAGATAATGTCGAACTTAAGGGAAGATTAAAAGCCCTATCACGCCAATGTTAAAATTGCTAACTTAAGGTGAGCGTTTCTCTAGAACTACTACAGATATCAATGTGAAACTTTTGACAACGTTTTAAGTATGTAAATCTACTTTTTTATATAAAGTCCATTTTTGTAAAGGTTATCATTTTTTCTAGACAACGTTTTTCTTCAATTTACTATACAAAAGAAGCGATTTTTAAAACAATATTTCACTGATCAACACATCAAAAACTTTGTTATAGTGTGCTTGATATTTGTTGAAAATTTGAGATATTTATCTTTCAAAGGTTTTGAGAAATCTGTACCATTGTAACAGAAAATGAATTTTACAGGAATATTGAAATGAAAGCAACAAAGAACAACTCGCTTTTAAAATTCAAATGTTTACTACTTTTCCCTTGCACAGGCAGCGGCCACCTTAGCAGTAGTGGAACCAATCGCTTCGGCGTTAACTCCACCATAAAATGAGCTAAATTTCATATTCTTAACCCAATTGGTTCAAAAGATCTAACTTTTTTCTGAAATGGTGAAAATGAGAGTTTGATGCAGCAGAATTTTCAAAAATATATTAATAATATTTTTAATGCGTTCCTACACTATATCAAAATGTTCAGAAGATGTAACATAATAATATAACCCTCAAAACACAAATTGTAATTTTTTAACCTAAGTGATCTTTTAATTTACCCTTAAATACAAAATTTTCTTTTTCATCGGCTTCTCGTTTTTGAGTTATGTTGTTCTCTTTCCTTTTCCTCCTTCTCCCCCCTCCACTCTTTCTCTCTCTGTCTCTTTTCTCTCGTAGACATTTTCACTATTTTTTTTTTTCTGACGGGGTATCAGGGTTTTGAAACATGTATTTCTGATGAAATCTCGGTATCGAGTTTTTGGTTTTATAGTGCGTTTTTACTGCAATTACGTAGTAGAGAAAATGTGCATGATCAATATCCGTTTAAAACGTCTTTGAAAACAAATCTACTAATATTAAATCTAAAATATTTTAAGAATCAGCTCCCTAAAACTAATATTACTTTTAGTTTATTGTAGTAATATTATTTCTTAGTGTTTTATAACAATAAATTAAACATAAATAGTATGAAGTTGAGGAAAATATACTGTTTTAAATACAATATATAGGATTCTAAAACTTATCACTATTTTTTTTTTTTTTGCGATTCTTTTAATTAACACCCTACAACATAACTCACATCGGACGATGGATGAGATTGGTGAAATGATGCTCAAATGAGCTCAGAATCCATGGAGCTTAGAGTTAATGGATGTTGATCATTCAGGATTAGGAAAAATCCTGAAAAAATCCTTATGTAGATAATTCAGCTGACCGAGATTCGTACTCAGGACTTTTTGAATGTGAGACAGACACACTATCACTACACCTCAGAGGCGGGTACTAAAATAGTTAAATTCTACGCCCAGAACTCCGTAAAACTCAGCAGGAATTTTCTTCAGTGTATTAATACAGAGAAAAGTACCAGAGCGTTGGTTTGACAGTGTAAACCCGCGAACAAAATATTCTTTATTGTAGCTGGCGACACGAAGACTCGGGCTCGAGTACCGTGAGTAATTAAAGGCAGCAAGAAAAGCAACTATTAGTATTTATGAATGAGCTAGCGAGTAGCCGATGGTGCCCTTATCGCAGGCTCTAAGTTCAAGGGCAATAGAAACGGACCGTGTATAACAACATAAGCATCTGCTACTTCTTGATTGATAGATCCTTGCAAAACAGACTTTGTAATTATTAAGATACTTCTGGATATTCTATTCTCGCTTTTTTGTTTCCAAAGCGTCCTCGGTTGAATTATCATCTCTTATGGAACTCTTGCCGATGTTTGATACATAGTGTAGTTACTGTTATCGCACCCAAGTACATGCTTTTAATATGTGCTTCACATGCAAGAGTTACAACCATGTCATAATGAAGGCAGTTTTATTTATCGATGAACACGAGAGATGTATAATGTCATAGAGTTTTGCCGCTGAAAAGACTGAAAGAATTTCAATTTATTATTGGAAAAAAATGGATTATCAAAACAAGTTATATAATAACTTTTATATAATGACGACAATGACAGTAAGGCATCTTTCAGTGACAGGACACTGCTGAAGAAATGTTCGACATTATGCCTTTGCCACTAGAGTGATTAACCTTTTTAGGAGTTTGTTCCAGGTGCACGGATTTTTCACACTTCAGAAAATTAGAGTTATATTACCATGCTCTTCCTATACTTAAACTTTAATTTAAAAAGCCGTAGTGATTAATTTAGTTTTCTTTCTTTCTTTCTTTCTTTCTTTCTTTCTTTCTTTCTTTCTTTCTTTCTTTCTTTCTTTCTTTCTTTCTTTCTTTCTTTCTTTCTTTCTTTCTTTCTTTCTTTCTTTCTTTCTTTCTTTCTTTCTTTCTTTCTTTCTTTCTTTCTTTTCCGTTATGGACATTGCAGATAAGTAATGTTTAGCCGCCTTTTCATTCTTCGAAAATGTCACTATAAATAATTGCGTATATATAATACATTTACCATCATTAAGTTTATTTTTAATTATTGCCTATATACACGTGCAATTACAGTTGCGTATAATAATACTTAATAATATAACTTCTTATATCAGGCATGCGCAGCTCCTAAGAACTCCATTTGTGTTGCATTATTTAACTACCACTATTGTAGTAATCGAATGACAAGCGAATGCAGCGCTCGCCTGGTTCCTCTGCAAGGCCCAAGTCATTATGAGCCGAGAAGAGGTTAAACATAAAAGAATTACATAGCTGTGCGTATCTAAAACGAATTATAATAATGGCCCGAAACAAAGCCATAAATTAGTGCCATATCAAGTCCGAGCCCGTGCTCGTCACACTTAGACTGCATAAGAAAAGGAAAAAAAATCTAAGTTCTCAATTTTTTTTTAGTAGAAATAACGGCTGTAAACAAAGGTGATTTTTGAATGTCTCTTAAAGCCAGGCACTTCTCAATTCTTTCCTAAATAAACTTAAAATACCATAGCATATGAGAAGAATATTTCTTACCCAAGTTTTGTAAAATGAGAATAGCAGACTAATTGTTTGAAGCGCATCTATTGTTTAAATTGTTTAAAATATTTATTTTAAAAACGCACGCCAAAATTTACCATAAAAGTGGAGTAATTTAAAGGAATAATTTTCCATATTTGTTAACTTTTACAATAGCTACATAGAGTTAGTAAGGTAAATGATTTGTAGAATAAAAACTAAAACATTAAAACAATGAAACCAACGTTTTTCGTGGTTTTCTCCTTCCCGTGCATGTAGCTTGTCCCGTTAATTTCTACAATTTCAGTTGGTAAATTGAACAACTGACCATCACAGATGACTAGGGCCTGGAAGTTTAGGGGAAGATAAAAACACAATACAAAGGTAAGTAGTGATGGGGTTATGCGCTACCTGCGTCTCGTACACACAGGGAAGGGGGCTGAGTGCCATGCAGTCGCGCACGTACTCATATAACCAAGGTCACGGGCAACTGTAATCTAACAAATGCAGTCACACGACGGGTACAATGTTATAGAATATATTGCACATTTATTGATAAATTATACAAAACAAATTTATAAGCTAATTCGTTGTGACAGTACTACATTATGTCTGTGCATATGCCTCAGTGTACTCAGTGTACCAACAATTACATGCGCTACAGCCTTTCCCATACAATCTGTCGTTTCGTCTATGGAAACCCATATTCTGTTGTCGGACACGAACTTTCTAATATCTGAATTACGTCTTTGTAGCACAGCTTTTGATATTCCTTGCATACTGTGGATGGGAATATTTTTCCTGTATATTTTTCTTAAAACTGCTTGAAATACTATTTTCTACTTTCCAGAAGGGGAAGTTTGCTCCCAATATCATGTTGTGCAGATCATGACAAACACTACTGTGTCTGTCTGCATTAACGTTAGACTCTAAACGTACATATCCCTCCCTTTTTCTTTATTTACCAACAGCCCCAGTTGATGACTAACTCACTTGACTGTCTATACCTCGTGCACAACTAACTTCAGGAATTTTTGGCTAAGCTTCCGGACTCTACAGATGACAAAGTAAAATGTACACCATAATTTGAAGTTTATGCAATGACAAAATAATGAATACCAATCACACAGGGAAGAGAAAGATTATAAGGAGAAGTATAATCCTGTGAATTCACACTTTAAAGTGCAATAAGAGGATATGTTCAATTCATAAAGAATATGTACGTTACTTTCTTTTAAACGCCCACTTCTGTTTTCTCCTTAAATGACCACGATTAGGAATTATGAATCGCATAAACACTCCAGAATTGCCTTTTGAGTTTGTCATTTGTGTTTTATAAATTGACTTTCAACAAAGATTTAACACATCTTCAACGGAAGAAGGCCTCTAACCTAAAGCAGAAGCTCTCGTGTGCTGATATTTCAAAATAATAATAATAATAATAATAATAATAATAATAATAATAATAATAATAATAATAATAATAATAATAATAATAGAATATATGAAGCTTTAATTTATAAACTTCAAGGATACCGAAGTGAACTTGAAAGACACATGTAATGTGAAACGTATGTATCAAGCTTGCAGTTCTGTTCCAGTTCAGTATCTTCTGCTGTCATTAACCGAACAAACTCTCATTTATTAAGCGCTTACGTAATATTTGAACGACATTTTTAGAAAATTAACGTAGATGTCTAAGATAAAGTCGAGAGTCGAACAGAAGCCAGTGGGATGAGAGGCGTATAAGGCGTGGTCTCTTGTAGAAATCTTGACTAGCAACATTCTTAAGCTGTGGATTAACATACTGCCTTAGACACGTTGCTTGCTATTGTTCTTTCTGAGATAGACGATGAATAAAGAAGCAGAATATCAATTTTGCTGAAGAAACAATGCCAAAACGATGTTTTAGTGGTATAAATCATGAAACTAAAACGTAAACTTACAGTGCCTCTTTCCCTAAAGAAGAGACAGTAGCTAGAAATAATTTAGGGGTTCATTAGATTTTCTTGAAGGGGTAGCCAGGGCATCGAAATATCAACTCTCAAGTTAATGATTTAACTCACAAGAGAGGTAAAGAAACACATGGATGAATATCGATATTCGACTTACCAACGGCACCTCTCCAGCATTTCACCAGAGGAATCACCTTTGTGGAGAAAAACCAAAAGATTATTAAAAGAACCGATGCTTATTCCACCTTTAGTACAAAATGGTAAACACTACATATCCGACTTTGAGAAGACAGAGCTATTCGCAGATACTCTACAATGTACCTTCTGCCCAAATCCAGTGATTAACGAAGAATTTAACCAAGAAATCAAACGTTTTCCTGATTCTTATGCCATTATTCCACTCTCCATTGACTTCACTTCACCAAAAGAAATCTTGTTCATAGTCCAGCAACTACCAGCAAGGGAATCGCCTGGTCATGATCTAATTCCAGATTTTGTATTAAAACATCTGACTCACAAAGCACTTGCTATTCTAGCCACACTTTTCAACAGTTGTATGCGTATGGGTTACTTTCCCAGAATATGGAAACACGCCATAATCACTGTTATCCATAAGCCAGGAAAATGCCCCTCAGACCCAAATAATTATCGTCCTATACGTCTGCTACCAACTCTATTCAAAGTATATGAAAAAGTTTTACTGAAGCGTTTGGCAATATTTCTAAATGAAGTACCAGTATTACCTCTCTTTCAATTTTGTTCTCGTTGCAAACATTCAACCACCCTCATATTCTCCGGATTACAGAGCAAGTGGCACAAGGCTTCGAGAAGAAAGAACACACAGCTGCAGCATTCTTTGACTTCACTCAGGCATTTGATAGAGCTTGTCATCAGGTTCTTCTATGCAAACTGTTCATCAGTGGCATCCCAGACTACCTCTATAAAATAGTTTCCTCTTTTCTGTCACAACGTACATTCTCAGTCCGCGTAGGTAGTAGCCACTCTTCTACCAAACCTATAACAGCAGGTGTTCCTCAAGGATCTATCCTGGGACCAGTTCTATTCAACTTGTTCACCTCTGATATGCCTGCAACGCCTACAGCTCAAATTGCTATGTATGCGGACGATACAGCAATCTTCGCAACACGTCGCAATATCCACACCGCCAGAAATCACCTTCAAGAATCCTTCAACTTAATTATACCCTGGCTTGATAACTGATGTATTTCGCTCAACCAGTAAAATGGGAAGCAATGATCTTTACACTATGCAGACTGGACTATCCTCCACCAGTAACACTCCCAGTGAAACCTGTACCCTGGAAAACTGAGACTGAAACAGTGAAATACCTCGGCATACTCATGGATCAACGACTTACATGGAAGCCACACATAAGTAACAAACTCAAACTAGCTCGAGCAAGACTGGCTAAGCTCTATCCTCTTCTCAACACAAGATCTTCACTTAAATTAAAAAAACTGCACACTACTCTACACGACTTTAAGACCACTCCTACTATCTGTCTGCCCAGTCTGGGGAGGGACCAGTCCTTCTGAAAGCAAACGTATCCAGACATTACAAAACAAAGTATTACGAATCTCAACAAATGCACCATGGTTTGTCAGAAACAGTCAACTACATAGAGAAACTGGAATCAGCACCATTCAACAGTCAATTTCTTCACAAGCCGAAAAGTTCTACAGCAACCTGAAACACGTCTCATGAGCCATTCGCTATTCCCTTGGCAGAAAATCCAGCTTTCCAACCCACATCAGGAGTCGCCTACCACTGAATCAGCTCTCACAACAGTTTCTTCTGTAATACTTACTTATGGGGGGGGGGCAATGGGGCTTTCCTCATTTCATTGTTATTCATTCTATCATGTATGTAAATAATGTCTATGATCAATGATCTGTAGACCGCACATGCGCTGATCGATCAATACATGAGTTTTAAAAAAAAGTTCGTTTTGAAATTATCACACCGGCGGAGCTGTTATCAACTTGGCAATTGACAGCTTGATTTAAAACGAAATTACGTAAAGGCTTAGAAGCTTCATCCCAAGGTTCCAAATCTGTGCCAGGTCTGTTCAAAAAGTATCGCGAATTTTGAGTTTTTTAAAAGAGTAACTATTTATTCATGAATACCTATTTTGCCCCCCCAACAAAGTAATCCTAACCAGATATTATACACTTGTTCCAACGTTTTTTCCAGTCCTCAAAGCACTTTAGAAAATCTTTTACTGTGATCTTGTTCAGCTCCTCTTTTGATACCGTATTTATCTACTCAATCGTGGTTAGTGTCGTCCTTTCATGGGCCTCTTCAGTTTTGGAAACAAAAAGGGTCACAGGGAGCTGGAACTGGGGGGTACGGTGACTGCGGCATCATAAGTGTGTTGTTTTTTGCCAAAATTCGTGCACAAGCAACGATCTGTGAGCAAGGGCGTCATCATGGTGCAAAAGCCAATTTTTGTTCTTCCACAAATCCGGGGGGTTTCTGGCGGATTGCTTCGCCCAAATTGTCCAAATCTTTTAGGTAATATACCGTATTGTTCGTTCTACCCTGTGGCAAGAACAAATGTGCACCACACCCCTGCAATCGAAGAAAACTGTAAGCAAAACCTTCATATTCCACCTGAATTAGGCGCGCTTTTTTATCGTGTGGCAGCATCCATTGGGATGATTAAGCTTTAGTTTGCACGTTATAACCATAAACCCATGATTCCTCACCGGCTATGACCCTCTGGAGCACATTTGGGTGTTCGCGAACAGAGTTTTACAGCTTCTTAGCAACGTTAATGCGATGGTGTTTTTGGTCGAAATTTAACAACTTTGGTACGAATTTTGCGGGAACCCGTCTTATACTCAAATCATTGGTCAAAATTGAATTGCACGAGCCAGTCGAAATGTTTAGGCCCTAGGAACTTCTCTAACGGTGATCCGACGGTTGGTCGATACTGTTTTCTTCACTTATTCAGTGTTTTCGTCTGTTGATGAGCTCGGGCTTCCGGGACGCTTTTCGTCATTCACACCTTCTGGACCCTCTGAGAACCTTTTGTACAACCGATAAACGTTGCTTTGGTCTAAGTAGCTTCACCATATGCTACAGTCAACAATCGGAATGCATCCGTATACTTAATTTTGTTTTTCACACAAAATTTGATAGAGATCCTTTGTTCCATTTTTTGGAATAGGCAAAAATCAAAGACGAGCCAAAACACGTCCAAGAAAAATAGATGTCATCAGTTAACTGAACATCCAAAATGTCCGAGGTTGTCAACATAAGTGAGGGACATAAGTACCAACATAACGCCACAAAACAGTCGAAAATCCAATATAGGTAGCCCGCGAAAATTAAAAATTCACCATACTTTTTGAACATACTTCGTACTTAGTATTTGGACTATAAATGCAGCATAGCGCGAAAGATGACTTGACATGACAAAGTATTTGTGAACAATTAATGACTGTTCTCATTTATGTATTTTCTTGTTGCCGTGTAATTTCAAATGGTAGAGAAATTGCATGATTAGTTACATCATTATATTTCTACAAGTGGGATTTGAAAGCATCTCGTTGCTTAATATTCTCTGAGCTAGAAGTAGAAATAAACTCACAAAAGATATAAAATGGACAGAGAGAACTTATTGATATTGATGGTTTAAAAACACTCCAGTATTTTTTCTTCGTATTGGTGTATTGTCATTTAATTTAACAAAAGGTGGGTATTAATGAAAACTTTTATGTAACAAATGTCTTTTTTTTATTTCATGACCTGTTACATCCTCTCCATTGGGTTAAAGATAATTAAGATTGCATATAATCTTCCAGTCTGTTCTCAAAGGAAAACCCAGCACATGTTATAGTTACGTTATGTTTAATAGAAATCGTTTCGGCCATTCTTGATAGAAAGGGTGGTTAGTTGTTCATTAAAAATGTTTTGGAAATAAAGACAGGAATTTAAAATGTAATCAGTTCCATAGGACTTTCTAAGAGCAACAAAATAAAATAGATTCACAATAGTACCTGATACTTTACATTGCATTGTAGTATAAATCAGAGATTATAATTAAGCAAAATGTGATCGCAATTCTATTTAGTCTCATTTTTCCGAATCGATCTTCTCAAAATCTTCTTTTGAATATGTTACACACATGCGCATACACAAAATTCTGGGGCTGGTTAACTCTTGTGGGGCCAAGGCCTACCAACATATATATGTACATGCGCACGACAATTGGACTAAGAACCAACCGATATGGTCAGCACCACGCCTCTCCCTGCCGGAAAAGCCACAAGTTTCTCGAATTGCTTAGGATGCTGATGAGCACCGGATCGGAAGTTCCTCACTCGGATGGGTGGGCTCGAACTCTTATGATTCCAATATATCGTTTTGGTTCCATTGCATCCTAAGTAGAAAGCACTACGTTCCCTTGGCAGATAATGAATACAGGTGCGTTCAACTTATTCTAAGAAAAATTGGTGCCTGTTCTATTCATATTGTGACTGCGTGGGTTACGTAGATTCGGAAATCTGGTTTGCAGAAATTTAGAACAACTTTTACTGCTGTAAAAACACGTGAAATTGACAGTCATCTGTCTTCGAGCCTAACTCGGTGCTTTGCTGCACGAAAACAAATGAAAGAAATCACTGCTGTACACTTCAATCGTCGACTGTCGCAATAACCAACAAACAACTCCTACTCCTAACACCGAGCCATTGTTTATAGAAAGCCTCAGACCTTTCGAGAACTTTAGCGGCAGCAACAATGGGCAGAACGTACTGGAGCCTCTCTGTCTTTTTCTCTTCCCTATCAAGCGCCCGGCTCCAGCCTTTAGCAGCAGCACAACAATGCCACACGGTGACAATATGCTGCGTATGATATTCATCAATTACTTTAGAAATATCTCGGATATCGAACAACCACGGCCATTTATTTTATAGCATGCCTTCAAGTGTGCTAATTTACTGAATAGAAAATCAGCTCGTTATTGAAACGCAGTGACTTAGGGGCCAACTTGTATTATTATGTTTTAATCACGCATACAAATATTGTTAGTTCCCAAATATATTCTTGAAATAAATGTGACTTAATTGTGTTCTGATTTTAATTTATTTTTAGATTTACAATTTTCTCATTCCCACTGTTAGAATTGTATTTGGTTGTTGATTCCTTTAGTATAGCATGATTTGACAACTGACTCAGTAGTGATTTGATGTTAAATAGATAAGGAAATAATTATTGATAGGTAATTGATTGTTTTTTCACATAAACTGTGTGTAGAACAAGATTGGACATGTAGAATTAGACTGAAAAAGTCATGCCATGAATATCTGGTTTCTGTCCGGTTGCTGTAACCAACTGAGCCACCATTCAGTATGCCGGCCGACATTAAATGGTCCAATTGACTCGGTAAACCACAGGAAGACCTCAAATGATTATTTATGTAATTTTACCTTTTTCTCGTGCAGTTATGTTAATATCCTCTCGAGGTAACGATTTCATGAGGTAAATTCTTAACCTTTCGTGCTTCTCGCTGGCGAATCTATTAATAAACTCGTAATCTCTCGTGGGATGAACGTAAGCAATTAGCATCACGAAGGTTGTTTATATATGTATTAAATGTATGGAATGTGGTTGCGGTTCAGTTTCGGAAGATACTAGATGGAGAGCAGATATATGCAAAATGATCGAAGCCGATTTGATCTAGGATCCCCGGGTCAAAAGTAACTGATATTAAGAGCCTGTAATGGTCATGGAGCGTGTCTGTTACCATTTACAGCTCGTTTGGCCGTTACAGAACGAGCGGCAAATGTGGTGATGTCGCGTTTACGAGTGTCTGATGTTTACGGCTATCTCTGGTCGTTGTAAATTGTAACTTTACGAGAAGAGAAAACATTAAACGTTTCAGCTCCTTGTTGTATGAAGTTTGTGCTGTATGAGAATCACTCCCAAGGTTGAAAGGGCTAAAATAAAAGCAAGAAAACATCAAGCGGGGGGGTGGGGAAAGGGAGTTGACCGACCGTTGGTGGGGATGTTGCAACGCTGCCTCATCTTGTAGCAGCTGGTAAGCAGCAGGAGTTATCCCCACCACCCGCTCTCTCATCTTGTCTTTTCACAGCTTCCTATCGTCCGAAGATACATTTGTGACAGTTACAGTTGTTCGGGTGTGGCATCGAACACTGGTCTACGGGACTCTTGAGGGTGACAAATCCTTACAGATGCTTCCTATTATCCACACCGTCGGGCTATGGCTTCTGCAACATTCTTAAGGCATGAAATAATGGAGGATTTTTGTTTTAAGATAATCACGGCAGATTAAAGTATGAACCTTTTTACTTTTTCTTTGGTCTCGTAGTTATTGAATAATAGATCCATAGTTTCCATATAATACACAAACTCCTGATATCAATACCCAGTTAAGTATGGACAAAACCTGAGCATGCAGGTTCCCAGGCATGCAATTTAAACTGTTGGTGCCCATTAAGAGAAACAATTCTTCAATTTATGATGATACGTACCAGTTTTCTTTCTTTAGATATACTCGTACCTTAGGCATAAACTTGATTTCTACTTACTGAGGAAGTGTGTACTACAAATTAAATTAGGTAAATTACTGAATGGCTTTGACCCCAAACATTCACTATATCATCTGTAGAATTAGAATAACTTTTAGACGGATGTTTGGTTGCTTTAATACTGAATCCCATACATATAGTATGAATATTATATAGCGAATTGCTACACTGCGTGTTCTGATGTCTCAGTTACCAAATCATGACCATCTGAGTGTAAGAAACATCCACGGCTTTTGTAATGCTTTTACGAGTAGCTATGAATTCCATTGAATTTTCAATGTAAAGTCAAAGCTACTTTCGCAGCTTTTGTTTAAAGTGGTTTTGGTGCCCCATAAGAGGCCCTAGGCGGCCTATGTTGGGTGGTTACGGCATCCATCGGCGTACAAGGCCTGTGAGGTGGTCAGCCCCACGAGGCAGCCGCCTTCACCCCCTGGAATTAATCTGGTACACATTTCTGCTAGAGGTTGAGTGAACCCCAGGGCCATGGTGCGATCTGAAGGATTATACCAGGGAATAAATTCCAATGGTAGCATCGGGAATCGAACCTTTTGAAAACATGGCTTACTTATGGTATACTGTTCAAAGAGGCCACTTAATACAAAAAAAGTGTGTTTTATACGAATACATTCGTCTAATTGCTTTTTTAGTTTGTGCCCATTATATCTCAAATAATAATCTCTGCACTCAAATAATATTTCACTTATTCGTTGGTACAGTTACCATTATATATTTAAGGTGGGATGAAGTATATATGACTGTATAGCACTTAATACAAAAACAATGTTTTATACAAATACATTCGTTTAATTTCACTTTCAGTTTGTGTTCATTATATCATTTTATGTCATCTCTGCACTCAAATATTTCACTTATTCGTTGGTATAATAATGTGGGATGAAGTAATTTGTCTGTATAGCACATAATACAAAAAAAGTTGTTTTATACGAATACATTCGTCTAATTGCAGTTTTAGTTTTTGCCCATTATATCATTGGACATCATCTTTGCACTCAAATAATATTTCACTTATTCGTTGGCACAATAACCATTATATATTTATAAGATGGGATGAAGTATATTTGGCTGTATAGCATTAGTGTATGAAATGTCCGCAATGAAGTGTAAAACTGTCGTAACGTCTAAAAATGGAATTAGATGAAAAACGTTTATGTTGATATTTAAGTTAAATGTTCACGTGATACACAATGGAATTAAATGATAAGCATCATGCACCCTAAATGAAGTAAAGTAAGCTGTGGAGGGTGATCTCAAGCACTAAGTGTGATTTCGGAGAGTGTTTTGAATCATAATACTCCATATGAACTAGTAAAGAAATGCCAAACAACAAACGATGATTTCTTGAGTCGCTAGATGACAATAGCGATATCTGTTGCCATTAATATCCAAGCGTCGTTGTGTTAACTTATTTGTTTATTGGGGCTAAAAGGCAGTTTGTGAAATTTCGGCTTTTGTGTTTCAATAGATACAAATATCAAAATCAGGACAGTGGTTTTAGTGTTGCGCGCATTGTGACAATGAATTGCTTCGCAACTGCATAATTCTTCCAGTGAACGCATAACAAAACACGTTTCTATGACTTAACGTGGACCTTTTATCTCTCAACCCGATTTTCTAGGAGTTTGCATATGCCCGCTTGGCATCCAGAGGGCAGGTTCAAGGGATTTTGGGTCAACTTACCTGCGGAAGACAAAAGACCACACGAGAATACAAAATGATGTGGCTGAAAGAAAGAGGCAGGTAAGAAAGAGGAAAGGGAATAAATTTTGTTTTCTGGTCTTTTGTTTAAACATTCCCAAGGCTCCATATATGCATAGATATGAATGACTGCGTAAAGTAAGGTTTCTTGCCAGCCAACGGCACCTCTAACGCCTGTTAAAAATGTGGCTTAGTGATGCAAAGTAATGCTTTGGAACCTCTTTGACAGGACAGTTTTGTAAATAAAAATGAACTTTAATAAAATCTCGCTAAGCCCTTAAAAATTAACATGAAAATAAATAAACGGAAAATTAAAATTTTGGTATAGCTCACTTCATTTGGTTACAAAACAGATTCTGGATTGGAAAGAGAGTTTATTTAATCACAGTGATATTGTGTTTTGTTTGAAATGTTTCCTCCTGTATTCCCTTTGAGAGCTTTCTGTACAAAGAAGACGCTGTTTGAATTTTTAGTCAGGCCACTTTGATTCTGCCTGTAGCTTGACAAATGTATGGAACTTGGCATGTACTGTTTTAGGCTGTGCTTTCCATTTCGGGGCCTTTGCTTCTGATGTTGGGGTAATTGACACATTTATAACACTACTGCTGAACTTAAAGCATATTCATATGTTTCTTACATGTGGTTTTGAGCCTTAAACATATTAATGCTAACAAGGAGAAGTAGTGAAACCTTCAGAATTGAGTCGCCCCGTGGCTGAGTGGTTAGACCGCTCGGCTCTCACCAAGGCGGCCCGGGTTCGATCCCAGGCTACCGCAAAGTGAGATTTGTGAGGGACAACGCGGTGCTGGGGCGGGTGTACTCCGAGATCTCCTGTTTTCCCGCCATTTCATTCTACTGGTGCTCCATTTTCATCTCGTTTATTATCAGTGTCGCCGACTGCGGTGCCGTATGTAGTAAAAGCGGGCGTTAAACACTACAGATTTCGCATTTCACTTTAGAATTGGAGGCCGTGAAAATGTCACTTTGTAAGGAGCTGGAAAACCATCGTCCTATACCGAAAACTTTGTTGTTCCAGTCAAGTAACTGAACTGTAATTTAACATGAACTTCGACATCAGAGGTAGTTTGTGCAGTTTTACTAACTGGAGATGAGTAAACAAAAAAATAACAATAAGTCACAAAAGTGAGAGGGAAAGAAAAAAAGAAAGAGAAAGTGGTCCAGCTCCTGATAATTATGAATTTGAAACGTTGGCTGGCGCCACTACTGAAAGGAAAGGAATTTGTAAGAGCTCGAAGTGGATCATCAGACAAGCAAGTCTTCCAGCAGGTGCAAATATCAGAAACCTGTTTCTAGGTTCATTGCGCCGTTCACATTTAAACTTTTTGCCCGGAGTTCTTCTCTAAGGACAGATGGAACTGTATTCCTGGCGGGCAGACAGTGCTGTAAAAAGCAACAGATGGGGATGGATGACCTGCCAAGGGCGTGGATGTTGAGATCACCAGGTGCTGCCGTGATTTCTTTCCTCACAGCCATCTCTAATCCAGAGCCAGATTAGTGGCATGAGACACACACACACACACACACACACACACACACACACACACACACACACACACACACACACACACACACACACACACACACACACACACACACACACACACACACACACACACACACACACACACACACACACACACACACACACACACACACACACACACACACACACACACACACACACACACACACACACACACACACACACACACACACACACACACACACACACACACACACACACACACACACACACACACACACACACACACACACACACACACACACACACACACACACACACACACACACACACACACACACACACACACACACACACACACACACACACACACACACACACACACACACACACACACACACACACACACACACACACACACACACACACACACACACACACACACACACACACACACACACACACACACACACACACACACACACACACACACACACACACACACACACACACACACACACACACACACACACACACACACACACACACACACACACACACACACACACACACACACACACACACACACACACACACACACACACACACACACACAAATAATATAGTGCACCTATGGACAAAGTATCAAGTATTACAAAACTACTGAGAATTTACACTCAGCTGAAGGATATAAGTGTATATATGACCAAGATTCCTTTGGGATTTTACTAATTTATTCATCCTCTTTTTTGTTTCGTGTTATTTCCTACTCAAACGTGATATTATATTAAGGACATTCTTGAAGTAGAGAATATTTTGACAAATCGGAGTACGGCATGAAAAACAAACTGCAAGAATTGAGTATTTTTTTGAACTACACAGAAGACAAAAATATTAAAATAAACAATGCTGGAACTGGACTGGATAGATTGAAAGGAGGTTGTTTCAGCGCAGAATTATTAAAACTAATAGATAACATAAAGCAGTGACGCTGAATATGGAAAATCAAGCCATAGAGGGAGTCACGTATTCTTATATGTGCACTCATATGACTCTGTCACTATAAATTATACTTAAAAAACGTTATTCTTCTATTCTACTTAAGTGATCGAGATGAACGTTTACTTAAATGATTTTAATACGTACTTTCTTTAGGTATAGCGGGAACAGAAGAATACATTGGCCTGAAGCCATATTAAAATGCCTGAAGCCATATTAAAATGTTTTAAGAGTTGGACGCTATGTGGTGGCTTTGACATTCCAATTTTGTTGCATTCCTGGACATAAAATATAGCATACGTGCACGGACATGACCTTCTCTACTCTCTGTTGTGCAAAATATTCTTAAAATGGTTATTCTTCTTTCTAACATTTTAATCGGAACAGAAATTTGTAGAAATGGTCTTATTGCACGTTTCTTGAAAGTACAGCGGGAATAAGAGTATAGAGTAAGTATTATTACCCATTAAGTGATAGTCAAAACTTTCTAGAGCTGGTCGTTGTGTAATAGGTTGTAAATTCCATTCTTTTTGCATTTCCAGGACATAAAAACACATGGTTTAACATATGAAAAAAAAAATCAGAAAGAACGCGTCAGCCAATGATACCACTTTCAAATTAACTAATTGAATACTTAAATCCCTTCTTTGCAATTTAAACACACCAAGAATTTTTGTAAGAAACCTAAGGCATTTAACTGTGTTAATTATAAAATACTTTTATCGAAATTTTCACAGTATACCATTAAAGCAAGAGTTATCAATTGGATTGCATCATTCTTATCGAAAAGAAAACAAGAGGTTATAATAAATACTTCAAACAACGATGTATACTCGGAATGCTTTGAAATAAAGTATAGATTCCTTTTTGGGCACCCCTATTATCTTTACTATATCTGAGTGATCCCCAGCAGTAATAAAAGACCATTCGTTTCCAGTTCTGTTGGAGATGATTCAAGTATTTTGATTAAGGGACACAAAATCAGCCATCTCAAACATTCATCCAAGAGAATTTTTAGCGTAATAAATAGTTTGAAAGCACCATATACGTTTTGGAAAAATTAATTACATTACGATGGGAAAGGAACAGAAGAAGTAATAATTAGAATTCCTAGGTCTTATTATTGAGCATAATGACATGTAAGATACATCTTACCTAAATTTAGCTTTGCGTTTTATGTACTTAGATCACTAATTCAGGTTCTCAACAGAAGCATTCTCAAAACAGTTTATTATGCTAATTTTCATTCATTAATAATCTATGGGTTATTTTGGGGGGAAATAGGGTAGACACAAAAAAGCAATAATTGTTATTTAAAATAAGTTATAAAAATAATTTCAAGAATAAGACCTTCCACTCACTGTGAACCACTGTTCAAGACATTAGGAATCTTAGCACTGGCCTGCCGATATTGTTATTTGTGGTAGACAATCCAGAAAAATTCACAAAAAAAAATCAGATATTCAGCCAGAGAGACCAGATTATTTCAGAAGGGGGTTTATTGCAGTAGCATGGTCTTATTTAGTTCAGTTCCATTATATATAAGAACGAACAAGAGTAAGTTCAAGTCAGCATTAAAACGTTATCTCATTACTCACCTTCAACGTATACTGAAGATGTATATTCACTTGCGATGAATAATTTTCATTGTACATACGACAGGTATAAATATTCTAAGGAATCGTGTTTGCATTATTCATGCAATTAATGCCATGTTTTGTTTTTAATACCGATTCCTCTGAAAACTTCATCAGAGTTAATATATAAATGATTAAGTATAGTACCATCAAATGTGCAATAAATCTTAATATGGTTTACATCCTAGACCCTTTGGCTTAATCTCATTAAAGGATCCACAGATGGAAATAGTATAAAGTAGAATGGAATACATTTCATTTGGCATGAAAATAGTTTAAACGTTTTAATCAAAATTCTTAGCGCCATTCTTAAGAAAATAAAATTTTTTAGAAATGTTCCATGTGAAACTTGTTTCTTAAAAAACTTCGTGTCACATTCTTAGAAGATGCTGAACTTAAACGACTTTTCGATTTTAAATTATGCTGTTTACACATACACACACGCACACACACGCACAGAGAGAGATCTTATTTTAAAAACCGTTCTCTGAATGGAATTCAGGAGCCTCAAAACCCCCATTTTCCGTGAAAGCCTGGTATCGGAATTTAATACTGCCGGCACCACGCTCACAAACGCAAGGCAGAGGTGGGCTCTTCATTATTTGAACTCTTTTCTATGCCTAACCAGCAATAATTAGTTAACAATAAGCGGCAGAAAATAGATCAGAAAGCAGGATAAAACGAACATGTTCCATTTGAGCACTTCGTTAATGGCTGCATATACTCTCCTGTTGGTCAGTGAAAACAAAGAAGTTAGATTCAAAAGAGCGGTGGCATGATACGCCCTGTTTAAATGCATTAATTCGTTGTTAGTGTTTTATCACTTGAGCCGAAGAGGTTGAAACCAACAATTTTGATCACATAATTACAAAGTCGATTACCGTAAGCGGTGCTCTAGAATATTTTTTTAATTAATATGACTTTCTTTATTCCCTGAGCGGAGGACAACATCGCAAACATCACTTTTCAGCTCACGTAAACAATCTTACCACTATAGATTGTGGCCGCGCCGTGGCTCAGTGGTTAGACCGCTTGGCTCTCACTCATTCTCGGTGCTCCATCATCATCCCGTGTACCATCAGTGCCACCGCCTGCGGTGCCGTCTGTAGTAAAAGCGGGCGTTAAACACTACACATTTAATTTTCACTATAGATGGTGTATAACCTCTATACAGTAGGTTATCAGATACAACACCAAGCCTAAAACAAGAAAGTATTGTTTAAAAAACTAAACATGTATGTAAGTTTTGAACTCATGTTGTTTCGAAATACTGAAAGAATGGTCATGTTACCCAAATCTATTTTGAAAACTTGGGATAGAGAGCTTATAAGCTGTTTATTAAGACTAGGATGTCGCATCGTAGCTTTGCTTGTATATTTAACCCTACTCTCACTTTTCTGATTGGCAATCCAAATTTAGGTACTCAACCGGCAAAGTTACGGTATATTACATCAAATATAACTTGTTTGTGCCAAAATGTATGTATTGATTTAACTAACATATTGGTCCTGCCGTGGCTGTACCATAGCCACTTTGGGCATAGGCCTATCTCTATTTGTAGGCTTTCTTTCTTTAATATAATAAATGCGGCGGTTGGACTTATTTTGGCTATGCTGCACCCATATGTTCACCCAGCAGGAGCAGAAGTTTATCAACGTTGCTAACTGTAGTAAAGTATCGTCTCTGAGATGTTGTTCTGTCCAGAATAATTTAAACCGCTTTTCCAAGGTTTAGTCTAGTTAAATACGCAAGCGAGGTAAAAAGCGGACTCGGAAGACGTATCTAAAATACGCTTGCTTAGGAGGTTATATATGTAATTCTGGTCACATTGCAAGCTAATGAAGAGGCACAAGTTTGTGTAGGTACTATTAACTGTTTATTCGTGCTTTATTTTGGTTATTTTATCTAGCTTTTTGTACGAGAGCAAGAAAGTTTAGAAGGCCTTATTATCTATTAATCTAAAAATAAATGAAATTAGTTTATAGTTGATAACTGCTTTCTAATGTTTTGCCTGCAGTCTTTAATTTGCTCTAATACTTGTTAATTATCATAAAAATATTTTGTGTTCTCTTAAAAATGAATTTGACTAGTGGGCATTTCTGTTCTATGAGTTTTAGGATTTTAAATCATCATTAATGCCTGAACAATTTGAAGATCGGCTTGGGAGTGCATTTTGTGAAGAAGCTCCATCTAAGGCAACAAGTTATAATTGATACAGCGAATTTAAAAGAGGATTTCTAAAAATGCTGCCGCTGTTGAAGCAATGCTTGAAGTAATCGACACCTAATGTATTTATTTGGACGACACTGGGCAATAGTATGAGTCAAGTATTTTACATCAACGTTTACACGTCAACAATTAGACAACGTTTGTTGTCCAGGATTCCACTTACTCTTGATCAAAAACAATAACGCGGTAATTAGTGGGGGGGGGGGGGCGCTTCAAATCTGATTTGGAGTATAATTCCTTGTGATGAATCTTGGATTTTTTTGTTGTGTTCTGATAAAAGTCAATCAAAACAGTGAGTTTTTCCAACAGAACTTAGCCTACATAAATCCGATTAATCCCCAACACTGGTAAGAAGATAGTTGCTAGTTTTTTATTATTTTCTAAAACGGGCCACCTTGCTACTATAGTACAGGGCTATTCATAAAGAAAGAACAGATATCAAATATTTGTTTCTTCCAAATTACAAAAGATAGAAACATGATTCCAAGGTTCATGGACAAAGAAAAGTTTACAATTTTATACTGTGCATTCAATATGAGGACCATGTGTTACACGACAAAGGTCAAAACGATGGCTCATTTCTTGCCCCACACGAATCAGCTGGTCTCCATTTATCGAATTTACAGCTTCAACAGTTCGATGTCGTAGATCTTCAAGAGTGTCAGGCATAGAAGGGATAAAAGCACGGTCTATTACGTCACCCCATAGATAAAAATCACGCGGAGTGAAATCTGAAGACCTGGGAGGTCTCCGGCAATAAAGTTGATCTTCTGCTGCTCCTCTTCCAATACAACGTCCTGGAAATGTGTTATTCAAGTAACGTCGGGCGTGGTAAGAGAAATGAAGTCGGGCATCATCTTGCATGAAGATGAAGTTATCTGAATCTTCAAGTTGTGGAAATAACCAGTTTCCAACAGGTTAGTTCTGTCACGGGTTTCTCCATGAAGAAGAAAGGCCCATAAACCTTGGTTACAGATATCGCGCAGAAGACGTTCGTCTTTGCTGAATCTCTTTCATGTTGAATAACTGCCCTAGAATTTTCACTTGCCCAAATTCGAACGTTATGGCGATTAAGTGCATTCATTGGAAAAAATAATCCTTGAGAAAAGCTGTCGTTTCCCATATCTTCTAACATGCCAATTCACAGTTCGTACCTTTTGCTGTGGTCGTCAGGGTGCAATGCGTGCAATTACTGCAGTTTGTATGGCTTCAGGTGCAGACGATGCTTTAGAACTCGCCATACTGTTGGTTGGGGAATGTTAAGTTCCATGCTTGCTTGTCACGTGGATTTCTTTAGGCTCTTTTCGTATAGTGTACGAATACGCTGCACATTCTCGTCCGATGTGCGAAGACGTCCCGTGCTTTCCCTTTTGCAGATGCCACCATCTTCTACGAATTTTCGATGCCACTCGTAAATTTGCTTATGACGCTGTGGTTGTTTATTAAATTGACGGCGAAATGTTTGTTGAACTGCAACAATGTACTCTATAATCTGTTTCATATAACCTTGCCCCGCTGACATGTATCACTCCACGTTACTAAGTTCCACCTCACTCTAATTGGCTAATGCTTTCGCGCCGTAGGCCATAGGCGGTGCCTTCCCGTCACATTTAACTCTACAGTAAACGTCATAATAATTGCCAGGAAGATAGATAAAATCATACAAATAAGGATATAAAGGCATGCAAAAATACAAGTTTATAATGAAACTGAACTCAACCTTCGGCCTCTTCCACTGGTATTTTTAAACCAGCACACATATTTTGCAAAAACGCTTGTCTTTCAGTCTTAAAAGTCGTGTCACGCCATACTTTACTTGTCGTGTGTCCTTCATTCGCCCAAGTCTCGTCAAGAGACTTGTATCCCGATACAGTCTGATTGTCCTTAAATAACGTCTTCGCCACACAGCAATATCGCCGCTGTCTCTTAGCGCATTTTTCTTGCCCCTCTTTTCATTCACAAACCCCAGCTGTATAAGCAATCTATACAGACTAAATCTGTTAACGTTTGGTAAATCTGCATCCTCATTTACAACAGACAATTTAAAAAAAAAAAAAAAAATACTAAGCACCTGACGACTCAGAGCACTTTACACGAACTCATCGCATTCTCCGAGCACGCGCTTTTGTTTATTTCTGCTTTTGCCTCGAGTGGTAAGCTTCCCTGTTGTCTCAATTTCACGTCGCGATGTTCCTACGAATCTAACACTCACACCTGTAAGTTCAGAGCACAGCTGTTCGACTTCTCTCACTGACAAAGATGGATTCTTCCCTGTTAGTGCATTAAACACATGCATCACGATTCTTTTTTTCGCCGCTTTGTAAAGGTTTTAATGCTTCAGCGAAAAACTGGCGGCAAACTCTGCCATTATACACATAAGTACACGCGCAATAAACGATCAATAAAATAATTTAGCTCTTGCACTCGGCACAGCACACCTTCAAATGCAAATATATGACAAATCCAGTTCAAAACAAGGTCAATGATATAAGTCATATAAACAAATATGTCACCACTACCGCTAAAGCACGTGCTATCGTGTCATATGAAAGGCTGGCTTAAAAGCAGAGGAACCTCCTTTTTACTTCGTTTAAGAATTAACATGCATTTCAGATAAATTAACTCTGTGGTGTAATGTATTTAATTCAAACAGTTATGAAAATATAAATTTGACAATTCTCATCCAACATATAAAGATATATCACCATGTTAAATAACGAACTAATTTTTACCGCACAACAGTCTACACCACAACAGAAGCCAATGAGAGGGGATTAGGTCACGTGACCGTAAGAGATACGGGGCAAGCTTACGTGAAACAAGGTTTAGTTTGCTAATTGTGGCACACAAAATGTGGTGCTTGTGGTGTCGCTGCCATTTCACTACAAACAACAAACAACAGCGCCAATGTGGCCGTGATTGAAAATTCTACCCCGCCCCTGCGCTATTTCAGTTCTACACTTTTCTCTGTCTTCATGAATGTTGGATTCGTGCTTCTATCTTTTGTAGTTTGTAAGAAATAAATGTTTGAAATCCGTTCTTTCTTTTTGAATAGCACTGTATATGAGGATAGTTGCACCGTTACTGTTGACTGCTACATGAATGTTTGTTTACTGCAAATTTTTAAAATGTTTCATGGAAAAAACAACTGAGCATATGGATGGCCTAAAAGCCTAGGACTATAAATCAGTCATTATACACCCTGACCTGGCACCTTAGCTCCCTTTTTTTCTTCAAAAAAGTTAAGGATAAAGTGCGTAGAATCATTTATTCGTTATCAGATGAAGCAATATATATTCTAAAACTAATCCTTGTTTGTGTTTCTAAAATACTCAATGTCGCCCACATAGTAGAAGGAAGTGCTGCATTTTACACAACATTCAATACCGAAATTTCACTGGAAATATGCGTTTTATATGTTTTGAATAAAAGGAACCATCTCTGGACTAAACTTTCAAAACTAAAAGGTCGGATGAATACCAACAGTTAAAACAACAATATGTGCAAGATTTTCAAGAAATACCCCTTCGCCCCTCACACAAACACACGCACTCTCTCTCTCTCTCTCTCTCTCTCTCTCTCTCTCTCTCTCTCTCTCTCTCTCTCTCTCTCTCTCTCTCTCTCTCTCTCTCTCTCTCTCTCTCTCTCTCTCTCTCTCTCTCTCTCTCTCTCTCTCTTACACATTAAAACTACATCTTATATGGAAGATGATTTATTATTTTTCCCTTAAAAATAGTTTTAATATTTAAGAATTACTATTTTGGATTTCAAAAAGGTTGTGTAATTTTCTACAAGTGGTAAACCGTAAGATAGATACAGGCAGCTTTACTAAAAAGGGGTACAGCTCTTCAAGACGCCATCAGCCATTTCGAGTTATTCCTTACTATTGATTTAAAATACGTTTTATTTTTTGAAGTGATGTCAACAGCTATTGATGTTTTTTTTTCTCATAATACCATGAAAGGGTTTAGATTTTCTAGGTCGGATATAGCGCCGCTTTTAACAGTTTTGACTGGCGCTTCGGCCTCCTATGTCCTCGTGCCTTCACGAAATGTACAATGGAAGTATTTGTACAAACGTTTATGTAAATTAACATGAAATAGATATAAAATATGCTTTATAAATAAATTATGGATGATCATAATCGTAAGCTATACTGATTAGAGAACTCCATGGTCATGTATCACATCAGGTTCTGTTTATTAACGCCCTGAGAAAGCAGTTTTATCGCTTGTTTTCAAAATGGTACAGATATATATTGTCACCCAATTATCGGGAAGCACAACAAACGACAGCTGAGTAAGGGACCAGAGGCCGCGCCACAGCCACCCATTTGTCTCCTGTCACTAACTGAAGGGATGATTAGGAGAGGGATTGCGGGCCACTGTGCCGTCTCTTTACCCTTCTCCTAAGTTCTCGGACGTGCGGGTTGTTTCGTCTAATCCGGAAACTTCTAGATTGGCCAGCTGGTCTTTATAAGCGACGCGCCGGGCCGGAGGAAGTCAGTTAGTTCTTGGTGAGCAGCTGTGAGGAGCGCCCAGCGAGGGGACGGACTGCGTACGTGCGTCGGAGGAGTTTACGTAATTGCGAGTGCAAGTGGAACTGCAACGGACGAACTGGTGAATCGTAATTGTGTACGTATGTTCAACTGTAAGTCGGTGGAAATAAAGAACATTTTTTTTTGAGTGGTGCAATTGGACTTTTCATTTCACGAACCCACAAAGTCACAATATGGATGGACGGACAGATATAGTAGAATTTCTGCAGTAAAGGCATTAACACGAACATATTTGCGGGTTATGGTAGTAATAACTATATAACTAATACAATGTTCAATAAAGACTACTATAAAACTTAATTGCAATGCATTATTTTAAACAATTACTTTATCGTAGTTACCCACATTTTAAATAATAGGTACCTAATTAATCACTTGCAGGGTTTAAGGTTGGCTTCAAGTCATGTTTGGGTGAGCTCCACGCCATCGTTCATCGTTCACCGTTCACCGTGATTTAGTAGATGCTATACTAGCTTCTGATTTCCGAGGTCGCGTGTTCAAACCCAACAGAAAGCAAATAATTTTTTTTGGGGGGGGGGGAGGGGTGTAGTGTAAAACTCAGCATGGCTAACTTCTGGAGCGAAGTAAAGAACATTTGCCCCATGTAATGTTTATTTCCACGTAAAATAATCTCATACCTTGAAAAATAAGGTTCTTGAAAGCAAGTTGTCGGCCATTTCACGTGGGCAGGGTCGTGCTTCTCTGCGGTGGCAGTATATATCGCCGGTAGAGTAATCACCTGCTACCGTTTGTACCAGCGACACAGCGACTATAAAAATCAGGACCTTCTAGAATACGGACCTGACACTGCCATTCAAGATGGCGGCCGACATTGGTGCTAAATGTTTATAAACTACACTTGGCCACAAACTACTATTTTGACGCAGTAATATACAAATGTGGTATAAATACTCTTTCTTCGCTAATGTTTAGACATACTTATATAGGGGTTACTAAAACAAATAATAAATCACAGGCGTAGAAAGCAATATAGCAGATAGCGTGTGTAAACACCTATTACCACTACCCAAAACCGACGCCATTTTTCTCAATCTCGAATGTCAGTATCAGGTCCGTATTCTAGAAGGTCCTGATAAAAAAATTCATCTGATTGCGCGCAGCACCGCTAGGGTATATCTATTCGGGGAGAGTAAAAAGTATAGAGCAATGCTTGTAACTTTGTTGTTATAGTTTTGTGAGGTAATATTTTTAGACAAGCTTTAAGATATCAATATGTTTTCATATTACTATGATTGTGAATAGGGCATGACTTTTTTTAATGGTAACCTTTTTTTTTCTTTTCTTCGGTTCTCGGAACGTCTTGAAAGGAAGGTCTCGGAACGTACAGGTAGACGCCTTTCTAAACTCTTATTTAAATTTATTAAGGCGTATTACAGCACAGGAAATTTAAACCAAGAAAGCACATTCATAACAATATTAGTGGTGCTATGTTGTAACACATGATGAATTCACTTCAAAAGTTGCTCAAAATGGCTTCCATTTACTGCCAAACAATGCCAAAGTCTGTCTTTGAAATTAGCTAATGTTTCCAGCAACAATGTTTGCTTGATGAGCAGCATTTCTTGCTTAATTCTTCGCTTTAACTCTTCAAGATCTCTTGGTCGGTCTTTGTAAAAGGTTCGTTACCGTTTCGTCAATTCCCGTTTTGTCCACTGGCCCTTTAACCTATATATCAGTGTTATTAATAATTCCCTTTTCGTCGATTCACTAAACCTTCTTTCACACTTTATACAGACTTAGAACTGTCAAAGTAAAAGATTGCAGATTTACTGTTTGAAATTCAGAAGCTGTTACAATGGTATGTTTGAAACTTTTATCAAGAGTTTTGTCTCGTCATAGTGAATGAGAAATATACATAAATTCAATGCGTAAATACATATTTTGTGAAATTTGAGATGGTACAGCTCATTAGTCAAATTTTACTTTGTAAAGTATTCGTCGAAGAGTTTGATCTACTGCATTAAGTTCATTTAAAAGATCTTGAAGTTTCTGTTTTATTCTTTGATGCAAATCTCAATATTTCTGTTGTAGTTTCGGCAATGCCATATGCTGGTTAATTTGCAGTAGGTACAACTATTTTTTAATATTCTACCTTTTCCCGCAAAATAGCTAATTATTCGTAAAAATTAGGATGGTTCTTTCCAGTATTCCTGTTTAAGCGATTATGCTATATGTGCACAGTATTTTTAGTTCTATATAGTTCAGTATAATAAACCCAAATGTAATCGTTTTCGAGCTACTGACTTACAAAATGACCGTGAAATTCGACTATGGTTGTAATTGTAGTGTTTCCATGATATATAGAAATCCATCTTCGATGTAATCGGGTGGTAAGTACATATTTTTATACGGTCTCGAATTTCTTGACAATAAATTTGCGGTATCGGCATCTGCTTTTCTCTGGCCCTCTTTTTGATTTTAGTAATATACATTTCAACTTCGTTTTTGGCAATGTTGGGTTCACACCTTTGGTCACTGTTTTTAAGTATTGTACTGTTTTAAGTCGGTTGTAATATTTCCAGGGCATTTACGCATATAGCAGACCCATCTTTTGTTTTGGTTCTGGTAAACTCTGTAAAGCGTTAGCCTATATCCGGCATACAAAACTATCGGTTTCCCTTGTTTCGATTCAATAATTTCAAGCTCAATCTTTTAAGCTGTACGGAACACTGCTTACACTTGTTAATTTACTGAATGCATACAATAAACTGTAAGATAATAGAGGGTTGGTTTGGTTGTTTACCTGCGTCGACGAAACGGGAATAAACCAGGTAAAATTACAGAGTCGAAGAAACGGTAATGTACGTTGTAAAACCTCCACTTCAAATATCCGCACAAGAAAAGGTCTAAGGTGTTCAGGTCAATAGATCTTGGCGGCCATTCAATAATTCCCTTTTCTCCAATCCATCTTCCTGAAAATTCATGATTTAGGCAATTCACCACTCGCCTTCCATAATGTGCTGGCGAGTAGATAAATGTTGGTTTTCTTTCACTGATAATAAAGCACCAAGAGCTTTATCACCATCTGCAACTCGTTTTGGCCTTCTAGACTTTGCCTTATGCTTAACACTTTCAGTTTCATTGAATTTTTTTTTTTAAATTTTGCTTACCGTAAAATGAGTAATCCGTCGTTCATTAAACAAGACACAAGCCTCTCTTTAGCTCCTTCTCCTATTACTATATCCAATCATCATTAGTATTTCAATTCGTTGTCTTTCTGTAAGTTGTGCCATGACTAATTACATTCAAGAAGATTTTGCAATTAAGTAAGCATTGTGTCCTTATTTGCTTAGCGTTTGTCTTTATTTGTTCAATCCAAAGCCACATACTCAGTAGCCTACTGAGTTGTTTTATTCAAAACCTACTTAATTTGAGATAATGATGCGTTTTCCTTTGCTCAGTACACATGTAGTACGGTCCTAATAAATTTAAATTGCTTTTTGAACGGGCATTTGTACGCTCTGAGACTTGAAGACGGGAGGAGGGCGGAAAAAAAATGTTACCATTAAAAAAAAAAAACTCGCACTCTTTATTTGTAATAATAGTAATGTGAGGGCATGTTGATATCTTACAGCTTTTCTAAAAATATTACTTTATAGACTTGCAACAGAGGGGTTACAGGCATTCTTCCATACTTTTTACTCGCCCGATATATCAATGGCGTGACGGAAAATTAATTAGGACCCTACCGAAGGCATCTCGTTGGTGACGTCCTTGAGTAAGATCAAAGCTTAAGAAATAGTTTATTATTATTATTATTATTATTATTATTATTATTATTATTATTATTATTATTATTATTATTATTATTATTATTATTATTATTATTATTGTTATTATTGTTATTATTGTTATTATTGTTATTATTGTTATTATTGTTATTATTGTTATTGTTATTATTAGTGTTATTGTTATTGTTATTATTGTTGTTATTATTGTTATTATTATTATTGTTATTATTATTATTTTACTTGTTCCATTTATACCCCGCCTTTGACTCCAATGGACATATCGGCGGCCGTTCTCCTTTGGAACATATCGAAGGTGTTAACTCGTATTGGTTGTGTTTTAATCATTAGATCACGCACACATTTGCACTCTCATTCATACTTCCAGACTCTGGGAAAGACGAAGAATTATTTTAGTCGGAGAAAAATCCTCACCCCCACGGCCGAGAGTCGAATCCGGGACCCCAAGCTCTGCAGGCAGGTGCTCTACCGATTGAGTTACGGGGCCAGCCTGAAACATATTAGTTTCAAATTTAAATAGGTTCTGTAGCATTTGCTGCTTAAGCCACTTGTTCTACAAAAAACCGAATTTCCTAGACACAGAAACTTTCAGGACACTGTATAGCTCTACAGATGCACGTTTTGTGTGGAGGAATGACGATGGGATTAAGCTGATAAGATAACTCTATAGGTACAATTCTAGATACCAGTCTTATTTCACTTGAGTTGGATGGAGTTAACATAACCACAACATGGAAGAGCGTGAAACATTCACTCCAGGTTGTTGTTACCTATCTGTTAGTGTCGAATATAAGTTTTGTGTTAGTGTGGCTTGATATTGGCTTGACTCTGGACTGTATTGTGAAGAAAACTGAGAATATCGCTACTAATGAAAGTGTTTTCAGTTCATAAATTTTACATAGTCACTTCAAGTGTTTACTTCTCGATATTTTATGTTTGAATCACTATTTCAGGTCTTTTCTGCTGCTTTAAGCTTTTTAAATTTCCTAAAAGATATAAAATTGTATGTTCCGCACTTGAAAACGTGTTTTGTGTATTATTACTATTCAATGATTACTGTAGAAACATAAACCTCAAATAAGAGTTCAGAATTCTTCATTATTATTTCCGAGACAGAAATCTTTCGGAAATTCGGCCGATGGGTAATTTTATTTCGTTATTTTAGCTTGTTTTTAAACGAATAAGTATTATACATCTATATTATAAACTAACAGAAACCGGCAATTGTTTTAGTTGCAGAGATGTCAAACATTAAACACGTTTGAGATACAAAGCCGTACAAATTTGTGTAGCGGTTAGCGTTGTCTTCTCATTCCAGATACTTTGCCTTCGAATGCCGCTTGGTTAGAATCATTTTCTAAAATCTATACAGTGTGAAAATATAAATGGAAATTCATCTATACGGTTGTGTTTTTAGGTATTATGACTAGAAGGATATTTGTAACATTTCCGCGCAGTTGGGTCTCTTCCCAGGTTTTCTGGAAACGCACATTCCGAAATCCGGATGCGAGAGGGATTATTTCTCTCTCTCAAAGCACCACTCCCCTTAGGCACAAAACTCTTATCGCAGTCTTCTACGGTTGGAACATACATATACTTTTAAACGACGGAATTGTTCAAAGAAACATAAAGCTCGTTAAAGTAATTTAGTAGTCGCAACCATTTGCGAAATATTTTATGTTAGTATGTATTAACTTAGATTGTGCTAAGGTTAGGTATGTAGATGCATTTCATGTAAATTCTCTAAAAATTGGCAATTGTTTTCTTTAATTTCCACGACCTCAGGATAAACAAAGACGAGTTGAGAGACTTCCGCGGTGTTTTATAAGTTAAAGGAATAATTAATTTAAAATTATTTTTAGCCAGACGTATTATCATACTGAAGGTAAGTCATTGGAAGAATTCGTGTTTTATATCTGTGAAACTGTAATTGAGAAAGTCATGAAAGTCATGTTTTTAAGTAAAATGTTTAATTATAAAAAAGGCGTGTGAAAATTTCAAGTTCTATATCTAACAAATAAAAAGTTAAAGAGTTTTCCAAAACATTGCAACCCTTAGTGCCTTTAATTAATAGCGGTCATTAGTATCGATACCATGTTTTTAAAGTCGAACTTCCTCGCATCATTGACAGCAAAGATAGTTTTTGAGGTAAAGGTGCACTTTAACGGCATAGCAATATCATGGGTGTGACGTCATGGCTCGAGCGTTGCCAACATCCAAAGCATGCTTTCAAGGTAAATACCAACACTACATAAGCAAACTAGCGATACTGTAATACGTAAGGAAACTGTAGCAGTGGATCATTGCTTAGCCACTCTAGTTTCGACAGCTTTACGATGATAATGATAGAAAATTGAATTTTGGTTATTATTGTTATTGTCATTATGATCATTATCATCATCATTATCATCTACAGTATTGTCGTCATTGGCAACAACTCAATAATAATAATAATAATAATAATAATAATAATAATAATAATAATAATAATAATAATAATAATAATAATAATAATAATAATAATAATAATAATAATAATAATAATAATAATAATAATAATAATAATAATAATAATAATAATAATGATAATTAATAATTAACAATAATAATTAATAATAATTAATAATAATAATTAATAATAATTAATAATAATTAATAATAATAAAGTATTATTATCATCATCTTACTACGCAGTGTTTTCATTACAGTATCGCTAGTTTAAGTTAAGAAATAGAAAATGTGTTAGCAACATTTCTGTGCATTCGCGATTTCAGAGCTCCGCAGGGACGTATTTAACAGGGGGGGGGGGGTCCAGGGGGTCCGGACCCCCCAAATGAATCATCATTTCAAACTTTTAACAAATATTTGAAATAAAACTTAGTTTAAAATAAATCGGAAAAGTTTATTCAAGCTTCTCATCTTAACGTCTATTCAGTGTCAGGCAGACATGAAGTTATTTAAGATATAAATGAAAAGTTACTGCACAGCAGCTGTAGAACTCGTTAAAGTACACAAATGATGTCAATTACAATAATGTATTGCAAAGTAACCCAATTCCGATATATTATAATTTGTTGATTAGAATTCCCAGATACTTAGTTAAAGGTATGTAATTTGTAACTTCTAAGTTCCTATTCCCTTTTTCATTCAAGGAGAACTAATACTTCAAATGCACCAATCAGTGGTTTACTTTTTAAATATCTCATTACTGCTTATATCGCTTTATCCCAGGTATAAGAGCAAAAAATGTGCAATGTGCAAGGCCTTTCTACAGACTTTATCCAATGAAACAAGAGAAAAACAAGCTTTTCTAAGAACAATTTGTAGAAGCTTGGGTGGAGAAAGTCATGTGAATATAATATATTACATGTGCTTTTGTTTTTTACTAACATGATAAAGGCACATCCCTGATTTCGTATTTATTAAAAGCAAATAATTCAACGTAGATTGTTTGGACCCCCCGCCCCCGGAAATTGACTTCTAAATACGTGCCTGGAGCTCCGCATTTGCAACAACTTGTTTCCGTAACGTCATTCCATACCAACATAATTCTACGGCGTTAAAGTGCACTTTTACCGTTTTTAAAACCAAAGGTCCCGATATCACCAAGCTATTTGAACAAAAGAAGGTCAACAAGTTGTGCTTGTTATGTTTACGCAACATTCTATTCACAATACTCAATAGCAGAATATACAAATAATTGAAAATTATTAGATTCAAAACAAAGTTTTGATTATTTAATGCCGGAGGTTAAGTGAGGTTAAGTATGTCTCAAAGGGTTTGAAGCTTTAGTGTGTTAAATTCTTATAAAATTTCCCATCATTATAAATTAAATAATTGTCTGTATGAAAAGGGAGAATAAAACTAGTCCATACTTTTGGACTCGTTCTTTTGGACCGGTGAAGATACTTCTTCTCCAGTTGCCAAAAATGAATCTTAGATGGCTTTTCAGTCACTCTTCCTCCCAGTAATATCTGTTGAAATTAAATAGTAAATGTTTGTTCTTTTATGTATAGGGTCCTTTTATCCTGTGTAGGTAGAATTTTAAAGTCGTTGATTAGAAAAATGTTGCTTCACCAAGAAAAATGAGTAATGTATTGGTGTTATTCAGGAAAACAAAATTGTCAATGGCTGGTCCCTTAGCTCAGTCGGTAGAGCACCTGCCTGCCGTGATAGGAGTGCCGGGTTCGATGACCAAGATGATTCCCCATCTTCCCCAGAGTCTGGAAGTATGAATGAGAGTGTGAATGTGTGCGAGATCTAATGATAAAACCCAATGATTATGAGTTAATACCATCGATATGTTTCAAAGGAGAACGGCCGCCGATATAACCACTGCAATTTATGGCGGGGTGCAAATGGAACAAAAAAATTCTCAATGAAGAGTAGCTGAAATGTATTCACATAATATGTTGACTTTTGTTAGACATATGTATGTTATGTCCAGACTCAGAACTTATAGTCAGTTTCTTCGTAAAAGTGTACTTATTTTCACAAGTGTGTAAATACAGTGTTTGGCTTCATTTTGTGATTTCATCTAGTTTTCTTAAACTGCCACTTAAATCAGTTTTTACTGTCCGCTCCGCACACACCCAAACTATTGTTTAAAAACGCTAGTTTTTGTTTCAGTATCGTGTTATAAAATATACGTTATAAAATATTTGGTTATAATTTTATTACAAGCATAGATTTTTCAGATACAGTTGGCTGACTTCTTTGTACTAACAATTTAATTAAGATGATCTTTGAATCACACAAAGCATTGCAATTTTGAAAACCTTTGGATTTGTTTATCTGTTTTTATCTCTTCAGTTTTACTTCCCTTCCGAAGGAAGGCATGCTAAGGATTATTATGCCCGAAAAAAATCCGTTACCCTCCGCCAGGCTTGAACCCGCGACTTCGGAAACAGGGAACTGGGGACGACTTGAGTTTTATGTTGTAAATGTAGCTCTAATACTTCTGAGCCAAATTAGCTTAGTGCAAGTCTCATGCATTAGAGTTTCTTAAAATTCTAGAAAGCATGCTTAATACCTAAACCAGATTGCAAACTCCTTTTCCCAACAAAATATTTACATTTTACAACCAAATTTATCACAGAAACGTCTTAAGCACATTGCCATTTTTTTTTTTCAAAACAAGACAGTGCATTATTAATTTTGTTTTCCAAGAAAATGGATTTTAACGAAGTTACCTACTAGTTGTATCAAAAACTGTTTCTTGTCTGAAGAAGCTGTTTGCATAGTGATAGAAAAGAGTTGATAATTATGATTTTCTATTGCAGCTGTGCCAGCCATGGACCTGGATTCCCTCTACGGCGATTACAGTTTGGACGAGCAGGACTTCTACGCTGCGCCCAGCCCCGCTCCTGGAGGCCCAATGCCCAAGGTGAGTAACCATACTTGAATTAACATTAGGTACTTCTCAATCCTAATGTCTTACTCAGCATGCTTTCCGCACGGGCCTGTTGTCTGTTGTCATGACAAGGAGAATTGAGCCCGCCTCGGTAGCATGGTGGTCGCGTGTCTGCCTCCCGTTCAAGAGGTCCCGAGTTCGAATCTCGGTCAGGGTGAGTTACCTGGATAAGATTTTTCTGGGGTTTTCCCTTATCCTGAAAGACGAATGTCGGGTAACTCTTAAGCTCAATGGACCCTGGGCTAATTTGAGCATAATTTCGTCTATTCCATGCATCGCCCAATATGGCTTAACGTTGGAGGACGTAAATTTAAAAATAAATTAGAATTGACCCTAAGGTAGCTCAACTGAGCTCTAGTAAGGATGTGGAGGGAGGCTTAAACGGCGATGGACCGCTTGTCAGTTCCATTATCAAGCAGAATAATAATTGTTGAATATTTCATATGGGATGATTTGTCGTTTTGGTGTAAAATTTTAATCAAAACCTAAAATTCAGTTAAAGCACATCTATTTCTTGCACAGAAATTATATACTGCACGAAGCTGCACAAATTGAAATTTTACAGTCCTAACGTTCTTGCCTCAGCACTAATAAAATTTTAAATGTAACATCTTTGAGATACTACAGTCTGAAGGTGACAAGAATGCTAGTGAAATGATTCGCTATGTAAACATTTCCTATACTTCTAATACGAAAGTAAAAACACATTTAGATTTTGCAGAATAAGTAAGAACTTCACGAAGAAATTGCATTTACAAAGTAGTAAGCATTCTGCAAACACGAGGAGATAACCCTGACTTAATCTGTTTTGCTGCAGCGAAATTCACCAACGTTTCAACATAAAGCGGATAAATTTTCCTGGCTGGTTCTCTATGAAATGGCTGCAAAACATTTCTATTCTACCTGTTATAAATAAGTTAAAGGCATAATGCTTCTTAATTGCTGTGTTTTTGTTTTTAACTTCTTTGGTTCCACCTCGATGAAATAGAGAACCGGAATTGTTAAGTGTATTGGGTTGAGAAGGCGTGTGGAGTTCTCTGTGTATTTAATTTTTAAAACTTTTAATGTGGCATGTTTTTAAAACGGACTACGAAGATAAAATAATTTCTCCTAGCCCACACGATTTTATAACTCCAATAAGAGTATTCTGGAAACTGTTATGATTGTGACATTGATCTTACTTTTCATAGCTATTAAAAATACACAATCACAATTTTCAGACAGTCTGTATGGGGCTAGAAGTAATTAAATATACTTTATTAGTCCGTTTTAGAAACGTGGTGTATTAAACATTTTAAAAATGCCTTAATTCAAATAATGAAAACTAAAGAATAAAAAAAAAAACTTGTCTGTTTGCTTTACATCCATTTCTGCGCTACGCTTAAAGTTTAGATGCCATTCCAGAAAAATAATGTAAGATATAAATTCCATTTTCATGAAAATATCAAACACTTCTTTAATCAAACACTTCGAAACCATTTTGAGAAAGTCAAAAAGTTTTGAGACGTTTCCCATGCGAAGCGTAGTTTAGGGCGGAAGGATCTTTTGTGGCCGAGTTAATATCACATTGTCATATAATTCTGAGCTATGTTTAACGTTTCAAGTTTACAGCTTATCGGGAAGTTGGTTTAAAATCGATTGCAAAAGCTGTATCGAACAAATTGACTAGAAATAGTTAAATTTTCCCTTAATTTTATTAGCAATACAGCCAGATGTTCAAGAGGAATTATCTGTTTATGCTGAATTGATGTTCGTAAGCATGTGAAAGTTTTGCTATATTAAAGCCAAAATCTTGTTTTTTTTTAAATTATTCATTTGCATTACATTTAATTAATATTTGCCTAAGTCCTTTTTTACATTAATATATTGTTATTTAGGACAAATTTATTTAAATGAGTTTCTGAGCCCCGAATGTACACTTTTTAAAATGATAAGGCTTCTATTAAAATTAGTATAATTTGGAAGAATATATTTTTAAATTTGTATACCCAAGGCTCCTTTTAGGGAGAGGAGGAAGCTGAAGGACAGCAATATGTATACCTGATTAATTTCAACTTGTCTTTCAGCAGATGAAATCCATTCATTGTACTAGTTTGTGTAGTTGGTTTATTTTATTTGTATTCATGCCACTGCTGAAAAATATCATTTCTGTGCCCAGTGGTGTAAGAAGCAGTCACGGTACACATTTAATCAAAGTTAATTTAGGAGATGTAATTGTTTCTCCAAGCATTTTTCATTTCAAAAACTTTATTGTTTACTAATTTTCTGTGAATCTAGAGCCTTTAAAAGGCATTACCTATCGAGCTCTTCGCAAAAAGGTGTTCTGATATAAAATGAAGTAAATATACATACAGCAAGGTGAATTAAATTGTAAGAAGAATTGTCTGGGTGGTTGGCGGATAGTGAAAGGGAAATAATGCTTGTGTCAGGGAATGAGACAGAACCAATGCATTATTTGTGTTGTTTTTAATATTAGTTCTTTTTTTTTAAATAAAATACACTAGATTTGTTTGTATACGTATTTAAAATATAGTAAAAATTGTAAGGAGATGGTCACACTGGTTCAGAAGAAAGCGCTATCAGTTTTTCAAGTTTGAAGGATGAATTTATGTTTAGTTACCGTGTCAAAAAATACAGTGCTTGTCAACTTAGGAAAGGTATCTCAAAATCCTAAACAGGCGTTGAGATCAAGATGAGACGTAACTTGCTTCCGGAAACTAAAATAAAGTTGATCATTAGAGATTTGAGTCGGTTCTCGGTCGAGAATATCCCTAAATTGTAAGTGTTTTTAAAGGCCCTACAAACAGCATCACTCGATTCAAAATTAAATCCACCTCTGATTGTATTTGTAGAAATCACCTTCAAGATGTCCCTCAAATTTTATTTGATTGCCCCATTTTCTGTTTTGAAAGATATGAACTTGAATTATTGATTCAGTCCTTAGGTTGCACTTTTTCGAAACCATTTACACATATTTTGATTAATAGCAAAACTTATCAATATCTGATTGCATTCTTGAACAAAATATATCTTAAGCTAAATGATTAATTTTGAGGTTTACCGTTTGTCAACTTGATATTTTATTTGGTTATGTCTTGCAACCTTATTACATTCATTTTATAACTTGTAAACTATATTCCTAGTATACCTTTTGAGTAAAATAGGAATCACAAAATTGGATAATAAACAAGAAATAAATAATAAACAGTGTCACTATAAATTCAGGAATGATTAATGGTTATGTGTGATATTTCGGTTGCTTCAGGTTAACATCGATTATGAGAAAAAGTATTAACTACTTTATTTAATTCCGCTATGCCACATAAACTAGCATTTATTTTGTTATTAGTGGCAACCTAAAATTAAATATTGATTTTACTCCATTGCTACAACCTCTTTTTTTATTTCTGAAACTAGATTCAAGTAATACCTACTTAAATACCTACTATTACATAAGTAATAAATTCCTAACATTTTTATAGCAGATTCGTATCCCATATGTCCTTTTTAACAAAACGACATGATCACAATGACGAGGGTTTGCAATTACTCATGTTTTTCCGAAAGATATACTAGAATAAAAGCTTCCTTAACGTCCTTCACCTTCCTTCGTTTTCTCTACTCACAAAATGACTGTTCTCTTTTTCATATAGAAAACCAGAGCTTATAGGTGCCAATAAATTCCTAGTACTCAAGCATCTGTTATAGCTTCTTCAGGAATAAAGTTGTCTCCCTTCAATGTGCACTTATCTTCCATCAATTTCGAATTTATTTATGCGCAATAAGTCCAAGATAACGAGCATGTTGCCATCTAGCAACGATAAATATACGTAATTAAAACGCTTACTCTGATATACGCTTAAGTAGCACATGAAATTTGTGTTACACAAGCTGAAAATATATGTATTTTAAATTAGTTGCAAATGTTCGTCCTTGACGAGACTTGAGCGCTAAATTTTTCGCTCAAATTAAAATATTATTTTAATCGCTTATACCATGAATTAGTATCATTTTTATGTAGATATTCACAAACTTTCCCTGCCAAGGACCATTAAGCTAGGTTTAGAAGATACATGAGTGAGTCATCGAACCGAGTGCCTTATCCCAGTACAGGCACTGTAACTGTACTGAGAAAGAGTCTAATTTTCGCACTTACATTCACTCAGCACAGTTTCCGACGGATGAATGTAAAGCTTGTTGAAACTGGGAGGGCATCACAGTAGTTGTATGCCAAAAACAATGAAGTGAACGTGAGGGAGTCTCGTATACACGGCGACAGAACGTCTGCTCCCGAGGTTTAAATTAAGAGCGAGGGGGTGTTTGTATAACCTGTTAGTGTGTGTAACTGAAGAAGTTTACCTGTTGAAGAGGAAGTGCGGTCTGGGAATTTCTTCCTGTTCAAACCAACGATCTCACAGGAAGCACCTCGATATACATAATTAGAGAGGGGGGCTTTGGATATATTCAAGGATAACCCTCTTCTTCACTCTCAGCTACTGGACAAAGGATGTGTTCTCGGTAAAGTTGATGATTCCAGCACTAGTTAGGATAAGCAAAAGTGTTCAAATACCTTTACTCATAATTATCTGTAGCTAAAGCTGCTGAAGATCTTTCTCTGCATGGGCTATTAAGAGTATATGGCGCTTGTTCGTGGTCAAATTCCAGTATAGCAAGTGTTACATTCGAGATCTACGAAACATGCCTCTAAACCTTCCTGTCATATTTTGTTTGTCACTTTATACACTGACATCAGAAAATACTCGTCTCTGCTTTAAAATATTTTAGCAAAAAAATTAAAATCCTCACATTTAATATGTGGAAAGAATAGTCATTGAAACTGCGTTTATATGTGTTTTTGCAGAGGATTCATTGTATTTGTGTTACATTTTTCTAGAAAAGTGCACTTATGTTTCAAACGTTTCCTGTGATGTTTAAAAAATTATTGTATAAGTGCATATTAAACGAATTTTTACTTCCTCTGCTACTTACCTATACTAATATAGGAAGTGTTGTATTCCTCTCAAAAGTTCAATAACGTTATTTCTCACGTTTTGAGAAAACAATCCACTTGAGAGTCTGTGTGATAGTGAAGTTTTAATTTTCTAAAAAATGAATAACAGTTTCAACTTAAATGCCGTATTTAAGGTGTTTTTATTTAAAATTAAATTTATTACTAATTTTTCTGCAAGTAGCCTCTGAAATTCTTTTATTTTGAATGATTTTTGGATAACTGGCAAATTGTGAGAGAGAACATCTTACTAGAATTGTGTATCTTTTTAAGGCATAAAATTTGTCATTTTAATTTGTGGTGGTAATCATTTACAAGATATTGGTTGTAATTGGTTTGAATTTTTAAATGTTATTCTCAAATGCAAAATCGTTATTTTTTAGTCCAATGTTCATGCGACGAGCATGGAATTTCAAAGCCAACACATAGCTTCACGGTCTGTAAAAATTTGTCTCGCTCAACTAATGCGTCGTACATCGAAATGTAATCATTTTAATTGAAGGTTTATTTAAAGTAGCTAGTATAATTACCTTTTCTAAGAAGAGCCAATAAAGTATTATGAATGTAACACATTTTTGTAAAATACTGATAATTTCGTAGACAAATATTATTTACAGTGACAGAGGAATAAATTTGTGAGATTCTATAAACTTGCGTGTTAATGAGGTTCAGTAAAATCGTTGATGATTCCTGACTTATGCATCTTTTTTCCCTTCCGTCAGACGAAACCCCATATTTACCATCATTTGAGATGTTTGCCCTACTAAAAGCATGTAAAATAATTTTGTTAATATTACATAATAAATGAAAAATTGGTGCAATTTAATACATTGATGTTTATACTTACACGAAAATAAATTCCTTGCCAAATCCTCAGCGGGTTAATAATATTGTTTGTTGCATCTGCATATTAAAGATGATCATTTTCTCTCGTTAATTTGGCTACTAGAATTTGCGCGATGAATACTTATCTACCGTCTGGGGTCATTGTCCTAGATAAACTCTACGAGGCAAAATCAAAGTCAAAAGGTACTTCATTGCAGTTCTAAGGAAAGTCATGAATTGGTTCCCTGCCATTTTCATGTTTTATCTTCTCATTCTGCGTCTAGCATTTTCAGGGATTACTCTCCTCCCAAACTAATCATCCAGTATTTGTGATGTTCCAAGGTGTGTAACATTTTGAGCAACTAATAAATGAAACAATGATATGAATAAGAAACCGCCATTTTTCATTGTTGTAAAGATTAATATAATATATACAACATATCGATTTTATTTTTCACCCTAAGTTTCGATAACCCAAAACCTCACTATTACTAAACCATTCAGTTTATATGCGATACATTTTTTTGGGTGTGATCTTTATCAAAATATTTTTTATATTTAAAGAATAATTTGAGATGTTAAGGGTACCGATTTGTAAATTTTCAAATATCCAAAGTATTTATTGAGTATTTTCAATTTTACTGCATCTTATGTCTGTATAAATAAGCGTAGTTGCAGAGTTTTTTTTGCATATAAATTAATTAGCGACTAGATTGTGTGCTTTGAAACATAAATTTTACGCTAATTACGATTCAGTTTCATAATTTTGAAAAATTTCAGAGTTATGTTCCTTATTTAGATAGAAAATATGTTGAGAAATATACTTTTAATGTAATTGATTTTAAAAATAATTTTTGTTTAGTTGTGGGTTTCCGCTTTTGCAAAAAATATATACTTATCAAGCTTGCATGAGCGTGATGACGTAACATTTGTGTTAATTGCATATGAAGCTTTAATTATCATATATTGGAGAAAGTATTTCTGATGCCTCACTCTGATAATTTAACAATTGCTTTGTCAGAAGCATTTTAAATGCTGAAAAAGTCTAAAATTGTGCAACAAAGAAAAACCCACTGGAAAAATCTATTGATAAGTGTACCTGAAATTCGGTTTGTCTTATTTAATAAATAATATAGGTTTACACTTGAAATACACAATTTAGGAACATAAGGTATACCACAGATTTTGCCAAAATACGTCAATAAATTGATTAAACAATTAAAAAACGCAAGAAAGAGCCTCAAAATGTGCAATCTTGGCCTCTGAGAGTTAATTAAATTGTAACTATGTCATTTTCATTCCGACAACAGAAACATTTACAATAAAACTTTCCCAGAAAATCGGAGTAAACAATAAATAAAAAAAAAAAAACAGTTGTATTCTTTTTTATCATTATTTCCCAGTATTCAACTATTGGTCCGCTTACCCGCCCATTATTTTGTTTTCACTCTTCTGACTCGTGATTTCTAAGCTTTTAAGATCGCCAAAACAATTACAGTTTTAAAATTATGTACTCTGGTTTTGCAGAAAACATTTTCCTTAAGTTTGAAATACATAATAGAAGTAATACGTAAACCATGAAGCTAATGACAGTGAATCAATACAAATATTACAATAAAATATAATAATTTGTGACTTGTTGTATCTTCAGCTCTGTTTATTATTTTCCCATGGTCATTGTCGCTAGATGACGGATTGGTCGCTATCGTATTGCCGTCTGCTAGAAGCAAAACAAATTAATGTATAGAATCAATCGGTGGTTTTTCAAAATTCATCAGGCGATTTCTATTCTTAAGATAAATATTTTCTCCCAAACTATCAGATCTATTGGTTCATTTAATTGCTTTAGTAATTTACCTTTTGGATTTTTTTTTATTAAATGACAAAAAATGATCTGCTAAGCTGATGTATCAATCTGTTTATACGTATTATTTCTAAAATATTCCTCCATTCTGGTTTCTAAATTACGTTTGGTCCTTCCAATGCAAACCCGGTGGCAATGTAAACATTAAATTGATAAATGCCAGATTTTTTATTATCTGAAATGTTATCTTGTTTGGAAAAAGTTAGTATTTTTTTATATTATATTTTTTGAGGAACCAAGATTATACGAAATTCTTTAAAAGATTACAAGTAATTATTTTAAACAATATAATCATCTTTTACTTTTTTAAGAGTACAAACATCATTTACATTTGTTTATATTTAACGTTTTCAATCTTTTTATGTATAAAACCTTATTTAATGGTTTTAATAAAAGCAGTATTAATAATGTGTTGATATTCCTCTTTAGTTAGGAGTATATTAACATGTAAATTGAACTATTAAAAACAACAAATTTGTGTGAAAAAGAGATAAAACTTCTATTTTTTTCTGTGGCAATCGATATGAGTTGATTTCTCATAAATACCAACGTTGAATTTGTTGTTATGTTTTACTATCTTTATATTTGGAAAAGGAAGGCAACCATTATTTTCAGTTTCTAACGTGAACTTTATAGCTTTATGTTGTAAAATTGGAAGTTTTAAAGTATCATTTATGTGTTTATCAGTAACTACAGCAATACTATCATCTACTTATCTACACCAAATTTCAATAGTAGAAGTGTTTAGGGTATTTTCTTAAAGTTCGCCGCCCTTTCTCCAAAGATATATAAATAGGTAAAATGCACAACGGCATTTCAGCGTTGTTTACTTTGCGCACCTAAACCAAATCTAAAGAAGACTGAATACAAATGATGTTAGGAATACATACTTTGCTTGCTGCATTTACAATTTTTATGGTGGTCCTGATAAACACACATAAAATTAAACCTGTGTTTTCGCTAAAATGTAATGTAGTAGCAGAACCTATCTAAAACAATTTCGTTGAGAAATATCCTACCAAGGACGGTAATTGTTGATTAGCCTTTTGTTCCCCCGGAGTTATTAAATCTCACGATTGATCGGTACGTAATTCACTTAGCGGTCCATTTGGCTTTCCTGGAAGCATCCCTTCCAGGAAAAAACAATTAAGTTGTTTTATAATTGGCATTTAGTCAAATAATAATGTTTCTTTGATATTTACTTTCAGACTAATTGAAATCCTTTACCATACGACGCATCTCTAGTTAAGAGCTTTATTGTTTTTGGTGCAAGGAGGTTGAAAGGAGAGGAGAGCAATAAGCAGGGTAATTTTGTTTTTGCTAAAGAATGTCCTCTGATGGGAGGCGCACACACTTAAACTAGTTAGTGGAGTTATCTGTGGGTAGCACATAGGGTTGTCTTCGTAAGAAAATTGAATACACTCTACATTTCAAGTAGATATGGTTTAAAAGGCTGCCCTCAAATTTAGTAGCAGTATTGATTACAGTGCCCGATGAGACAAACGCGTGTCTGTGTTTTACCTCAAACGCCCTCGTGCTACAACTAATATTTAACTCTATAGAATATTATGAGTGTATTTTATGCAATTGGTTACGTTTTAATTTGTTAGTCTAGTTATTTCAAAGGCATTGCTATGCATGCGTCTAACAATATTCCTTTATTTAAAAATAAAATAACTTGTTTAAGCGGAAATGCACCTTTTGAGTGCAGTCAGTAAAAATACTTTTTGCCATGCAAATATCCGCTTATGAGACATATCGATCAAATTAAAATTTAAAAAGTCGAATAATTTCCAAATTTCGTATTTGTGTCAGACAATGTTTAAGCATGCCGGAGAATATTTTTAAAAAACTATCTACATCATTAGCTACCGTTTAAGTGAAAGTGCTTCAATATTTTTCATTTTCTCAAAGAACAGTGCCAATTAAGTTTATTAAAATGCCCTTTGAGTAAGTTAAAAAACCTGAGTTTTCTGTGAAAGGTTTGTGAAATACACGTTTGTATAAATAGTAAAACATGAAAGGTAGACGAAAACTTACTGCGCTAAAAATATAGAGCTCGATGGAATATAGCATCTATGTGTAATAACATTTTTTAGTATATGTCGTTTTCGAAAAATTCGAAATACATCTTTTTTCACGCATACATAAAGCATCTCATCCCCCCTCTTCATGTTTTTATAACTACGAGAAACAGTGAATGTAATAGGTGTGGGACTGTTTTGTTTTTCTCTATCCTTCGTGTAACTAAATGTATGTTACATCATTTGTATGCAGTAAAAGTACTTTTTACTGTAGGTAAAAATGAAAATGACACAAATTTTGAAATTAAGATATAGTGAAAGATGACGGAGTAATTTTGGAGAGAAATGTTTCTCAACTTTACTTGATCCAGTGTCGTCTCCTTCTGCATTTTCATTGTTTAACCCCTTGAAATGCGCATATTTTGCATCTCGTCGCATCGGAGACCCAGAGGTCTTGCGAAAGGAAGGTAATGGATTAGCAGTGTTTGTTTTGACATTGGCAAGCGGAGTTTAATGGTAATATTGCTCCGACACCAGTACTCAGGCATAATGAATTGGAAAAACTGCCTCTAGATATCGACCAGACAGTTTGGTTTATCTCTTCCAGCTGTGCACCAATCTGTTACCTGTCAGCAAATAGTTATACAGGACGTTCCGTCGCATCTTGCACACTTTTCACCGGATTTTGTGTCTTCAGTGCTGCTGATACATTGCACATTTTCCTAGGGAAAAAACCTGGTTTTATGACACTAGCATTTGTTAATTGTTCGTCCACCACCGCAGTCAGAACTGTAAGCCAAAAATAACGCGTCTGGAGGGCTTCGCCTACCAGTAATAAACAATGACGTGGTGCTTATAGCTTGAAAATTAACGAACTTGAATAGAATTGGTTAATTCTACGTGTAAAGTTTCTCTCTGCCTGGAGAAGAGGAACTGGTACTTCGAGGATTGTACCGCTGTTACGATAAATGTAACACTTATTTTTGGGGAATGTATTACTTCGACCTTGCAAATTTGAGAAATACAATAGATCTGCAAGAGTTTCTCCATTGAATTGAAATTTTGAAATATAATTTTATCCTCTTGTGACATTTTTATTAATATATGCGCTAGGCAAAGAAAGTGCTGTCAATGATGACATAAAAATATAACTGAATTAATTTTGTTGTTTTAGATAGTTTCATTGGTGTTTGAGCCTATAGGTACCTATTACTTTTTTTTCTTTGGAACATAAGCCTTCTTTTTGGCTTTGACGCTTAAGTTGGAGTAAAACATATGCAGCGCACGAAAAAAGGTATAAAAATTGCAAGTTCATCGTATTTTCACCACATAAATATTATCTAAAGAAATACAAATGCGACAGTTAATATCTTGTTTATACTTCCAATTTATGTTAGGTTTCCTATTCCACAATATGAAAACGTGTTGTATGCTGACGATTTTACATAAATGAGTATTACTGTTGCCTTTGGGAACAACTGGAGTAGTTCAGTTCTTAGGAGCGTAGCATTGTGGAGAGGTTCTGCCTTTTACCTCAGGAAGGCCAAGTAGCTGTTACAGCTTGCTTCAACGTCTACAGACTCTAATTAGTATCTTTAACCGAATAAAATCCGGATTATTCCAGTAGCATCACTAAATGCTTTGAAGATTTGATTATTGATTTAAACGTACATAGTTTGACGTACATAATAAAGCGTACATACATGCTCGTAAGCACGTAAATGTGCTTATGGCGAAAAATTACGCTGAATTTGAAATTTGACTGTGTAATATTTTTAAAATTCCATGATGAATTGTTGTTTATACTAACTCATTGATGCCAAGGAGCTTTAAGGTATGCATCCACATTGAAAATGCACGTTCTACATCAAACTTTCAAATGATTGGATAATTATGTCATTAAATAACTTAATTTTTTCTACTTTTCAAAAAATGGTTGGGTAATATACTTTGTACGGTAGGAAACATGTGAAAAATAGATTTAAATGAACTACTTTGCGATGCATTTGGTGAAGAGGAGGCATAGCACCACATGATCTAATTCCAAATTTCTTTGTTTCTTTTCAAAACTGCTGTTTGAATTTGCCGCTGTTTTACTGCACTACTCGGCTATTGCTTGTGGCAACAGATGGCACTAGTTACACTGTTTCTGTGGATGCAGGAACAAAAAATAATTCTGCAATCCTTACAAGCTTTCCAGATGTGTCTATGATGTGACTCAAAACCGTATTTAGTCTTTTAAATAATTTGGAAACGACATCACTTGGACAACCTTAAATTGAGTGTCATAGAATTTGTTTGCCAATTGTGGCAACAAAGTAGAAATAAACATTTTAAAACGGGGAAAAAAAGTTTCTGTGATGTACGCTACAGCTGCAGTGCATAAAGCTCATGTAAAAGAGGCTACAGAAATCTAAACATCTGAATTCCCAAGAAGGAAAACGGAGAAATGGTATCTGAGGGAAGGAGAGCGGAGAGCAAGAATATCCATCAGGAACGTCTAACCTATGAACCTAAGGAGTTTTTATGTTTTTAAGCAAATCTATCATTGTTATATAGTATATTTCAAGTTTATTCTCATTTTTTTTTCAGTATATTAGCTCATTCACATTAGACAAATGTATGGTAAATATTAAGCTATAAAGCTGGTTGTATCTTAAGAGTTTGTAGAATAACACATACCTTGTTATCACCATACGAGTATTTGTTGTAAAAATTTCAGAAAAAAAAAATATGTATAGTTGTGGACTTTTATACACAAGTACACCAGCATACATATTTTCCCTCTTGGTGTTTAAGCTTGGAAATAAAAATCCTTTTTGCAAGGATTTCAAAGGTAATTAAGTTGTGATATTCCTTTCTCATCGCTACCTAGGCGGCTATACAAACAAGTAGCACAGAGAAGTGACACACTGGCATTCTGACAACGTGAAGACCACACCTTGTTGTCCTGGGTACCAAAATAACGCGACCACACAAGTTGTGCTGCACAGCGTAACGCAGTCTTTTAAGGTGTAATTAAACCGAGTAGAAACAATGTTTTCTACCGCTTGCCTAATGACAGGTTCAACATTTTTCACAAAAGCTTAGAATTGGGTCAGAGCCAACGCTTCAGGAACGCAGTTTCTGTCTGAATTTAAACGACTTGTATAACACGCGCGCGCACGCGCACACACACCACATGAAATCATATATATTTTTTCCAAAAACGCCTATATCGTTAGCGTTTTAAAATTTACTGTATAATGTATCTACAAACTTTGAACTTGGATTTCGAACCATTTCATGCAGGATATCCATAAAAGAACTCCAGAATGTTGTAGTTAAATATTTTAATGAAATTAGAAATTGACCATATATTTAAATGCATTAAATTGTTAACGAAAATGTCCATTTCAAAGTATGTGTACAGCATTTTGGTTTTTTTATTTCATTAAATATTTAACTTCAACACTCTGGCGTGTATACTATTAGGGTAATGAAGAAACAGTAACTTTCGTAAGATCTGTCGAGGAAATTGGATGAAAGATGTTTCATCGTAATGAGAACCCTTATGCTGCATTACGTTCAAGCAGATCAAAATGTTACTGTCATCAAATAGCATGCAGTGATGCAACTTCACTTATGAGCATCTTGTCGCTTTACCTCTCCTCCGTTTTGTGTGTGAAGCACTTTCCTTCACTTCATGGCTCGTTGATGAAGTGAAGGGAGGAGGCAAATCCGCCATTCCTCTTTCGCATGAGGTTGGGCATCACGGCTGTGGAGCCTTTGATTGTACGCGTGGCCGGCCTAACGGGAGTTTCCTTGGCGCTAGGAAGCACGCTGTTGCCGACGGAGTCTGATATTCATAACCTCTTAAATTCAAGCGCATGTATTTCTCGTACAAGTAATAACTGCACCAACCACATAGTTTCGTCCTAAAAGATGTTGGAAATGATGCCCTTGTAACACTGCACAAAACTAAACATTTTCTAAACAAAATTTGGATTAAACCACCAAATCTTAATAAAAAATCTTCTGGATCTGAAGAAGACTATGGAGTATAGAATGGCCAAAAGCTCGAGATTCATTAATCTTACACGGCTGAACACACGCTGATCATGAGAAAATTGCCATCTGTAAAAACACGGATTTAAGCTCCAAAAATAAAGTTTCATACTGATTTAATTTGTAGCTAGAATAAAACCTGTTTCGTTACATTTAATCACAAAGTAACGAAACACTTCTTTTTTGTGAAGCTCGTGAAAAGAAGGAAATCTGTCTATAAATTTCCATCTCATTTCCCTACACAAGACCCTGGTGTCTCATAGGAATCACATAAAAATTCTGTGTGCTGAATTATACGGCATTTTGACGTTATAACCGTTCTAACACAAAATAGTACTGAAACACATGTTCTCCCAAAGTAGGGTTTGCCACAGCAAACCAAGCTTCCGGGGAATGAGACGCAGGAGGGCTGGAGAAGGTTCCAAAACCCTTCCTCGACATGTTTATGACTCTTGGGTCAGTTCAGTTACAGACCATTCAGAAACATTCTGACGCCTTTACCTTTGTGTATAATTAATCTTCTCGGTTTTAATGTACTGAGTGAATAGGATGCATTTTTTTAACGTTTCTGCTCCTTGAATAGCATGCGTTCTCTCGCACACACATTCATTGTCCTTGTCCCACTGTGTAAGGGTAGCACATTCCTGTCAGGGACTTTTCTTTGCGTTTGGCGAACAGTATCAAACTCTGCATTGCACAGACTTCACCTAATCTACGTATTTAGTTGACACACAGAGAGGAGAATGTGGAGGGGAAATGAATCAGTTGGAAACAGTGCAGTGAAAGGCAAGCAACTACGCATAACACGGCCATGCGTCCAAACGAAAGCTCTGTACGCTGTAGTGAGAAACAGAACAAGTGATTGACTTGATCCACATTTGATTTAAATATGCGAGCAACTTATTTAGTATTTATTCACTGTACATGTGGTTCCCTACTATTCTTGAAAGATTTTGTAACTTAACATTCTCAAATTACTTACCCAAAACCTTAGAATGTCTTAAGAGTGCTGTGCCCCGATAAATTGTAGATATTCAGACTCCATTGAAAAACGCTAAACACTGCAATAAAGTGGATGGTCATATGGGACAATTTCTTGCACAAATACAAATTATTTCATACATATACAAACACTTGAATGAATACTGTTTCTAATGAACGTCCCAGCTTTACATCAATGCAGATTATTTGCGTTATTTTGGTCTCTGATGAGGGACAGACGTGTTTAGTGACGCAAGTATCCTTATTGACACTGTTTCTTCACCTGTGCAAATAACTGAGCATGAAGCAGATATATTGTTATACATGTTTTACGTCTTTACCATTCTTAATTACATCTAACGCGAAAGACTGTGGTTCTGAACAAAAGACTCGCATCATTTTGCTGAAGACTATACTGGAAAAATAATAGAGAAAAAGAAAGGTGAAAACATATTAAAGTTTGAGAGATAGATACTGGTAAACTGAAAGAGGGATAGTGTGCACTGGAAGCCATAACACATCGTTTGTAAATTACAAATCACCGTAAAAAACGAATTAAAAAGAATACATATTGCGTACCTCAGTTAAAGGTGTGATTTTACTTAAAAATATTTTACCGAAATTTTAAAATATGGACAAAGTATTCCAGAATATTAAACAAGTTTTAATATCAAAATATTTTTGTCCTCAAGCGGCATAGTATATATTTGCATCTTAATTTTTAAGAAGAAAAGACAATATTTGGTAAATCTTGTCCACAATTAATATGACACCAAATGTAAGTACGCTTAAATTTTTATAGTATTTTACCAAAATATAACCTGAGGTATAAACAACTGTTTTGGTTGCACTTAAACGCTATAATAGTTGCAGCAGATTACAAACCTCCAATATACCTTTTGAATATTTTCTGACTAAAGATTGCTTATTCTGTCAGTATTATTGTCAAAGGTTAAGAAGTTCACTTTACATTGTGTGATGTAACGGGAGCATATTGCGTATGGTTTTGCATATGCGTTCAAGTACCTTTCTAATTTGATGGGTTGTAGAATACGAATGTGGTTTGAATCGAGGAGGGCTACGGTATTGCGGCCAAGGCTAGGTCTGCTGCGGCCTACTAAACCTGCGGGAGGATGGGATGAGACGAGAGTACCAATGGCAGCCAGATCTGATGTCGGCAGACTCAACGCAATGGGACCCATAATTCCTTCCATACACCGTATCCCAATGGGGGTTTCGACCAAGGTAATGAAATGAGCCTTGACGAGGCCTCGACCAAGGAAGAAACAGTACTCTGATGCCGCACATCACCATTCACCGCGCCTAACTCTTGATAGTATATTATCCATTTTAGCATTCATTTATAGATCCAGGGAAATTGGAAAGCAAGAAAGAAAACTGTAAGAAAAAGGACGAGAAAAAGGCCAGCATGGCTAGCCCATGGATAGTAGAGAACTATGGATAGATGGTTGATTCCTTTTCAGCAATAGATTTAGATTTAGTAGAAACGGCTGTTACAAATATCACTGGAACTTCAATCAAACCTTTCGCCAGTTCTATACCGGGTGAATCAGTTGGGGCAGTTTTATGCAATTTGCAATTTATACTCGTAACATTAAAATATCGTGCCCCATTTTATCTCACGAAATTATATAACATGGATATCTTCGGTTTCAGATTTAGCGAGATGACTAATATGGCAAATGTTGTAGTATCGCTTTTAATGCATTTGTAATACATAACTGAAGCTAAAGAAGCATTTTTGCAACAGAAAATGCGTACTGGGGCAAGCAAATAGTTCATATTATGTAAAGTTGTTTATCAAACTTCAAACTCATATGCTTCTAGATATTTCAGTTCGAAGAAGTGTACAGTCGTGAAACACCAGTTTGGAATAAAGAGGGTTCGAATCACTTGGATGAACTTAATTTTAGTACGTTATATATCCATAAATAATTCTGATTTAAACTAATGTTATGTTTGACATTGTTTTTATTATTTTTAGTGTTTCTTTCTTATAAACTACGGTTAAGCAAGTGTTGAAACGCGGCTATTGTGAATATTTGAACAGTAATTACATCATATATCACAGGAGTTCTTGGTTGCAGTGTTGTTGTTGGTATGTTATGGTGGGCTTGTCTACTTGTTTGCCATCCCTGGTAATTAGCAACGCTCGAACATAACTCTTTTAGGCAAGTAAGTGCTCGAAACTCATGTCTTGTTGTTTAATGCACGGAAATTCTGACTCGATGTAACATGGTGGATGTGATGGATCTACGTGCCACTGTAAATCGTTGTTTAAGGGCATCTGGATCTCTGCATAAGTTTGTTGCTTTAAATGATCCCAAAGGAAGAAGTCAAGAGGGGGTTAGATCAAGTGATCTGGCTGGCCAGAAGACTGGTTCTCGTCTCCCTATCCTATTATCAGGATGTGCCGCATTCACATTAAAAAGACTGCACGCAAACATCGACCTGTACGGTAAAGCACCATCGTGCTGAAAACACGTCGTTAATCGCCTTTACAGTGGTACATCATCTAGTAACAAGGGGCGCTCATTACGCTGAAGTTCCATATAGCATGCTTGTTTAGGCAACCCTCGAATCAAAACTAGCGTAACAACAGGTGGCCCAAGATTTCGCACCAGACACTCAGCCTTCTCTCCCCCCCCCCCCCCCCCCCCCCACACTGCACTTGGAAAGTTCTCTCGTGCGGAGTGAGGATTATGGACACGTGGCGATTTATCCGAAAACAATCCCGGAGACGAGTGCGATATGATTTGCCATTCGGCTTGCAGTATCTGTACCACAGAGTGACTAACGTTTACATATTTTGCACTGCCCGTGCACTGCCCGTCGTAGTATGCGGATTATTTCGTATGGCATTCAAAACAGCTCCGCAGTAACACCGGATGTTACAGGTACGTGTCACAGGAGGCATTCTTGCAAGTGACTATGTTGTACGCAGACGTCTTTCAGCATTTTGGAAGGTGTGCGTTGTTGGTTGTCATCTTTTGGGATAACTCACCCTGACCGAAATTCGAATTCGGAACTTCTTGAACGTGGGACTGACACGCTACCACCTACACTAGAGAGGTGGGCAAAATTGTATTATAAATATTACAAGAATGTGGAGTGCCTTCACTCTTCATTTGTATGCTGTCTTACAGTTTGTAGGACTTCCAGTGCAATTGAGACTTTTAAAGGTTACCTATCTTCCAAAATCTGGACCCACAGCTGACTCGCCTGACAATGAAGCGCTGTATACAGGAAGTTTTACTGGAAAACTGTCTCTACGGTTGATATTCTGAAGATCTCGGTTCATCGCTTATTGAGATATTAATGGAGGGAGTGCGAAATTTGTGCAGAATGCAAAGAAAAAGGGAAGAAAGTGTATGAACATATAACATACAACGAAACAGGAAGCTTTCTGTCCATTGCAAATCTTAAAAATGTTACTCTCTACATCTTAACAAACGAATAAAAATGCGAAATTTCATATTTTCCCGCTATATGTAATATTAGTTGCTGCACTTAGCTGCAATTGCAGTATTGCATAAGTTAAGCCTGATGGATTTAAGCTCAAGTAGTCTTAAACCGTAGTGTTTCCGCAATAGTTTCCAACAAAAATATGTTTATGTGCAATTGACCATTCGGAGTATTTCTAGGAATGTGGCCAGCCCACGTAAAGGCCTAAGCCTGTCTTTACATTATTTATGCTTCAGCGAGCAGTGACATTTAGTGGAATTATAAATGAAGCAAAGGAACTTCAAAAGCATATTGTAATGCTTCTGTAGTGGAGTGGTCAGCGTTCTAGCTTCTCAATTACGGAGGTTCAATTCCTGACTACGGTTGGTTAATTGTTTTTAATTAAAATGTTTCCATAACCTTCGCAGAGTCTGCAAGTTCCTTGCTTGCGTGAATCTTAGTGTGTTTCATTTTAAAATGATTGCAAAGGAACATTAAAAGAATCTAAAGACAACGAATTGCTCAAAATTCAAAACCTTCGATATGTACATACATAGAAGTTAAATTAAAATATCCTCCCCCAGAAAGCGCATTTCATGAAGGATGAAAGGACGTTTCAGATTTAATGAGCAAAGCGAAAACCTGTTCATCAGACATTATGCTAGTGGTTCGTCTAGATCTAGAATATTCTTGAAAAGATTGATGCCTTTTCATGACCTTGGTTCATCTTAAGGAGGAACTTGAAAGGAGCTTGGATGCGAATACTCCATGATTCTCACTCGTTAGGAATATGAAATGCGTTTTGTATCTAATCAAAGTAGCGGAGTCATTCTTCAGGTTGCTTGAAACTACTCAATGAAAGACAACAATGAGTTATCTTGTGATCGTTCAGATGATCTGTTTATTCGTACATGCGTTCCTTTATCAGATACGTTCGGTTAGGTAGTTCTAGTTGAGTGTAGTGATCAAACAGAAAAGGGATTAATTCGCAGAAATGTCGGATGGAAAGAACCATTTATCGTACCTTATTATCTCAAGCACCTTTCATGTCGCTTGTGACGTAAACAATTAATCGCGCAGATGTACTTGAAGGTTAATACTTTGTTCTTTTATCAATAGTTCAACATCCTGTAGACTTTAAATATCCATTCTGATTGCATGTTCCTGTTTCTTTAAAACACGATAATAATGTGCATTGTAGTGTAGGAAGAAATATTACTCTGTAAATTGTGTTTTGTATTTTTGAGGTTGGTCCCCTGCAAACCCATCCCCATCCCCCCCCCCCCCAAAAAAAACAGGTTACGGAAAGGTCCGTGCCACATTTGTGTGTCTGCATGAGAGTGTGCGTGTGCGCACGGGACACCCCTTTTCATGGAACGTTGCTTCATTGTTTTTATGCATTATAAAGCGTCTTTTTACCATTCTTATTAAAATACATAATTAATAAAACTTTTGTGCCTATTTTGTGAAATCTTTATATTCCCAATATTTTTCATAAACGTTTAACCTTAAGATGTGGACAAACAGATGTAGGTTTTCTTAAAATTATACCTAAACCAACTTTAGATAAGTATGTGTTGCTGTAAGATGAATTACTTAAGAAATTATTTGAAAGTAAATCTTTTAAAATTGGTAAAATCGCTGGTATGCTAATTCCTTTAGTGTGTTAACGTCAAATATGTGAATGTAATTATATACTTATATTTATAGAATTAATGTCAGTGTTTGTGCTAGTCACTAAATGATATAAATAGAAAATGTCTTATAAAAATGCAGAGCTATGTTCAAACGTTTGAATCAGGAGTATTATAATATTCACGACCGCTAAGTGCTTTGCCATGGTAAATAAACATTGGACATGAAGCGGAGAAGAGAAATGGTCTTGTTCTAGCTTTGTCTAGCACATTTAGCTTTTTATTTCAAGTTGCTACTAAGAGCACGTATGTAAAATTTTAATAATAAAACTAAAAGTGTAAAATTTGAGGGATATTTATGCTCAACCCGATCTGCCTCCCTACTGCCAGGCCTGGGATAAGGAAAGATCTCATCTCTTACGGCTGCAGCAAACCGACATAACCATACGGATATACAGCATAGGTCTTCCTCCCTTGTCTAGGAATAACATGCCTCTGGTTCCTGAGGTCGCGGGTTTAAACCCAGCGAAGGGCGATGGATTTTGTTTTTGGGCGTAAAACTTCCTAGCATGGCTTCCTTGAAAAGGGAAGTAAAGGTCAGTGGCGTAGATTTAGGGCACGTAAAAGAACCTTAGGCCTAATAAAGAGGCTTCTGAACAAAGTTAAGGGGATCTTTCATGCCCAATTAAAATAGGATGCTGATAACCACATTAGTTAAAGAGCGTTCATAAATAATTTAATCTTAAGGTCAGTAGAGCATAAAATACACCTAATGACGGCCTAACGTACGTATCAACCTAATAACATTATTACCACAGCGTTTGGGTTACATTTTCGTTTAGTTTTGTTTCTCTAAAAGTCCTGCAAATAGTATGGGTAGAATTTTAAAGCAAATATATTGCGAAGCGTTTTATAGATTTGACTTCCGGTGTAATCTCCTGCATCCCCTTGGGTGCAAGTAACATGAAAGGGGAAATGGAATAATGTCCATAGACGTTTATGTGCATTAATATCAAGGTAGATAAAAAAATAAACTTTTGTAATAAAAGTTTGTAGAATAGATACAAAAAATAAATGAATGTCGATAAAACACCAGACTTCATTTTCTTAATACTGAAGTTTGAAAGCAAATTAATTTCGGCGTAGTGAGAGGAATCTAGTTGAAATGGCTGTAGTTATAACGATATTTGTGTGTAAACAGGTTTCCCTTTTTAATTGTTAGTGTATCACTAAAGAATGGTAACAAAGTACGCATGCGTGAATCCGTTTTAGTGTAAACGACTGTTTGAGGAGTGGAGTCCATTCTTAATGAGTACACTTTCACTTGGTCAAAAATGAATTATTTTGATTTGGAGGAGGACTGTCATTAAGAGCCAGAGGGGCGGGGCGCCACCAGTAAATATCACGTCACGTAAGGCGTGTTTTAATTTGAAGAAAAAAAGTTATTTTATATTTTATTCAGTTGTAATAATCATTGCAAATAATTTATTAAGCCACGATTCTGAAGGGTTGTCGAAGCTTACACCCCGTGGTGTTGTACATACATTATACTGCGCCAGTCTCCTTCGCGAAGCAGAACGTTGGGCCAAATTACATGGGCCCGTAGTCACTCTTCTCCCCTCTCCCCACTTCCTACTTTCCTCTTCGCACTTTGCCAATCACATGTCTATATCTTCCTCGCTCCCCTACTCTCCATTTCCTAGATCGCACACAGCAACGCTTGGGGCCAGGCAGTTGTGGCCCGTTACATGAAATGTGGAATTGCTTGGTGGACAAAGTAATGTAGCTTTAAAATGAATAGTGGATTATTTATTGATAAGTCCCTTTCATTCATTAAAGGTAGAAGAAAAGCTGAAATAAAACGATTAGATGCACATCAACGGAATAATGTTACATTTACGCAACAAGGTTAAAAAAAAATACTACCTGTAACAGTATAGTTAGAAATCGTGCTTTACAGTATTTTGAATCAGCTGTGTCGAAGTTCGTAAGAATAATAGAAGATATTAGGTTGATGATACCTTTGCTCATCCCTCAAGAAAGCGACCGAATGTAGTTCTGAAGTGAACCTAAATTCGACCAAAGAAGTGTGACCAAAGAAGTGTGTGCCATAGTGGTCAACCAAACGAAAGGATGATTCCAAGTCCCATATATTCAATACTTTTGGGATTATTGATCCAAGGAAATTTATTGCATACAGAGAAAATTTCCCTGCTGCCTCAGTGAGAAAATTTACATCAAATTAAAATCTTATGATCTGCTACGAAAAGTTAAAAAATGAACTGTCAGTGATTTATCATAATGATATATTCAAAGATATCCCTTCAGTCAGTGAACTCTCAGTTTTTTAATACAACACTCCTTTGAGGAAGCATTTTCGGAAGTTCACAAATTGTACTAAGAACTCGCGTAAGTTACAGTACATTGAAATGAATTAACTCTTTCCTTGGGAACATTATACGTCGAGATAGGCTTAGTTCCTTGGCGTTATGTTCCATTCACTAAGAGAAAATTGGTGAAATCCCAACTTCAAAAACAGAATGATTGAAATGTTTGCCGTCTAGAACAGATGTGCTCAGTTCATGTACATTGATGAGTTCCATTTTATCTTTTATTATCAGTTACTTAATTGATATTTAAACATGTATATAATTTCGGCACATTTCTGCTATGGCAGTGCAGTTAAAGGTGACATGTTTTAATAGGTAGGTATAACCGCATTTCTACTTTAATTACAAGCTTCTTCATATCTGGCCCCACCAAGAAAAATGCTGACGAGCCGCCACTGATTTTGATATAATTTCCCTCTGTTTAGTGATGGGGTTAGCGTGGCGGTAAATCCGTGAACATCATTATTTTCCTAGCGCATCTCAGAAAAGTAGGCATGGCATACGTGGTATAGTAGCATTATTTAGCAACCTGTGGAAGGCGTTTCTCACATTTTATCTCCTTTGTTTCCTTTTGACGTGGACAGCACTTGTAGTGTTGACCAAATATTTAATGTGAAGGTAAGGGGAAGGCCAATAGTTCTCTTGCCACCTGTGTTTGATTATTGGACAGCGATTTTCCAAGAGATACACATTATTTTTCTCCAATACAGCCTTGTCAGTCGCTATGCGTTACTTGGATGTGAATCTAGGTGAGTAGGAATATCTGTGGTGATCGTTCTGTGTCTTGATAATACAGATGTGTTCCTGACTTAACAGTTAGCAAATGGATCTCATTTAGATGGGAAGGTAGGTAATTTCGAATGATGAAGTCTGTGGAAAGAAAGCTTTACGTGCAAAATAACGCCCTGTCACTTAGGATTTATTAATTGGACAAGAAGACCGAAAACGGAACAATTTTGATTATTTACAAAATTTCATGCTTGAGCTTGACTAATATAAGGCGAATGCAATATTTTCACCCGCTGCTAAATGCATTTGGAAAGCATTTCATCGTTTTACATTTTCTGAAAATGTCTCCAATGATTTTGAAAAATAGCATATTAATTTCAATTTTTTTACTGTCTTCAAGTTCTCTCCAAATTTATTAAATGTTATACTTATTGGAAACAGAAGAAAAATGGTGCTTATTAAAATTTTCAATTAGTGTAAAATTATTTTTCATAAAATTTGGCGCGTTCTAAATTTTATTGTTGTTTTTACGTTTTCCTACGTTGAAGTGCTCTCTCTCTCTCTCTCTCTCTCTCTCTCTCTCTCTCTCTCTCTCTCTCTCTCTCTCTCTCTCTCTCTCTCTCTCTCTCTCTCTCTCTTATGGAATATACCTAAGAGTGAGCTCGTTGATACGAACACTTTTTATACATAAACTTGGGTAATATTTTCGCTTAAAGTGTGCTGGGAAGTCCTTACTGGGCAATTTGAAATTACTTGTATGTAAAAAATGTTACATGAAATGCTTTAGTGGACAGAATTACATTTTGAAATGTATAATACGTATCGAAAATTACTGGTTGGAGAAAGCCTTGCGGGTGTTTGTGGTAGGATGTACACTAAACTTCATATATAAGCTTAGCAATTTGCAAGGATATGATAAGCCCCCTCTAATAACATTTACATGAAAACACTTTTTCGTTAGTTTTGATTTTCTCAAAAACGATTATAAAGATTTTGATTACAATGCCATGTTTGTAAGTTATTTTACATCATTAGTAAAATTCACGTCTTTGAGTCTATGCGCATAGCCTGTGACGCCACATTCTTTCGGAATTAATTTTATACAACTGTGTTTAAGTGACAAAATATAAGATATGTATAAAAGCTTAATTGCTGCAAAAATGTAGATCTATTTATAGCACAGAATTTGTTTCAATTAACTATTTTTTTTGGGCCATCAACCACTTACGAGGTATTCGTGGTTATTGGTTTGAACTGTTCAGTGATTCATTTTTGAAGAGTTGTCACAATTGTTTCTCACGAGTATGGAGTTTCCAAGACACCATGCAGCGAAGATTTGGATATTGCTTCGGTTACCCCTGGGCCTCTAGTACCTACAAGCAATTGTATAATGAAACTGTTTCTGCAGACGTTTATTTCTGATTAATAGGAAAATAAGCTTTCCACAGAAGTGAAAAATGTCGTTTATAAAAATATAAATGTCGCTAGAGAAAGTTTAGTCAATGTAATATCAGATTTTTAAAACAAGAGGTGGTCATTAAAATCAAGTGGTTACCAATGTTTGAAAAACAGAAAGATCCCAGTGAGACTAAATGGTGCAAATTAAATATTGTATTTGCTTTTTCGCAGGTTTATACAATGGAATTTTCTTTCGTATTTTATATTTGTAGGTACAGTATTTATATTTTTGATAATTTTTAAAGGTTTATCTCTTATTTTGTGTACTGTGAATTATGCAGCATTTTCGGAGCAGCAGCAACAAATAACTACTACACACTTTGGAGCAGAGTGGTATTTTAGGGGAAGTTTTGCCTTACAAATTAGATCAATGAACTTTAATGGTATGCCTCTACATCCTGTAAACATTAAATCATTCGTTTGAAATCATTGATTAAATCCTCTAATTTTTATTAAAACATAATATAAATTTTGTGCTCCAAAATATTCTCTTCAACCGGGTTAAATTCCCTTATTAACTTTTTATTTACTTAACAAAACCTTTAAAAGAAAATTTTTAAACCTAAATAAAAAAATAAAAAATTTAAAGATCTGTTAAATAGTTTGAGATAATGGATCATGAATTTAACATTTGCTTTTAAACTGTCCTTAAGGGAGTAAGCTTCGCAAACGTGGAAGCGTTTGGGGCTTTCGATACCAAAGCGAATCTTTTACCTACGAAAGGCTTTAAAACTTAGTTTATTTCGGATAAGCATTTGTTTGGGATGTCTTGTTTTACAAATACACACATACCGTTTTATAAAAAACGCTCTTTTTATTTATAGTTTCAAAACGTGAATTTGCTGTAAAATGTCAGTTTTTAGATGGAATACAAATACTTGCTATACCTACTTGGTAAGTTGTAGAGGAAGTATAAATCTGATCACTAAGGGGTGGATTTCTATGACCTAAAAAGATAAAAATTTGACATTTTTAACCTAATGAATGTATTAATTATATGATATTCATTGACAATTAATAATTTTTCGTGCATAAATATTTTTAATCGTTTCTGCAGAAAGAAAATCTGATCTACTTCTTAATTGAGCACTTTGTAGAATATAAGTTTAAAAGGTCCTAAATTAGAAAAGAAGAATTATTGTAATTTAAGAAACGAATAGTTAAGATAAATAAAATATTCTTACATGGGGTTAGAATGACAATGTGCACTTTTAGGTTGTCAAACTGGAAACCTCTTCAATTGTCAAATAGAATGTTCTTACATATGAAGGAACTACGTTCCACATCTCATGAGGTTATAGGAGCATATTTGAAATAAGTTAATTCATCTAGGTAATAATTGGGCTCAGAATCTTCAAACTTTGCTCCAAGCTCACCTGTATGAACGTTTGCTACCTGCTAAATGAACCTTCGAAAAACAAGTGGGCAGTGCTGCTGGCGACTTTTGTAAAGTCTGTCTAGTGAACGCGAGTGCAGTTTGCCCCTCAAAGGAAACTACCCTCCCGCCCACTAATGACCGTCATAAATCTGTCTCCACACTTCAGAAATGGAACATTTTCCCGAAGTGACAGTCGCATGTCTACTCCACGTGGAGTCTCAGTTGCCAAAGTTCCAACTTTCAGTCGATCTGTTTCATTACGTGCAAAAATTCGTTGTGTGTCACGATGTGGAGACCGTGGGAGGGAAATGCAGTGGTAAATGCAAATGAAGTAGTAGATTACTTTCAGTCAAGTGAAAATAATCAAAACTGATGACAATAGTGTGAATAACTGGGCCGAGTTATTTTACTGGAAAATCCTAAAAAAACAAAATTAAAGCGGGAGCTCTTTCTAAGTAAATTCAAGCGCTTGTTTTGAACACATATAAATATGTGCTGACAAATAATCTTGGTAAGGGGTCGTGCAATGAACCTGATAAATTCTGGATATTCACAGAAATACAGTAAGAAATATTGTGACGAAAGGAATACCAAAGACGCCGGTCAAGTGTGAAAACAAAAGGAAACGTTTCTCTAAAGTAGATAATTTCACATGCGACTTAATTCGTCGAGAAATTTATAGATTCTATGCAAAAGGGAGAGCGCCCACCTTACACGAATTGGTTGCACATTTGCAAGAAATTTGTGATTTTCCTTATGAGCACTGAACTTTGCGCAGCCTCCTAAAGGAGCTGGGTTTCAAATACCGCACTTTGAATAAGATAAGCTTTATTCTGGAATCCAGTAGAATTGTAGCTTGGCGATATATATTTGTCAAAACTAAGGAAGTTCGCAGTAATGGACATAAGATAATTTATTTAGACGAAACCTCGTACGATGCCCATGACTTATCGAGAAAGGTGGCAACCTTGCAGAATGGTCTGGGAGAAGGAGGGTCGGGGTTGTAAAACGATTATAAAGGTTCGTCAAAGGCAGCGGCCGACGTGCACATGAGTTAACTAAACAGACTCTACAGACAGTATGTATAATAATACCAAATAATAATAATACAAAAATAAGACCAAAATATGACTTTATCATAGAAATATTCATAAATATGACCAAAGATCTTGAAAAGTGAGAAATATGACTTTTAAGATCCAATAAAAATTACAAAATTTTCATCAGGAGATAGGCATATATGTTTTTACTTACTTGAAACTCAGATTATAGACTTCATTAAAAATAGGACGTGATAGGAATCCGCACCTTACTCATCACTATCTCAGAGTCGTGTTTCTGCAAGCCTTATAGCAATCGTTAACTGGATGACCTATAATACTATTATTAATTTTAAGTATTTAAAGACCTTGTTAAAATTTATGAAGAATTTCGTGAGGACGATTTCCGGAAACGCAACCAAGACGCGTGATATTCGCATGTTTTGGTGACCATAATCCTATTCCGTGGTGAAGGTTAGTGTAAGAGCAAAGCGTTCATTACAAAACAGGCACGCACAGGACAAGCTGTTGGTGCAACAAGGGAGTAGGTTGTGTGCATGTAAATCAACAACTGTGAACAGACGCCGATGTTGCACACCAATTTAAAAACATTCAGGCATGTTACAGAATTAATGGGACATCTGCTCTATCAATAGATAACTGTTTACTAGGTAATAAGGTTACAACAGCTATTATGTGAACCGTAACTGCTGCTGAGATAAAGTCATTCAACCATTACATTGGCCCACCTCGAAGATCTTTATTAAACATCGCCTGTGACTTTTGTACCTGCACTGAAGAAGGGGCAAATTTCACTGACAGATTTCTAACACCTGCCGAAAATAGGCAATCGAAATGTATTGCTTTCTCCTATGTGTAGGATATCCTAGAATTACTCATTAATGGGGTGGAGGGGGCACTCTCCTCTGGGACTTACGGGGTATGTTTTAACTATCAGGAGAAAATGGAAACATAATCTGAGAAACCAAATAATAATAATAATAATAATAATAATAATAATAATAATAATAATAATAATAATAATAATAATAATAATAATAATAATAATAAATTATTATTTATTATTATTATTAATTTATTCTGTGCTATAGGATTTTAATGAAACCCGTTACTTTATAAAGATCCTATGTAGATCATTAACTTCGGCAAAAATTTAATTCCTTAATACAGCATCCTTGCTGTTCTCTCCTCTCTCTGATTCAGAGTTTGTCCGCTATGACATGCTCTGACCCTAGCCGCCCACTTGTAAGGCGTCCTCCATTTCTGGGAGGGTAAAGAGGGAAAGAAGTCTTTTAACTAATTAGTTCATATCGGATTATTTTTATAAGGGTAGTTGTCGCTAATCCCACAGGCGCTTTACGGGCTTGTGATAAGAGAGATAAAAACAAAGTGAAACACATATTGGAGGTTGAATGAACAAAATAGTAGAAATGATGATGCTCAAATTCAATTCAATTTCTTTATTGCTCATATGACTTGTGTTATAAGCCGGAACATTGTAAAAAGCTAATGCATGTAAAATAAAAAATATTAACAATTAAAAATTAATAAAATAAGTGGCGCTACCTACTAGTCTATATAGAAGTATTTCTGATCAATATACAATTTATTTTAGCCTGTATGGATATTTTTCAATTAAATACTTTTTAGCTGTTTAGTAAAAGGTTTTTCCCCCGAATGAACTTTTATACTTTTTGGTAAAGTATTATATAGTATCATTCCCATGATGCTCGGATTCTTAATTGTTGAGTCTTTATTTATATGTGTTCTATGATAGTTCATATTTCCCCTAGTATGGTATGAGTGAATATCAGTATTTTAATAATTAGTTTGTTTTGGGTGAAAGTCAGAATGTTATTCTTTTTAAATGCTGGCTTTCATGTGTCTGTAGTTATTAATTTATGAATACAACGTTCGAGTTGATAAATGTGTCTGGCGTTATCATACGTTCATGTTCTTAATATAAGGAAAACCCTGGTGAAAAATCCTATCCGTATAATTCACTATAACCGAAATTTGAATATGGAGCCTCTTAGTGTGAAACAGCTACATTATTACCACATCACGGAGGAGAGGAAGAGTAGCATTTGTGTGCCTTTATGCATTTTTATAAGATAATTATGTTAAACAAAATCAATTAAATCGACCTTCAAGTTATATTTCAATAATAATTAAAATTCATTGTAATTCGTTATTCAAATAATATTTTATCTGCTGAAAGTGAGCAGAACTGTCCCAACTTAATGCTTGGTGGAACAGCCACCACCACTTGTCCATTATGGTGGATGTTCCTGAGTGGAGAGGAAGGTAATAAGGATTAATGATACTTCTTAGAATGAAACAATTAGATTTTGAACTTAACAATTACTTAATGCAATTGTTTTTAAGGCAAGATGGTGAAGAGTCACCTTTTCCATGTACCACTGTTGCATAATACGATTGATTGATGAGTCTGCTGCAACAGAGGAAATGGTATTGTGTTCGATTTTTGCTGATAGATACAGTTCTACATGGAAATACCGTCAAGGTTACTTTGATGATGGAATAATGCATGCTGGCACTCGTTGCTGTGGTGCATGCATTCTGAAGCGTCTGGACTTGAGATCTTGTCTGTTTTTGTAGGTGGTTTCGGAAGGTTGTCACTTCCTCATCAGGTCTTGCCACACACGCTGTCCAGCGTGGTGGGTCTCGATAAATATTACATGGCTGTGTTATCTTGTACTTAGGATTTATTACAGTTCTGGACTCTTATTTATAGTAGACTAAAAACCTGTTGTCAGGACGGGTCAGCAAATGACGTCAAAAGTTTTGGAATTTAATCAGTGATATTTTGTTAATACTTTCTTCTTGCGCCTTACATGTGCAGCATATTTATGTCATGCTTGCAACTCGCAAAATGCTCCCCAAACATTGAACATTCATTGAACCGCAAAGCTGGTAACATCGAAGTCTTCTGGATGGCATATAATAAATTGTGTCCAGATTAAGGGTTTCTTGTCGGTCTTAGATATTTCGGATATGTACATTAAGGAAATCTCATAGACTGTGTTTTCCAACCAACTCTGACTAAATATTTTGTAATTAGGTGTTCAAATAAATCTCTTTCTTTCAAGCTTCGATGGTCGAGTGGCCAGCTTACCGACTTCTAAACCAAGAGGACTCGGGTTTGATTCCCGGCAGAAGCGTTATTCTCAGTCCTTCCTATAGTCCGAAAGTATCAATAAATGTGTGAATTTAATACAGATAAATAAAATTGTTAGTAGGTAAATATTAACTCCACGTAAGCGAGTGATCATTGCTAACGGGCAGTTTTTTGTAAGTTACGTCCTCCAACGTTACGTCATATCGGGCGATGAATGGAATGGGTGAAATGATGCTCAAATGAGCCCAGGGTCCATAGAGCTTAGAGTTACCCCACATTCGTCTTTCAGGATAAGGGAAAACTCCGGAAAAACCTTATCCAGGTAACTCACCCTGCCCGAGATTCGAACTCGGGACCACTTGAACATGAGGCAGACACGCTACCACCACGCTACCGAGACGGGCTGATAGGCAGTTGTTTCAAAGTTAAAAAGCTACCTATATGGCATAAATGTTAAAGGCGACGTATAAAGTAATATTAAAAAACAAAACACAAACACCATCAGTTGTTTCTTACCTCAAGATACCGAGCGGGATGGCTCAGGTGGTTTCGTCTGTGGCGCGCATTCGGGAGGCCACGGTTCGATTCCAGTGGCCGATCTACCTGACCCATGGGTTTACTCGGGGGTTTTCCCGGGTCACCAGGCAAATGTTGGGTACTTTAATTATATCCCCCGAATTTCTTGACCATCTATTTCCTTTCCATTATCATTTCACATCATCTCATCGGGTGGTCTCTTTCAGGGTACAAGTGTCGGCGGGTGGGCGCTGTCGTAACTCCTTGAGTTGGCCGCCCTATCTCCTCTCGCCTCATCCTTCCTCCCGGTATGCCCCACTTGGGGCTTAGCTACAATAAACCACAGGTTTTGGTACCTAATCTCCTGCGTAGTAATCCTACATCATGATTTTCGATATAACTTTAGAAGTTAACGATTACTACACGAATTGGGAGAAGAAAGAAAAAAGCGGTCCTCAGAATTAGTGGTTACTTACGATTTCTGACTCGTCTACCGCGGACAAATCAACCCCTGTTGAATCCACACCAACTTCATCACTGTCCTGCCGAATGGGCCGCGTATGAATGGGCACAGGATTAAGAGTAGAGTTATTAAAATGTTAATTACAATGCTATATGCTAATTTATAATCCAGCAGATTTTTAAAGCTTTCAACTGCTTTCAGCAGAACAGCAGATATATTTCGTACAGCTTATCGCTAATGAACCGTGTTAAACACAGAAAAGTAAATTTCTAAGCTGTCAATGACAAAATGTAGTTTAAAGCTTAGGTTATATTTTTGCTTCTTGGCGGAGTTTAACATACCTCGCAATTAGCGATCCATAGTGCTCCTGAAAACTTGAACTTAGGCATATTAAGAAGTCACTGCCATGTGCGAATCTTTCCTATACTTTATGTGAAACAAGGAGGATCCTGTTGTAAACCACCAACCACAGCAGACTGAATCTGCCACGTGCTTGACAAACAACACCTAGATTCTTGACAGTAAATCGAATAAGTCATTATGAATAACTTATTAAATCTTTGTGTTACGTAACTACTGTTAGTAGTAGTATCTTAATATCGCGAAGTAATACGCAATCATTTGCCTCTCGCAAAGAGTCATCTCTCGCATATAACGAATCAACATAAGGCATATCCGACAATGAATGAAAAGGTTGAAATTATGCTCAAATGAACCCAGCTTAGTTTTGCGGGAAAACCCCGGAGGAAGCCTTATCCAGATAATTCGCCCTGCCTGAGATTCGAACTCAGGACCCCTTGAACGTGAGGCAGACACGCTACAGAGATGGGTTTTAAAGACAGACCTATTCCACGATAAAGTTGACAGTATTTTAACTTCATATAGTAGCCCTGGGCTTCTAAGGTGTGCCAGATAAAGTATACGAAAAAAAGTTTAAAATATCAGGAGCGACTCTGTACAATGAACAATAAATCAGCCTTCTGCTCGAATCTTCTGAGAGCCAATACTAAAGGAATACACGTACTATACAAGTGCTTCATAAGTAATATAAGTTTGGTTGACGTTTAAACCGTTACCCTGTAACACTTCATTGCATATTTATCAACCACTACAAGCTGGTATTGCTTGTACTTCCATCCAAGTTTCTTGCAATAAAGGTAGTTTTGTTAATCGAGAAGAAATAAGTTGCATATAGCGCTCACTTGATTTTAAAGTGATAACAAAATCACCTAACGGCAATAGATAATCCCTTCACAGCAGTTAGACCTTTTGGAAAGGTAGAATCGGTCTGAAAAATGTAATACAATAGCCTGGATTTGAATCCCGGACCTTCCTGGCTCCGTCCGGTTGCTCTTGCCAACTGAGCTACTTATTTCCAAACTTTTCCTACTCAAGTGTGAAAGAACAGTCAACTTTCAGTAAGATATTTTGTTCACAACTATGACTGAAAACGTTCCAACACTCAATTTTCATGAACATTGTTAATAAAGAGTGTTAGCCAAAACTAAGAAAACATCTTAAGTGAATATGCAGCTTAAGGCGATGACTGACACGAAGTTGAACTAATCAGAAAACAGCAACAATCTGAAATAATGCGATTGTTGAAATGTTGATTGCAGCTTTTCATTATTGTGACTTTGTGGGTTCGTGAAATGAAAAGTCCAATTACACAAACTCAACAATGTTCTTTATTTCTACCGACTTACAGTTTAACACTTGCCGATTACACAGAATTACGTGCTGCACACAATTACAATTCACCAGTTCGTCCGTTACAATTTCACTTGCACTAGTAATTACGGGCAATACTCCGATGCACGTACACAGTCTTCTCGTTCCTTAACACGGCGCTCCTTCGCTAGCACGTCAAACACTGACTGACTGCCCCTGGCACGACGTGTTGCTTATATAGGGTCTGCTTGCCGATCTAGAAGGTTCTCGATTAGATTGAATGTCCCGAGTTTCCAGAACCTAGGAGAAGGGTAAAGAGACGGCTCAGGGGCCCGACATCCCTCTCCTAACCATCCCTTCAGTTAGTGACAGGAGACAAATGAGTGGGCGTGGTGTGGCCTCCGGTCCCTTCTCAGCTGTTGTTTGTGGTGCTTCCCGATAATTGGGTGACATTATTTATTCCAGAATTTTATGATGCTCAAAGCTGCTAGCAGGATCAATAATTATGTATCCTTCTTGCTTTTGAAAGCTACACAAAGCCGTTTATATACATAAAAGCGGTTTGTTGTTAAATCATTGCTTACTACGGTTCATTAATCCATATTTACTTTCTCTGCCACATTTCTATCTTTATGGTAGAGAAATTTGCTATGTTCAACCTAAAAATTGGATATCCAACTTTCACTTAAAATACAAAAATGTTGCGAGAAATTGTGTGCGAGTGTGCGTGTGCGCGCGCGCGCATGCTGCATGAGAGACAAGCCAGCATAACTGGAAAGCGGAAAGTGCAGCGAATACTATGTAAACTTTGTATTCAGCCTTCTCCAAGAATAGGATACCCCGTAGCTCAGTCGGTAGAGTACCTGCCTGGCGTGTAGGGGTCCCGGGTTCGATTCCCAGCTGGGGGTGGGGAGTTTTTCCCGACCAAGATAATTTTTCATCTTCCCCAGAGTCTGGAAGTATGTTGAGTTGAGTCCAGAGGTTTTACTCCCATTAGTCCTGGACCCGTAGGACCAAGACCCGGGCCTCTTTCAACCAGGGAGTATACGAGCTGTCCTAAAGGGCGCCCGGTGTCCTCCGTGGGGCTTTCCATAGGGCAAGACCTGGGTTACTAACAAGGACACAAGACGGGATGGAAGTGGATACGCCACTTACGCGCGCCAACACCAAAAGGTGAAGGCTACCGATATGGCCTCGGTGAGGCCGCCTGGTGATCTAGCACGCCTTCTACTAGCTCTGCAGGCTAGTACGCGGGAATATTAATGGCTTCCCTCAACCCCGTCCGGAGACGTACCCGATCTCCCACGGGTATCGGGAACCACTGCCCCATCGAGACCAACGCAATCCGAACAACTCCCAGAGGGAGGGGCTCGAATGTTCGGCCCGAGGTTCCTCTAGTAACGTCAGAGGTACCACGAGTGCTAAGGGTCCGCAGCGCTGGCACCAGGGCAGCTGAAAGGGACGGATCCGCTCCCCTACGGGATCTGGAAGTATGAATGAGAGTGCGAATGTGTGTGTGATCTAATGATACAACCCAACGTTTACGATTTAACACCATCGATATGATGCAAAGGAGAACGGCCGCCGATATGACCATTGTAGTTAAAGGCGGGGTGAATGGAACAAATAAAGAAAAAAGAGTAAGATACGAAGATATTCAGAAAGAGAGGGGGAAAACATTTGTTTCATGTTCTCAAAAATGCACCTAACAACTATTACAAATTAAGATACCATAATCATAGTCAAATATAATGTATGTATAATAAAATGTACTTATATTCTGAATTTTCAATGAACATCCTCTTCATTCTGAATTAATTTTGAATGCTTTTGTTGTAAGCGGTAAATTTACGATGCACCAAAAAACTATCTTTAAAGCACACAATTTACAGAAAATTTTTGGAAGGGCTATGAAAGGTTCCCGAGACATACATTGATATTCATTTAAAATTTCTAGTATTTTTCACAATTTTTTTAAATAGTAAGTTGTAATTACTTTTTCTCCCCTTTACGAAATCATGACGAGAAATTGTTCAAGGCTCGTACTATTTTAAAATGTGAATTTGACATCAAATTACACATTCAGGATTCTGTAAAATATAAGTTAATTATGAAATTTAGACTATGATGCCAAGACTTGCAATTGATTATACTATCAATGGCAGAAGAGATGCCGTGGTTTGTCAGAGATAACACGTTTATCACTTTGCAAGCAACATGTCTTACGCAATCCTTAAGAGTAAACAGGTACGTCTTCCGGGCGCCTGTCCGTTCTCATTCAGCAATAATTGTATTGCGGTGTACATGGATGTAAAGTATGTTTAGGGGAACATCAGCGTTTTTGCGCCTGTGCTTTTGCCCTTGTGTATTTCGACGGCTACATGCTTTTAATTAGCATAAGTAGGAAATATAATAATAATAATAATAATAATAATAATAATAATAATAATAATAATAATAATAATAATAATAATAATAATAATAATAATAATAATAATAATAATAATAATAATAATAATAATAATAATAATAATAATAATAATAATAATAATAATAATAATAATAATAATAATAATAATAATAATAATAATAATAATAATAATAATAATAATAATAATAATAATAATGCTGTAGCCCATTTCTTGTCAACTTTCGATTTTGGATGAAGCTTTTTACATCCTTTTTTCGAAAATTGTCACGTAACATAAGTTTATAAAAATTAATACATACGATGATTTTTTATGTATAGAATTCCGATACGATGGTTCTTAAAATGTTTATTATTCCGTTATTCGAGTATAATGTAAACCGCGTATTACGGGAAATTTCATCGCAATGCAAGCTCAAGAAAGAGACAAAAGTTCGTGTTTTGTTAAACCTTTTATTTTCATTTGTAACACCCCCTAAAAGGCATTATTGTTGCCTGTTTTCAAAATGAAAGATGTATGAAGTTTACGGAGTTAGAGATGAAGAAATGCGACAGAGGGAAAGAAGATACTGGAGGATAGTTTTGAAAAAGATGAAGGGAAAGCTTAGTGATTTAGGGGAAGAAGGAGGAAATAAAATGACACAACTGTGGCTTCTGAGAAAAATATTTTGCATGTATGTATACTAATAACAAACATATTTATTTGTTTACTTCTGATGAAATAAAGTCTTCAAGCTTTCCATTCCTTACATCAGAAATACAAATAGAGTAAAAAGTAGTCAATGCAGTAAGATACAGCAGTTCAGAAAGAATAAATGTGTCGTACAAAGCATGTGCACATTCTCTAGATGTCTTCTAATTATGCCGATAAGCTAATATTGGCATAATGAAACGTTGAGGCTGTTTATTTTGCTAACAAATGACATTATACAGAAGACTGAAATAAAGAGGTAGGTAATCTTCAAGCCTGGAACACCAAGTTAAACGAGGAATATTGCATTGGTCGCTTAATGGTTTAAATGTATTCTTTGCCAGCATATTTTAACAAATTCAACAATCTTTGCAACAACTTTTATTATTGTTGTTATTATTAGCAGCACAAATTCTCAAACCTAGAAATAGAAACGCGAAGCGAATACTGAACGAGAAATCTGAATTCAGGATCATAAAACAATGTTATCATTTTGTCTGCAGAGAGCAAATCACTTGTCAGGATATGATGGACTGGCATACAAATTGCTGCTTATCGATTCGAAAAGATAATTTTAATTGACGGCAATAGAGCGAAAGATGTGCATGGTGACCGAAGTCTTAATTTGACCTTCGTATGACCTCTTCATTCAAACGGTCGTGGCGGCTTACCCTTCAGCGAGAAAAGGCGGGTCATCAACAGGAGGTTTATTTATGGCTTCTGTCGAAAGCATTAAAACTAAGGATTAAGTGCTAGAGTCCACTTGTAGCTTGTACATTCACAGTGATGGATTTGTTCCTTCCGAGAAAGTAAACATGTAAATGTTTATGTACACTTAAAGAAATACTTAATAGATATAACTATGCTTTAAATACAATTACTTGCCGATGATCAAGCAACATTATCAAGAACAAAAGACAATTCACAAAAACAGATATGCGTATGTTGGATTTTACAGTACAGAGTACAATCTTAAAATATAATTTCCTAAAGGAAAGGTTCTCGCTGTTGCTGGATTAGATTCACTACAGCCAAAATTATTATGAGTAATGGTGCACAGTTAGAGAAAGTCACTGGAATTAAACATTTAGGCTGCAAGAGCCGAAACTAGTTAAACAACTCTTGGGTGCAATGAAGACAAGTGTTCTGAAAAAAGTCACACGAACAGCCCTTTCCAACACTATTGTATGGGTCATAAACATTTTTTCCTTGTAATTTACGTCCTCCAACATTCACACCGGACGATGAATGAAATGGATGAAGTGATGCTCAAATGAATCCGGGGTCCATGGAGCTTAGAGTTACCCGACATTTGTCTATCAGGATAAGGGAGAACCCCGGAAAAACCTTATCCAGGTAACTCACCCTAACCGAGATTCGAACTCGGGACCTCTTGAAAGTGAGGCAGATACGCTAACGAAGCGGGCAAGATAGAATATGTACTCCACAAATTGTTTAGTTCACACCAAGAGGTCGAAGAGGTATGGACAGACCAAGGAGATGTTGGGACGATCAGTTTTGATATTCAGTTCAGAATATTTGATAAATATTAATCTCGAGACAGAAATTATGTTGTTGTTGTATCATTTATAATCTTCCTCAAATTAAAACGATCAGAGATGCTTTAATGGAACGCTCTTAGGCTGCTGGTCGGTGGAGCGGAATTCAGAGACTGAAGCTTAAAGAGCGTTCCGTTAATGTTCCTCCTATGTTCACAACAGAATCGTTGTAGTTTTATATAGATTACACCAAACAAATTTAATGTATATCGCAAAGAAGAATGTATATATTGATTTTGTGATTAGAAACGAAATACTACAATGATAAAAGGTTGAGTTACTGCATTGTGTAGTCTTAATTACTGATTTTGGTTCAGTGTTTTTTTTTTTCCACTTGGGAAGCCGTTATTATATTCACTGCCGAAGCTTACATTTTATTCACTTTAAATGCATTGAACATATTTTAATTGCCTAAAACTTGATTATTTTACAATTTTATATATTTGGCTATGATCAGCCTCATCTTTTGTATAAGGGTATGTGCTTGGACATCCCTCACCAAATTTTACAAAAATAAAACAATTTAAAAGCCACAGTTCAGTAACTAAAACATTGAGGAATGTCACAGGTTTGTGAAAATGAATGCTATAGATCACCACTGGGCGTCTTAAACATAAATGAATTGGTGTCACTGTAAAGCAAACTGATTTTAAAACCTAAGCAACATATTAATCCAATTCTGTTTTATTTTATTTAATTTTGTTTAAGGAAGACAAGCATATCTTCTTACAGCTGTATTTTAAGGCCAGAAGAAGCCTTAGGCTTTCCAAAACTGAGTGATTGTACACTTTTACTTGTTTGTTAGTAGACTCAACATTATCTGTGCTAATACTCTGAAAAATCAATTGCAATGCCACTGTAAAACGGAGGAGGAGGAGGAGGAGGAGGAGGAGGAGGAGGAGGAGGAGGAGGAGGAGGAGGAGGAGGAGGAGGAGGAGGAGGAGGAGGAGGAGGAGGAGGAGGAGGAGGAGGAGGAGGAGGAGGAGGAGGAGGAGGAGGAGGAGGAGGAGGAGGAGGAGGAGGAGGAGGAGGAGGAGGAGGAGGAGGAGGAGGAGGAGGAGGAGGAGGAGGAGGAGGAGGAGGAGGAGGAGGAGGAGGAGGAGGAGGAGGAGGAGGAGGAGGAGGAGGAGGAGGAGGAGGAGGAGGAGGAGGAGGAGGAGGAGGAGGAGGAGGAGGAGGAGGAGGAGGAGGAGGAGGAGGAGGAGGAGGAGGAGGAGGAGGAGGAGGAGGAGGAGGAGGAGGAGGAGGAGGAGGAGGAGGAGGAGGAGGAGGAGGAGGAGGAGGAGGAGGAGGAGGAGGAGGAGGAGGAGGAGGAGGAGGAGGAGGAGGAGGAGGAGGAGGAGGAGGAGGAGGAGGAGGAGGAGGAGGAGGAGGAGGAGGAGGAGGAGGAGGAGGAGGAGGAGGAGGAGGAGGAGGAGGAGGAGGAGGAGGAGGAGGAGGAGGAGGAGGAGGAGGAGGAAGCGTTATAAGGGAAATGCGTTTTGCGTTAATACTCACAGCAATCTCGAAATACAAATCGAAGGATCACAGGAACGTTATCACTCTAGTATTAGACCAGTTACTTTCTACTTTCTCGGCTTCTTACCTATTGTATTCCACTCTTAGAGCTCGGCAACGATATTTCACCAAAATTACATGCATTAAGACTCCCGGAAGAAAAATATGTTAGAAACAGGTGTATACAGCATAATTCGTATAAGAAATCACAATAAATACGAAATTTGGTACTTAAGTTTTAGTATCTTCCAGGGATGAAAACCGAAATTTTTTAAGGATAATCTCCCCATCCAAACTGCTCTTTACATGGGGCGAAAAATCATCATTTTTAATTTTCTGATAAATGACTTAACCATATTTATTACAATTAAGATATTTGTTTCACAAATAAATTGTATGTGTTTTTCTATGAGTAGTTTGTGAAGTACCCTTCATTCTCAATGATTTGTATAATTGAAGCGTAAGGGACTGACTAAACCTTCTGCATAAAAAAAAAAAAAAAAAAAAAAAAAAAAAAAAAAAATGTATTTCCTTAAAGCACACAGTATATGTCGAATGAGCATTTTTGTGACATTCAGTAATTCCGAAGCATTCTTTGGTTTTGTTTTGAATTTTAAAATACTTACATTTTTCTCAACTGATAAGTCGCTATTTGTTCTTTCTCGTGGTCCTACAAAAAATGGAACTGAGCTTTAGCCATCATCTAGCAATCCGCTTTTAAAACATCTGATTATCGCTTTAGTCTACGGTTAACTTCTTGAGCCTTTTTGAGCCAATGAACAAGAATCGTGTAGAAACAAACGTTTATTTGATTTACGTTAAGCAGGTAGAATAATAATCCTTCGTAAGAATGGATTCTAGAAGAGTGGTTAGAGAAAGTCATGCGAATGCAGCTTGTCACATTTTTTCACCAAGTGTACGCTTATTATCTCTGTGAAGCAGTGGCATCTTTTGAGTGCATGGTTCCAAATCAACTTATACAGCCCACAGTCAATGGACCGTTAATTATTTTTTTCTCCCCCTTATTCCAGATGCGTCTCTTCCAAAATGTTTTTGATTTCTACTTTACTCAGTTTGCAGATTACGCTTCGAACGTATATGTAATGCGCCCCTTTTCACTAGGTCAGCTGCCCGCAACATCAGTACTTGTTACAATATTTAGACACTTTTCTTTTGATGATCTATAGCACTGCTGCTCTACTATATGTAGAGTCCATTTTATCATTGGGCTGTCATTGCAACTAAGGTATTCACAGCAGTAAAGCAGAACCAACTCCCATCACGTCATTTACTTTACCTGGGGGAGATATTCTGATGTGTCTGATGGCTAAAGTTAAATATGAATCGATTCCTGCTGGATGGAAGCGGAGTAGCAACGATATGAATCGATTAGCTAATCAGAAACATCAGAATATTTTCCCAGCATGGAGTAAATAATGTGATTGCAGTTGGTTCTGTGAACACCTTAGTTTGCAATTTCAGCTTAATTATAATATGGACTGTACTGTCTCAGGACCGATAGAAGGTTGTAGCTGTTGTCTTTTAGTTTCGTTCTATTCCATGAAAATCTCAGGGCTATAGGGCAACGCCCTGATAGTGCCAGCAGGATTTTCAAGCATTCCCACACCAATTTTATTTAAATTGATGTGGTTCAAGTGCTTTAAAGGCAGCTTGGCCGTTTGAGAAGGTGGAAACATGCATATTTTGTGCCTCTTTCAGTTTCTCTTTGATCACAGGTCAGGTTTAATAATTTAGTTTAGCCATTCACAGTAAAGATTAGATGTATATGTAATTCGTCACATTTGGAAGCAGACCTACACTGAAATTGTAATGTAAACGTTTGGGTTAGATGCCTGATCTCGTTTACTCGTTTATGCAAAACAGTTGATCTTAGAATTGGTGCCAGGAGTTTTCTTGTATTCCAGCCTCGAGTCTCCCAAAGCTTATTCTTCCATGTAGTTGATAATAATTTAAACCATTTGGGGTAGCGTGTGTGTTGTTCTTTCTTTCTTTCTTTTTCCCCATTCTCTGCAAGTGACCTCTGCATTTCTATTATCGATGCTCTAATTTATTGGACATATACTTAAATATTATCTTATTTCATTTTGCATTATTTCATCCATTGCTGTATCTCATTGCAGCCGTACTTATTTTGCTTCATTGATTTAACAGTCGTGTTTCAAAGTCATGCGTTAATACTGGAACTGCCATATATAGAATTGTATAGTTCTTTCTTTCCTTGTTTTCTTTTTAGTGCGCATACTAATATTCAACAGATCTTCTATACTTAACTATTACATGCTGATAATTAAAATGTCGTGCTTGTTCCAGGACTATATTGTTTGTAATTATTTTGGCGTCATTCTTGATGCTGTGTCCAATCTCATTCTTCGATGAATGTTGAATGTGCTACCAGCGGCATGTAATTTCAAATTACGTAATTTACTTCCGGTCTTGGAAGTTCTTGACCACTGAAAAATTCCTCGTACCGGCCGGGAATCGAATGTTTGTCCTTCATGTTATTTAGCAGCGCCGACCACCGTTTCAGAGGAAGAAACCCTAATACCCTAGATGTTTGAGGCCCACACATCTCTTTGCTGTATGTATTTGTGTAAAGGATAACTTGTTTTTGGTCATTGTAAACTCAATCTTACATCATAGTCTGCACTATGCGGAGTCTCTGACATCAAGTGATCAGCATTTTTTTTAATGTCCAGCGGGTTACTTTCTATCGTTTTCTATTGATATCTTGAAGGGGAGATTCATAAGGTATGTTTTCTCTATTCTTTTTTTTTTTTTGTTTTAATTATTGTCGTACTACTTTCCTTAGCTATACCTTTCCTCTGCAATTTCCTCTTCTCAACACCACTGATGCAGAAATTTATGTATGCGTAACAAGAGTAATAATGAAAATAGTATTTCAAGTTTGACATATTTTCTAATTTTTGTGATGAAATATGTACTGACATGCATTTATGGTTTTATTTTTCCAGTATTTTTTTCTTCCAAATCAGTGCTGGTTATCTAAAATGTGGTGCTTGTTGAGCACTTCTCCATAATGCAGTTGCAATTCGGTTTTGTGCTGTTCCTCGTTTAGCTAATTTGATTTTACTTGTTATTTTTTTTTCAAACAATGTCTAATTTTGTTATTTATGTTTGTATATAAATATTAGTAGCAGATTCAATGCTAATGCTGTTTTCATCTAATAGATGTCAGAGTTCTAGCAACCTTATGCAAGGAAAACGCGTCTGTAGCACATAGCTCAACCAATTATAACCGATGAGTCCTGATATGGACGCCCACCTAGTCTGCCATGTACGAAATATCAAGGTGAACCTGTGAAAGCCTCGGTTTGTCTCTACTCGCGCTGTTTGTATAATTTGGAACCTGGAGGATGTGGAAAGGAAGCGATGTGCGACTGTAGGAAATGTTTCATTACCAACGGAAGTATGTCATGGTTGAAGTATTGCATCCCCAGCGGAAGTGTCTGAGATGAGCTTGAGTGTACTAAGATAGAACAGAGATTCCCAACGTCAGCCGCGAAATTATTGTTCTCAACCCTTAAAGTAATAACTACTGCTTCCTCAACTATATCACTATATGGCGCCTTGCTAGTGACAGTTATGGACCATCTTCTGATTGTAACTGCTTTCTTGTTAAGCTTGAGTGGTTCAGAAATATGTTCAGGAGTGTGGTTTGTAGGGCTGGTTTTTTTCTTCCATTTGCACCCCGCCTTTAACTCCAATAGTCATATCAGTGGTTGTAGGGTTGTATAGGAGAAAAAGGTTTTTGCTTTAGAACTTTGAAAAGGAAAGTGATTTTGACACGAATTTCCAATTCTGTATGGCTGCAGCTGATGAAACAAATATATCATATCATGTCATCTAAATTTTGTCTTTATTAATGTTGTATTGACCAATTAGGATGTGTGTAGTACAGACCAGCAACAACTAACTAATAAACACAAAATCTAAAGAGGCAGATGCAATAGAGCTTCTAAAAGAATGCATTCGTGAAGGGTACATTCAGTATTTGACCCATGGGCAGTGTGAGAATAGCTATCCAGAGATACAGCGAACTTGTAGCAGCCTGCACTGCTGTTTTCCATCGAGTTCTTCTGCTGCTGCAAGGAATGCGATATTGTTAGCTTGTGTTGTATATGAAGTTCGGTTCATTTGTACAACTAGTGCGTTCAATCGTGACTTGAATAGTTATTATAGTCCATATATTTTGTACTATAAAATGTGTGTTTGTGTCATTCGTGCTAACTCAAGAATACTAATGGTATCAGTACAAGAAAGATAATTATAAAGAGGAAAACTAAGCGCAATCTAGCATTTATCACTTAAAAACCATAAAGTAATATGAACGTTGAAGTTTTTATGATCCATGATTTGCAGGTCTTTCTGTCATGGTTGGGTAACGAGCCCTCCCAAATAGCAAATCAATAACGGGTAATAAAAGGCATAAAAAATAATTCCAGACTCGTTAGATTGGTGAATTATCCCGGCTAAAGAAAAGTCCCCATTCTCTAGCCGGGGATCCAATTCGGTATCTCTGGATATGGAAGTCAGCATGCTAACCAACAGACCGCAGAGACAGTCTGGGTTACGTTTCGAAAGAAGTTTCACACAGTTTAACCTGAAAACTGCATTTATTGTCATAATGGAGAAATATATAAACACGAATGTGAAAATGATTGGTGATATCATAGCTGAGTTCGTTTTAAAAGTTGAGTTAAAAGCAGATCTCCAGGAATCCAGAGGTTGGCTTTGTCTGCGGTAGGAGAACGAATAACAGTTTCCTGGAAACGGGCGTGTTAAGCTTAATGCTCATGAAGTGTGTGGGATAAACAGACAACACTTCTCAAACTTTTCAATGTACATAGCTGACTTGTGACCTAGTGGTAGGCCAATGCCGTTCTTTAAACGTAGGCAGACTTCTCTGCGGTACAAGCTGTAATAAACAATATACGGATGCGAAAAATACCACCAGTGGAAAAAGCTATCAACCTTCTGGAACAGGTACACCAAGACGTATCTGGGGGTGGAGGGATTTGAAATTCCTGTATGTGAAATAAACAGGTCACTCTCATTTACGTTAAACTTACAGCTGTACGTTTGCTGTTATAATTAATACTGAAAGAGCAGAGCCTTAAATGTAGTGATTTGAAAGGTGCCTCGATTAAATACTCGATTCCAATCGCATTTTTTACAGGCTTTGCACTGGCAAAATTATTTAATATCATTTATCTTTTTATCATTTTTAAAGAACTATATTAAAGAATTCTGTTCGTGAGCTCTCTTCTTCCCCTGATAAGCGCCCCTTCTCACCTCTAAGTAGACTTTATCACTGCTCCACATGATGCTCGGATACGCTCGAAATATCATTCCTCTTGGTAATCTTCAGCCACATTTATGCAAGCTTTCTTTCACTCAGATCCTTCTTGTAACGTTTCTCTGTACTTTTGTAACTGTGTGAAGCATACATGGCTTCTCCTTATCAGTAGTAATCACTTCCATCACAATGCTCAATCATAACAGGCAGACAATTTTGTGGCCAAAATTGTATTATGTAATGTCATACATGTGCTACTTGACTGCATGCTTCTTGGCCTTTTCACGTTCTTGAATTTCTTGAAACCAAACCAGTCATACCTAAGTACCAAATAATTCTCTGGCCGCTTTTAACACATTCATTAAAGGCTGTTTCCTGTGTCACGCATTATCCTTCCTCATTAGTTTTGACGTGTCAAAAACATGGCAGGAATTCACTCGTTATTTTGGAGTAAAGTGTTTAGTGTTGCTATAAAGTATTGAGTACAAGTGCCAGTTGTATGAAATTAATTTCTTAAACAAGAGAACATAGCAATAGCTTATCTCTAGTAGAAATTTCATGTGATTTATAGGATGACCAAGAATAGCGCAATGCTACTTAATGCCATAATGCCATTTTTATTTACTTGCATATACATAGGGACTTCAGAATAATGCTCTTGGAATCTATGACTGCTTCCCAACGTGCTGGTAAATGTTCAATACTACATAGTTTCCTACTTTGATTCAAAATATTGGCTGCCTCAGCCATTCAACATTGCAAAACGCTTATCCCAAAATATTCCTAACCAGGTGGCCTGGATGCTGGATAAGAGATTAATATAACTTATAAATGGCTTGTGCCACAAGGTAAAATGTCGGTTTTGTTATACATTAAATACACAGGAGGTAAGAAAGAATTACTTGCCTATATTAATTGCTTATAAAAGTAAGATTTAAAAGATAAATGATAAACATGCGATAAATGAATTTTAAAGACAGACTTTTGCTCAAATATCGCAATTTCCCTTTGCATAGTTCTCTCTTTTTAAATAAAAATATATATGTACAAACATATTTCTTTCTCTTTCTTATTTAACCGTTTTTTTTATTGTTTCCGTTTCTCTTATTGTCTGTTTTCTATAGTTTCACACACATATACACTATACACATAAACACCCATACCCAAGACGGCACTCAAACCCGCGCCCCTCTACGCGGCGGAACGCTAGAGAATCTTTAGCGACCATGGCTACGAGGGCCGGCGCTATTAGGATGTAATCCACTTCATCGGATAAGTCTAAAATATCTTGGATATCTCATCTATTTTTATTATGTGTACTTATAGGATGCTTGTATTGTGACGCGCGCTTTTGGAAGTAATAAAAGAGTCGGTAGAGCTTGAGGATTTCCCTTGGGCGTTGCTCACAACAAACACATTTGCGTTTGAATTTAACTACATTTGTTAATCAAATATGATTGGCATTATTGAGAGTTTAGTCTTTTCCTAAATCTTCAGTAACTTATGCTTGCTTATCCATCGATATGCAAAAGCTGCATACACAAACTTTAAACGTATAGCATGATAAGCAAGGTTTAGATTGGTTGGAATTCCCATCTTTTGCTATTCAGATATTTATTTCAACCAACTTCCATTGTCTATTTGTAACTGATTATATAACATTAAATGCTCATTCCAGTTTGAAGACAATACATTTCTTCGAAAGCTTTTATTTTCTCCAAAATGGCTGTTACAATTTTGTTTAAAATATCAATTATTAAGACATTTTCATTACAAATTAAATGTGGGTATATCTTGAATTTTCTGAGAATACCTTTCCAGTCTTTTGAAACTTTAAACTTGGCTCAGAAACGCATGAAAAACAAACAGACAGACCAGGTTTTTTAATTAAGTACAGTTATGTTTTAATTGTAATATACCACTATTTTAAAACGGATTAAAGAATATAAGATAATTTCTTCTAGTCCCATATAGATGTATAGTCCTATACAGATTGCGATGAGTAAGTGTGATTGTGAATTTGTAATAACTATGAAAAAGAAAAATACTACACTCTTTACGATGACCTGTCCCATGCGCCCCACGTTTTTCGTTTTAAGTCGTAGGTAAAAGTATTTTAATGGCCATTAAAAATTTACAATCACGAATGTTCAGGGCAATCTGTAGGAGGTTAGGAATCTGTCTTTGGTTGTAAAGGTATACCTATGGGGCTAGGAGAAATTATTTTAGACTTTCTCGTCTGTTTTCAAAACATGGTATATAAAATACTTTTTAAAAAAAATGTTATTTAAGTAATTAAGACTAAAAAAGCCTGGCCTAGTTTGTCATCCATTTCTGAGCTATGTTTAAATTTTTAAAGTGCTTCAGAGTCTATTCCCAGAAAATGCAAGATACACACTTCATTTATCATGAAAATATCTTAAACATGTGTTTTAATCAAAATTGTTATGAGCCTTTTTAAGAAAATGAATATTTTTGGAATATTTTCCATGTAAAGCGTAATTTAGGGTAAATGGATTTTCTTGAAAACGAGTTAATATTGCATTAGCATTCATTTCTGAGCTATGAATAAAGTATGACACTTCCAGCTCACCGTGAAGTTTGTTTAAAACGTTTTCCGTGTAAAAGGTTATTTTGAGATTGGAGATATTCCTGAAAGCGAGTTAATATTGAGAATTGTCAGTCAGTTATGAACTTGTTTAAAGATTCTGGTCTCCAGCTCCAGGAAAGTTAATTTGAAATTGATTGCAAAATTTGTACCAAATAAACAGAAAAGAAAGCAAGTTATTAAAAAAAATTAGCAAAATAGGAGCATCTAGCAAAGTAAAGGCTAACTGGTGTACTTCTAAATTATTTATGAGCATACAGCTCCTTATTATTAAATCTCTAAGTTTTGTAATTTCTGAGTGCATAATTTACCCACTTGAAAGAAGTATGCATCAATTAGTACGAATTGCTCCATTAACATTTGCAACTTGTAAGTAAGCGTCATTTTTTCTTTCTTTTCTTTGCGTTGGACCTTCAGATAGTGTCTCAGCAATATTGAGTAGAGGCAAGACCCAGTAGTACAGTTCAAAATAACTCCTCTCCAATTTTGTACCAACATAGTCGTTATGAGCAGTTCTAATCTCTGATCGTAGAGTACATGCGTCTCAGTACTAACATTTCTTTTTAGAACTAGAACAGTCAGAAATGTAATCCCTCAAATTTTGAGAAAGACTCGTTAAAATTGCCCATCTAAAAACCCAGAGCGTTGACAGATTGGCGTAATTTTCATGCGCAGTTGCAATAACATAATATGTACAAATATACCCCTGCTGTATTGCAAGTTGAAGTGTATGGTCTGTGCATGGGCGTATCTAAAGAGGTTTATCCACACAGTAGTGGTATAAATACTGGAATTAGCATGAGATGTCGAGGATAGGAAACTCACAGCTTTGCTTTGTGTGGGAGACAAGGCGAGCCCCAGTCACAAGGTCAAACGTCCTGTTTTTTATGTCTTTTTGCTTGCCCGCGGGTGACGGCACTATCTGTAACATAACGCGTCTGCCGTCATTAATTTGTTGTTCTCATGCCACGCCGGCGAAATGTGTATTTTGCAAGTATCTACCAGAGCCTTAACCAACCATGAATATATGTAAAAAAAAAAACGTAGTCGAAAAACTATACATGAAATAAATGCCACAACCAGCTTGTTTCACGCATCCTTCGAGGGTGGTAGACAAGCATTTTCCTTCCACTACAAGCAAGAGGAAAAGAGAACAGTTCTCAAACATCTCAGGCACTTTTGCTTAGAGCTGTAATTGAGATATATCTACCTTGATATTTCTTTAAATGATTCAAGCAATCCTACTCATCGCCCTGTTTCGTTTAACAAGAAATGGCAAAACTGGCTTTGCCTGAAGTCTTCCAGTGTCATTCTGCGTGGAGTCAAAGTGCCATTTTCTCCATAATCCTTTTTAGTATACTTAATTGATACTGATGCAAATTTCATCGCATATATAATGAGCGAAAGGTTAACGAACGCTTCACACTATCGTTATTGTGCCGTGATCGTGTTTAAAGTAGCAGGGGAAAATAACGCAGGCGTGTGTTTTAAAACAGTTCTAAAGAACCGTTCCAACAAATAGTAACAGTATCGATTTTACATTTCCAAAAATAATAACACAACAGTTATAATGCAGTTATGAAGATGTAAAAACCTTGGACCCGCCTCTGCTTTCGAGTGCCATTAGAAGGCAAAGCCCACCCGACCAATCACGTTTAATTATGCTATTGAACTCTTGCGATTAGTGGTGAGTCGAGTGCGTTGCCAAGGTGGAAGTAGTTCCGCTGGAAGTACTTCAACTGTTTTACAGCGAAGTGCTACGGGAATGTCTTCGTCCACACTGCAAACAATTGACATTAGCCGTAAAGCAAACAATATCTAACGGTATGCAACACTATGTGTTGAAATTGTCTCCTGTCGCACAAATACATTTTTGTGATTAAATGGCTTTACAGGTCTATCCTGTATTCGTTGCATAATGAACTACAGAGTAATACTGGTAATATCACATGTAATGTATGCACTACGTAATCGTTTGATAAATTGTAATTCCATTTGCTGTACAGTACATAAATATAACTAATGGAACGCAAAACTACGTGAAGCTTGTAGTTACCTAGTACACTATGTTTTATTGCTGTTAAAGGTATAGGCTATGGAGGGCAGAGGTAAATTGTTTTACTTTAAACATGGCTTCAGTAACTTTAAAATATTATTTTTGGAAATGAACATAAATATACTCAACATCGCAGCTGCTTTTTGTGCTATTGAAAGAACAACATTTTGAGAATATTGAGAAGAACATTTACTCTTTGGAACCACATGGCGATAGTATATAATGTACTGCCTTTTAGGGAGTTTAATAGGCTGATTCTCAAGGTGTTGCTTAAACTTTATGAAAAACCTAGGTCAGCAGGTAAAGAACAATGGTAATTACAAAAAGAGTTCGTCTTAACTGCATCTGCATAAAAGGAATTACGGTATGTTGCTGCTTATGTCGATTGATCTACTGCATGGCACATAACAACAGCGAAGCGTTGTGAATTATCAACGTGTGTAAAAGAAAAGAGGAGGAAACTGGAACACATTTTTAATTTTATCAGCTAATTTTAAATGAGACTATTGGATGATCTACGGTAATTCATGATTAAATATGATTGTAGCTTTCTATAGTTCATTATGGTGCTTTGAAGCGCTTCCCTTTGCCACTAATGGTTCATTTGCGTATAACGGCAATTTAACAAGACAAGAAAAATGTATATATTGTTCTGAATGGTAACTATGCAAGCTGCGCTGCACACGGGGAGTAATCGCCTAATTTTAAGGTTAAAACACTGGAAGGAGCTAAGATGCAATATGTGTATACAGACATAATCTTAATATCCCTGCTACATGTTGAAGTACGATTAGATAGAAATATAACTACAAATGGGACAATCGTCATATAAATATAGGTAATCGGCATTAAACAAATTAAGATAAAACTAAGCTTCTGCATATTTTTGGAATTTTGTACGTGCGGTTTAACCAAAATGTCCATTACATGTATTTTTCAGTACGACATATACAAGTAGACTAAAAATGTTCATAAATGACACAAAACTCTTATTCATCAGTATTTTAGTTAGAATTTCACAAGTTATTTTATCTTCTTTTTTCCCCGCTCATATTACGCAACGCAGAGTTATATAATTTCATTTGCCATAAACGTTCATAGTAATTTTCATAGGTGCATGTAAGTAGTCTTCCTTATGCATATAGTGAAATTACATCGTAATCATTTTTTCTATTATAACCTCTAAATATTGGAATGGCGATGGAATTGGTTTGATGGAAGTGTGGAAGTGGAAGTAACTCCGAAGGACTCGGAAATATTTTGGAAGACTCCGTCGGAGTGGGAAGTATAACACTGGTCAACAAAATTTAAGTTCTTTAATGCTAAAAGAAATATAAAGGGTGATTCTTACTGAATTTTCTGTGCTGATTACAAATCTTTTTGCAGAACCTTTCCACCACCCACAGTTTTTCAGTAATCGCATTAACAAGATTTCATGTAATTATACAGTTAATATGTGTAACATCTTAGCTTGAGTACCTTTTACATCCTAAAATACAATACATGAGAATTAGATTTTCGACTGTACTTTGCTTGAGGGACATCATTCTTGAGTGTCCAGCAGTAGTCTGCCAACATATTTGGAGTCCATTTTCCCTGGTGGCATCTTTCCATTTCAGCGATGTCCTGGTGGAAACGCTCGCAATGTTCGTCGCTGACAGCGCCGAGTTTCTCAGGAAAGAAGTCAAGATGGGAGTCCAACATGTGTATTTTCAAGGACATATTGCATCCCATGACCGTTTAGTTCTCAATCAGCACACTGACAGCTTCTGCGTAATGTTCAGACCTGTGTTTTCCAAAAGAGTTTGACAATTTTTTTTGAAAGAGAACCATGCCGCTCGGTCTTGCGTATTTAAAAGACTTTCAAACTGCGAATCATTCATAAGTTGTCTCATTTGAGGGCCAACAAATATTTCCTCTTTTATTTTTGATACACTGATCTTGGAAACTTAGTTTTCAGGAACAGAAATGCACTCCCATCATAATCCGTTGCTTTCACAAAGTTCTTAAGCAAACCTAGTTTGATGTGCAATAAGATTTTGTCAGCACTTACAAGTGGTTGGTGAACACATTTGCCTGTCCTGGGTTGCATGACTCTCTCTTTGGCCAACTTTTTTAACATAATGCTTGCTTTTGTCTCTACTACCTCTAATGCACAAGAAACAGCAAAATTTTGTATAACCAAGTTGTAATCCAAATAAGATAGCCATCACTTCAAAATCTGCACCTATCTGCCATGAGTAGTCATCATATCTGATACTGCTTAGTAAACGTTGCATGTTCACATAACTCTCCTTCATACAACTGCATGGGCTATAGGAATTTATGGAAACTTGTTTTCATGATGTAGCAAAACACCTTTCAAGCTTGTTTTCGAAGAGTCAATGAACAAGCGCCAATCTTCAGGCTTAGCTTGAATACCCTGGGACTCCATCAAAGAATCGACATCATTACAGAACACTTAAGTCCTCCTGTTTATAGAATAAGTGCTCAAATTCCTTTTGGTGTCGACGAATAGAAGTTATTTTGGTGCCATCCTGTAGGAGATGTCAGCCTTTCAATATTGAAGCAAGTAACTCGGCTTTACTTTTAGATAATCTGAGATCACGAACTAAATCATTTAGATCCTCCTTGATTAATAAGTGCGGCTCGTTTACGGCAACTCCTTCCTCAAAATTTGGGTCACTTTGTTGTAATTCACTAATGTCATCAATACTTTCAAAATCTTCAGTCACATTACTGCCGTCTGTTGGAGTTGGTACTGGAAGGCCTGGTCCATGAGGCACTGGTCAAATTGTTGATTCCAAATATGGATATTTAACAGTGTGTTTGGATTTGGAATTAGTTCCAGATATATTTGTCAAGCAGAAGTAGCAGTCTGTTATATGATTCTTAGGTTCCCGCCATATCATAGGAACTGCAAAAGGCAAATGACGGTCCCCTTTTAACCAGCCGGTTAAATTTTGGCATAACAGATTTCTGGAGCCCAAAACTTATTCTCGTCAATTTATTTTCAAAATAACAGTCGTAAGCTCTTTTAATTCCAGAAGTCAAATATCGCCTCTGTACTTTTAAAGTGTGCTCACCACAAACGTAACAAAATTTGTTTTTATCAGTTACACATTTGCAAGACATTTATCCTCCTAATTCCCAATGCTTAAGAAAACACACTATTAGAAACACTACACTTGTTAATTTACAACAGAGAACACAACAGGAGTAGCTTCTATTAGCTTCTACTCCTTTGGCAACTATGCATGATAGTTTGTATCTGCAATAGACGTTCCTTGTCTGCTGTTTGAGTAAACATTCACCTGGACGGTAAAAGCATAGTTTTGGAGAGGCTCATTGTTGGACATTGTCATTCGTGAAGTCACAGACAACAATCACCTAAGCCAAATATGTCATTTGTTGCCGTATTTGTTCAGCTAATGAGATAAAACTACTTTCTTTTAATCAGCACATTTTACACCCTATGCTAATAATCAAACGTTTTTTTAATATCTCAAAAAATTGGTAGGTGATGGAGCATTTCTAACTTGATTTTTGGATTTGGCACATACAAATACGTAAGAAAAAGCAGAAATTATTTATTTAACATTTTCATTGTTGACCAGTTTAATTGTTCGGAACTGATTGACTAATTTGCAAGTAAAATGTCTTGGAAGTACTCTGGCGGAGTGAAACTAAAATTACTGTGGAAGTACCTTCGACGGATTTGGAAGTAAAGTCATAGAAGGAACTCCGAATAAAGTGCCAGTTCCGAAAATAGCTGAATCGTTACTTCGCAGTTCCAAAGGAGGAAGCGTTCTTCTGAAACGCCTCCAACTCCGACTCATCACTACTTGCGATAAATATGCGAAACTTTAACTGAGATAACGTTCTGAAATAATTAGTCTTATGGGAAATGGAAGACGGCAATTATTAATATAGTTGCGCTGCTCAAACTGTTACCATGGATTTATCTTTGACAATAGATACCTCGCAGATAACGCACTGATTACTCCACGTGGAGTGAGCATCTGTGTGTCATTTTGATTCCTGCGAATTCCATTGGCTGAAGTGATGCGTTCATTGGTGTTTAGCACAGATCGAGAAGCGCAGCAGTTCCCCTCTCACCCTTACAAGAATAATCGGCGCGTTACCTGAGAGGTATCTATTACCAAAGATAAATCCATGTTAACGTTCGAGCAGCACGACTATACATTTACCGTGACTTGGGCAGTAATGCATAAAACGCTTTTCGTGAATTGTTATTATACTTCTGCTCAAATGGTTACTCTGGATTGATCTTTGTTAATGAAACCTCTGAGATAACACACTGATTTTTCTCGGAAAAAATGAGAGGGGTACTGGCACGCTTCTCTGATGTGTGCTAAGCCCCAATAAACGCATCACTTTACCCAATGGAATTCGCAGTAATCACAAATGACAGATATATGTTCACTCCACGTGGAGTAATCAGTGCGTTATCTGAGAGGTTCCAAAGCCAGGGTAACCTTTTGAGTAGCAGGATAGTAACTATCTGATAAATTCGCAAGCGCATGGCTGAAGAGGAAATTAGTGGACATCGTATTGATGTTCGGCAATAACTTATAGCTGAACAACAACCAAGACATGATGCAAAAGAATCTGAACCAATCTTAGTTACAGCAGACCAAGAGTTTCTTGCTGTAATGGCTGCTTGAAACAGAACTATTCGGAATTGTTACTGAAGGTAAACATTAACGCACCTGTCGTCCCAGGCGATCGTAAAGTGAGATTTGTGATGGACAACACGGCGTAGGGGTGAGTTGATTTTCTCCGGGAACTCCGTTTTCCCGACCATTTCATTCCACCGGTGCTCCATCTTCATCTCATGCATCATCAGTGTCACCGCCTGTGGTGCCGCATGTAGTAAAAGCGGGCGTTAAACACTACACACATTTCATCTGTGGTTCTGAGATGTCCTGCGCCATAGCTTATTGGAACGTGGTGTTCCGGTTACCTGTCATAGTATGCGGGTGGGTTCAAGCCCATTCATCGGAGTGAGGATTTCTGTATCCATTTCACTCACTCGACATCTTGATGTATTTGAGGGGCTAGATAGGTAAGCGTGCAGTTCTCGAAATCAGTTTTTGGTGAGGGAACTAAGGTGCTAGATGCATCATCCCTCTTATCGGCTGGAAGATCCTACATCTCAGCCATGCGTATATGGACGTGAGGATGACAGGATGGCCACAAGGCTGTCGTGTCAAAGATTGTTACTATTATTTCTATTATTATGAGTTATTATTATCCTCATAATCATCATCATCATCATCATCACGCTCAGTGGTTAGACCACTTGGCTCTCACCAAGGCCACCGGGGCTGGATCCCAGGTGACCGCAAAGTGAGATTTGTGTTGGGCGACATGGCGCTGGGACGAGTTTTCTCCGGGTACTCCGGTTTCCCCCGTCAGCATTCCACCAATTGCTCCATCATCTTTCCTATCGTTCATTTCGCCCTCATACATATCCACTTGGGCTGATCACCTTTTCTAGTTCTCGATTGGATCCAAAGCTTCGGTTCCTCTGGCCCGACGTTATTATTATTATTATTATTATTATTATTATTATTATTATTATTATTATTATTATTATTATTATTATTATTATTATTATTATTATTATTATTATTATTATTATTATTATTATTATTATTATTATTATTATTATTATTATTATTATTATTATTATTATTATTATTATTATTATTATTATTATTATTATTATTATTATTATTATTAATAATTATTTATCATTCTCTTCGTTTAGGAGAAAGTTCAATTCAGAATGAATCAACACTGGCGAGGGGACTTGAGCAAGACTATTGGCCAATAGAAATTCTGCATGGATACGAATAAAGGGTGCAATGAAAGTTGAAGATAAGCTTTACCGTTAGGTATTGGCAGCGCATACAATTGGGTGCAGGCGTGCCTTCCTAAACTAATATGGTATCAACTATCAGTAAATGAAATTATTTTTCGTAAGCAATGTTAAGTGTTAATTAAACATGAAGCTCGGTTATGTAGTATTGAACACTATGGATACCATGTCTTATGTCCATGAAAGCAACGCAGTTAGCATTAGGCTGGCGGGCGTTATATTTTACATACAGTAGTTTTCATAATTCGGAACATTTCAACACAGAACATTCTCCTCCAATCATGCGATCGTGTACTCTTTTCTCTTTTGTTTTATTCACCTTTCTGTTTGCGTTTGAACCCAAACTTAAGCATTGGAACACAAAGTGAGTACATTCAAATGCAGCAAAACGCTAGATTAAACCCTAAACTAAAACCTTTGAGTTATATTTTGGTCCTCGTATTGTGCGCTACAAACACGGTTTGATATCCCTGTTCTTATACTGGAGTTATTTCATATGATCGTTTTGCAGTAAATATGAAATAAAACAAGTCTCTGCAGACTGTACACTTGTCGTGTCTGCTTGATGTTAATAGTCAACTGTAATGTTTAAAGGCATATCCGGTCGTCACGCAACATATATCTATTATAACATGTAAAAGTGAAACCGCCATGCATTGCAAATAACAAAAGCATATTAATGAGCTTTGTGTTATATTAGGTTGTATAAAAGTCCCATTTTATGAGATGTCTAGTTTATTTAGTTCAAAGTCATAATGGCAGCTGTGTGACTTGTTGCAGCATGTTTTATACCTATGCACTTTACGATTGTAGGAGGGTGCAATGTACAGAGGCTGGAGGCCATTAGCGTCTTCCCTGGCTAACGGTATTCTTGGAGTGGTATTTGATCAGTCACTTCTAAAATTATCGAGAATCACTAGTTCAACAGCATTAGCAAGAAAAACAGATTTGTTTACGTACTGCTCGAGGTCAATATAAGATAATCTAATCTTAGATCCATATTTACTAGATATTATATGTAAAATATAATAACGTATTTGTGTTTAAAACCAAAATAAAAACAAACAGTTTTGTTGCTTCACAAGTACGCTACGTATACTAGTTACAATATGCACATATGCTTAACTACACTATATACCTACTTTGTATGCAGAGGCAACATTCAACTTGTGTGTCAGTGTTAGTAGTGAATCCCTAAATCGTGGAGAAAGATTACTTCCAACTACCAGTGCTACAAAACAGGATTGTTAAATGATTAGATCCAAATGCGTTTTCATTTCTCTACCACATACATACCCTAGTACATGAGCAGTACCCAGATTTTACTGGAAATGCATATTTTTAGGTCACTGAAAAATATATATTTTAGAAAAAAATAAAATTTTAAATGAACAGCGAACTATTCATATGTCCCATATGTCCGTTATTGGTTCAAATCTTTGAAACACTTATTATACATACATTTATTTCTCACAAAGTCAGGGATAGAGTATGGAATTTCAAGACCAGCTTTTGTACCCAGATTTCAAATACTTTATTACCAATTCGGTTTCTTGTATTCCTCTTGTACCTACAACGAAATGAGTAATGCAGTTATTTATTTCTAAAAACTTTTATTTTCATTAGTTTATTAAAAATAAGCTTTTGTAAAAGGCTTGTAGAACGTGTATAAAATAGATTATAGTAAATAGAGAAAGTAACTGTGTATGTTTTAATCCCCCATGTAGTTTCCCAGATATATAACATAAATAATGAAGGTACGTTTCACACGATTTTACAGAAAATTTAATATAGGTTGGTATTCTATTCTTCATGCCGTATTTCAGCTATTAACTGTCGTGAAGAGACGCGCTGCTATGTCTTTTTCACTAACAAAATTGACGCTGTTCATGACCAAAATTATGTTTAGTATGACTTGTGACCTCGAAAGCATACAAAATTGTTATCAAAATTATTAGACAATTTAAGTGTGGAAAGTATGACACGAGGATCTTGTCTCGCCTTCGGTATTCGAAGTACACACGAATTTTTCTCTGGCTCTTGGTATGTAACTTTTGTGTTGATAGATGAGCGTTACTTATACTCATATCACAATCAAAATATATTTTAACTTTTAATATCACAAGTAGAAATAAGAAATTATTGTAGAGAATTAATGCCTGTTTAGAGTCCATCACACGAGAAACAATGTCTTCAGCCAGCAAAATGATTTGAAAATTAATGTGGTCCCAGTGTAATAGATGTCATGCACGCACTGTAAGGGAAGGGGGAGGGGGAAGATTGACTGTTGGCAGCTGAGCGCCGGCGCAATGTATACATATTTTTTTTTTTTTTTTTTCCTTCTTAAGATGGAAACACAGCAGCTGCGAAGCATGCCACTAAAACCCGTAGCTCATGTAATGTTTCGAGAACGTTAGTAAATGGTATAGGAATGGGCGAGAAATCATCTGCAAACCCCAAAGGGAGAAGACCACCCGTGACGTAGTGGGCTGGCTGGTTGGGAAGTTTCAAGCTTTGTTTGAACTCTTGAAGTTGTTGTGTATAGTATAGAAGAGACATTTAATTGTATTCATGGAATTGGAGTACTGTTCGAGATTAATCATTCGATTCATAAAACGAGTGACAAGCAAATCTCTGTTGATAGAGAAAAACATTCTGAATGAAATATGGGAAGCTCTGGAAGGAATATCTAAGACTTAGAGAGTTGGTTACTTTTATTTTTGACAGTAATACAAGTTGATAGGTTCTTTTCCATCATTACAGCTATTCAAGATACCGTTGTTACAAAATATTGATGTTTTATTGAAACCGATTTTATGCGTTGTAACTCTAGGTTTCATGCCTTGTTTTGTGTGTATTCTGCGAGCTTTTAAGGCTACAGGTATTCGCTGGAGATACAGTTTAAACAAGCTACATTTCTAATTGAAAGATTTTGCATTAATAGTTTCATACTTTGGTATCTTACGTTGAAAATAAACTAGAAATTTCCGTCAATATAGCAAATTCATATGAACCAGGCCAGCGAGTTGCCCTAACACGAACTTTCTTGCATTGCAAGACTTAAACAGAAAAAACATGGTGAAACGTAATGTGAATTTATATCATATTTGTCAATGCTAGAAGTAGTTTTCATCAGTAGTTTATGCTTGTAGGATGCGGAATTATGCTGTACTTCCAAAGTGACTATTATCGTTTTTCAAATATGAAATTAAGGTGTGATTCCATTTTGCAGTGAAACGACCTTCGGTATCTAGATATGCCAAATAATGTATATGTAGTTATTTTAAGAATAGGTTTTCTAGCGAGTTGGTCATATCAGATATTTGACTTGAGAAACAACGTACCTATCTACTTACGAGTTCTCCCCTCCCCCCCCCCCCCCCTGAACTACTGTCTTCATTAACTTTTACATGAAACACACTCATGTCAGGCTCTTTGGAGGAGACGATCCTCTGGTCCTCTCGTACTAAGATATTTAATAAAAGTAAAGATAGAAACTAACCTGGCTCACGCCGGTTTAAACTCAGTTCATATAAGATTTTTAAGGTCGAACAGACCGATTCTGGATAAGGAAAAATTCCCCGCTCAAATCGGGAAATCGAACTGGGAACCTTTAAGTTGGGAAGCCAGAAATCGACCACAGAGGGAAACCAGAAAATTTCTGCTTATTTCTTATTATTTTTCTTTTTTCTTTCATTCCTTATTTCGTTCTTTCTTTCTTCCTTCAAACTTTTTAACAGCATTCTATTGTTTCTGTATACATATTGATAAATCATTTCTTTACAGCAATATAAACAGACAAAAATGAAATTTTCCTGTACATGCAGCAACCTTTGCTCGTCCGATAGTTCGTATTATGTACGTATATCGAAGTTACATGATGCCATAGGCAGTTACCAATTTTTATATTATTGGTAACCTCCTCATCATTTTGTGTACAAGCTGCAAAAGGTCTCGAGGGTCAGGGCCCGGAGATATTTTACTAATCCTTCGTTGAACAATGGTTATTGGCAGGACGCTGCTGAGTTAACCTAGCCACTGGTTGTTGCAAATTTTTCGGAGATGGAAAGGAAACTGTCTCTCCGTGGCAGCTTGTATATCCCTGCTTCAGAGAGAGCGTTTTAAGAATTAATACCTCTTCATAATTGTGGTAATTGTCTGAATGGTGGACAAAACATTGTTGGCTCACGTATGGGCGTGCTGTGGTGAAGTACAGTCACTTGCAAATATCAGTCCACACGTAGACTTAACAAAAGCATTTTGCCTTTGACCAGAAGTTTGTAAGTTTTACTAGTTGATTAAACCTAGTCTGCTTTCATTGTAATAGGAATTACATTCTGGGCTGTCTTGGTGTTGCCAGTTCCACGGTTAGCGGGCGAAGAGGTGGAAGATATGTCTGTCTTTGTCTCTGCCTAGCAAGTATCGTACAAATGCTGAGATGTACAGTGATGCAGATGCTGACAGAGAAGTTCGCTTAATATTTCAGCATGTGTGTGAGAACATATTCAATGATTATCGCACAATATGAATCTTAAATCCTTGAATTGGAGAACAGTTCGCTTACGTAGCTATCGTTCATATGCTCACAAAACAAAACGATTCAAATTACATGCGTTCTACGAAATAAGGTGTTTGCTATAGTGAAACAAAATAGTGACATTTCAATGATTTGTGAATATAGTTTCTATTTTAATGATGTCATATTTGTATACTGCCTGTAATGGACTTTAAACCAATTTTTGTTTCATTAAAATACTTAATAAATACGAAAGATATGAATGTGTATTTATGAAGCATTCGTACACAATGAATCTCCTGTACTAATGTTATGCATTGTGCGCAGAAAATTTTAGTCTTGCAGCAACAATATCGTATCCTTCAAGCATAAATTTGCGACCATCATTGATTCTCCTATATTTGAATCCAAGAGATTTCGGAATATTACTCATAGAAGATACAGAATCCGTATATTCTATTTTCTCCTTCATTAAATTGGTCAGCCTTTTGACAGTTGGATATTTACCCTTGTCATATAAACCATAAATTGTTATACGTGAAACACACTTTTGAAAATTGTCTAAGTTGGTGGCACTTTTTTAGCTGTCCGATGTTTCCCTGGAGATCTAAATATGAAAACGTCTCTTAATTTGGTAAACTGTTCGCCTTCTGTAACAATGTTCGTCACAGAATGAGCACTCATTTGACAAGCTTGTAACATTAATTCTCGACTCTGAGCGAAATTTGTACTTTTGAAAATGCCTTTAATTGACATCTGTTTGAAAAAGGAATACACATTAACAAGAATATTTGTAGCCTATTGATGCAAAATCTTACGAGTTGTTTCGCAGTTACTACTAGGTACACCAGTACTAGGTTTGCTAAGCGATATATTTACTATGAAAAGTACGTGTGCACTCTTAAAAGATCACCGCTTTACTGAATGCAGGATACAAAATGCAACTGCAGCATAGCACGTGTGTGCTTTTCTTCACTGACAGTTAATAATTCCTTTTTTTTTTTTCTAGTCAGGTGCTTTATCTTTCCATATCTCCGAAACCAGGTGTGCTACAAACATGGGGTTTGGACAGTAATCCTCAGAAAAAATAGCTCTGTAACATGGGAGAAACAAAATAATTATTTTATTGGTATCTTTAGAGCGCGCAAAGAAATTAACCGCATGCTTCGGCAAAGCGAGCCAGTATGCGTGCTTAACTGTACAACGTCCCACGCACCGCATTGGCTAGTAGCCTTAGATCAGCCATGCCTAGCCTCGCCTTATGTTCATTCCTATTTTGTAGCTACCTTAGACGGTCTTGCGTCTTTGAAAAATAATTTCGAAAAACTATTTTGCTGAAGGCTTTAATTACGTTTTAAAAACTAACTTTGAATAAAGAAAATTGAGGAAGTTTTATACTGTCGCCTTTCTTGTTAAAAGGAGTTTGAAGGACATTAATAATTGTCCTTGTTGTCGATCTTGTGATTAACACAAATTACATTATGAAATCAATTAATATATCTGATATTTAGCTTTCACAGCACTTATCTCTATTCATTACGAATCTGTTATATATTGTCCCTTTCATATAACATGAATTTCTCTATATACCTACTTTACTGAAATCATGATATATATTTGCACAAAAATGGTTCCGAATTACATGCAGAAACACTGGGTTATTTCTTGAGTAGGCCTTTGTAAGTAAAGCCATAGGAAAACGACTTTATCCTAGTAAAAGATACACTAATTATATTTCCGGACACGAATAACGAAGAAAGGTTATATATTTTAATGACTTACCCGCTAATGTTTTACAGTAGGATTTTATCAATTATGGTTTCCAAGATATGGGAAGTCGATGAGAATGAACAGGACTTCAGCGAATATTTACAGAAGATACGTGATATGCATTTTATTGATGTGCCAAAATCTCTAAAATGGGTACAATATTTTAACAAAACTACTAGGTTATTTTTCTTCCTTCCTTCCTTCCTTCCTTCCTTCCTTCCTTCCTTCCTTCCTTCCTTCCTTCCTTTCTTTCTTTCTTTCTTTACCTTAATCTGCGAAATTTGTTCGCTGCACTCGCTCACGCATACATACATACATACATGCATGCATACATACATGCATACATACACACAAACACACACACACACACACACACACACACACACACACACACACACACACACACATACCTCGGTAATAATTTTTGGTTCAAATGCAATACTTTTCCTTTTATAAGTAATGAGCAGAAGAGCAAGACTTGAAAATCTGATGTGTTGCATTCACATGCCTTTCTGTACTCACTCTTCTATAACCTAATCTTGCAAAATCTTATTATTCTATCTTCTTGATAACCAAGAAAAAGGTTCATTACACAATAATTTTGTGTTAGGATAACAAGGATAGAGATTTCTATAAGTAAATGGTATATGATGGCTTTGTAATCTCATGATCTTTGCATGACCACGAGAAAAAAAAAACAATTATGTTTTGAGAAAAGTATAATTATTTGAAAATTCTAATCAAGACAAAGAACATCTCGGCAATGTTTAACGCTACGAAACATTTTGACACACATCATCGATTTCACCGATATGTTCTTTTAGTAGTAAGATGTTTTCTATCTCTTACAGTTATACGAAAGTCATTCAGAATGAAGGGAACTTCACAGTTATCTGCAAAGTCTGTTTCCAGATAAGTCAAGATGTGCAAATTATTTCTCTTCCATGCATCTTAAACACATAATATTTTAATCACAATCGTTAAAGCCATTTTTTTCGAAACCAGAAGATAATTCTTTTCTATATAAAGGATAATTTGGGAATTTCGGGTGGGTTATTAGTCAGTGTGTAACTGACTAATCGTTTTTAGTTATGCTGTTTACAGGGTAAAGTCTTGATATCGAATTTTTGCTGTGAAAGCAATACTTCCTCTATTTAATATAAGTAAATAATGGAGAGAGAAAAAAAAAAAAAAGAAACTTAAAAAATTTTGTTTGATCTAAAGGTCGTCTATTCGTATCCTGAGGACCAAGTAACCTCTCTCCTTCCTCCCACCTGTTCACATTTGTTTGAAGACAATGAAACAGAGGGCCGTTTGCAGGGTCTGTTAAAATGTTCCATGTGACGGTACTCTCGAAGTCACAAGATGAAACGAGACGTTTGTTTTATTAACATAGGTTCATTGTGGATAAGCTGTGGGTGTATGAATGGAGAGCTTATCGGTGACATCTTCGGCCTCCCTGTCCTTGAGCTACAGCTTTCGCAATCTTGCTGTACATGGGCTTAACCCTTCCCCTTGAACTTTGCTGTAAACAAAGCAATGGGTAAAACAGAAAGCAATCAACATCTTCCACTTTTGTGAAATCGTGCCTGTGTGCAATGCTCAGGGATATGGCATAATGCAGTTGAGAAAGAAATAACATAGTTTCTAAAAATCAACTCCGAAATAAACTGCACCAAGGAAAATCAACGAAAAATAATAAATACCAGGCTTAGCACTAAAGTTTGGCACGTTCCAAGAATGCGAGATAAAGGTTTAAAGAAAATCCTACTACCTCCTACTTACATTAATTTTTACCCTATGAAGATGAATGCATGGCTAAATAATGTGTTTATTTTAATTATTTTTTTCATTGTGAATGAATTTTATGACATTTTTATAAATGTTAAGCCAGAATATAAATTCTTTACAAAAACACGTATAATTGCCTGAAATGCACAATTTGTCAAATAACTATCTGGGGTAGTCATTTTCAAAATCCTTGTAACATCTATGTTTTCCCGTTGAACTGTCGTGCGAGAGTATGTAACATCTTTTACTACTCTTTTTTCGTTTACATAAAACCTACATATGAATAGTTGTGTTTTGTTTCCTGTGTTTTACCTTCAACTGAGTTCATATTGCATAATTTGAGGTTACTTGTAGACAAAAGTGAGTAGAATATTCACTTCATACTTTTTATACATTGAAGTTACGGTTTTTCCATTCTTCTGCTACATACCAACTGACTAAAAAGTTTTAATTAAAAGAAAGAAATGAGTAACAGATGGTAAAACATAAGGGAAAGATTAGCTTTCTCAAAAGTAGCAGAGAGAACAGTAGAACCCCTCAGGAGACCGCAGGACCAAAGATGGGGCGACAAACACTGAGGGGTTAACATGTTAATTTAAATAGAAAGTCATCCCCTTTTGTGTACCCAAATGCATTATTTGGGAATTTGTAAACCCTTTTGAAGGTTATCAGACCAAGTTCAACTCCTTATTGAGTAAGTTGGGTGGTGCATCTGCTGTATCTATAACAGGCAGGCAGCAATTCTGAAGAATATGATAAGGGAAGCAAGATTAGCTTCTTGGAATCAGAACTTTTGTGGTGCGTACTAAGGTCCATAGCGACGAGCCGTTATACCTACTTAGTATTGAGGAAGCATCTTGTGCTTGCTTACCCTTGAAAGTTGCCGGCGTGTTTGTTTGACGCCAACACCATTGTCCGGCTATACACGAGATTGGTCTGGGAGATTTCGTCTGGTGTGGGCAAATAACAACCGTTAAACAAAGCGGTTAAGTGACTAAACATGTGCTTACCTACACATGTGTCTATAAAGCAGGTTAGGTCAACTCCACCCACCTGATCTCTATTAAGAATTAACTTTTATTTTATAAACTGTATTGGACTATTCTCGTATGACGAATTAATTTCAGTAACTACAGGCCACTTTGTTCGTAGAGTTACAATTGAGATGTCAAAAATCATATTATATCTGAGTTTTCACTAAATTCCTAAAATAGTAGAATAATATATCATTGAATCAATAACAAGTTTGCTTTGCTTTTTGTAGGGGTGTTCATTAGCAAATACTATATCCACATATAGAAAATAAATCCGTAACTGAAATGTTTGGGATAATTTCTGATTTTGGATAAACTGTAATGAGGAGTATATTTGAGCAAATCTGAAGCTAACAAATCACATTTTAAAAATTAGTTTGTTTCCTGTGTATATGCACAGGACTACCAAATCGATGACTAAGAACGTATTAGGTTAAATACCGGAGGTTCCACTTCAGATAACGCTTCGTAATTATTTCCTTCAAGCTGCAGTATGTAATGCATTAAAAAACACTTATTATTCAATTTAGATAACAAACCGGATGACAAAATCGAATAATCGTAATGTTTCCGTCAAATGGTTTTACTTGCGGAATTTTCAGTTCGTGGTGAGCACTGGTAGGAGCAACACCTCCTGGTTTGCAACAGAGGTGTCTGTGGTAGTGTTAGTGTCAGTTCTCAGTTGAAGTGCAGTTTAAGGAGAAGTAGGTACAATGTAAATTATAAAACTCAAGCTGCGCAAGAGGAAACTTAAGATGATGGATCACCAAATTTAGGAAAGTTCAAATTATAGAAATATCACAGATCCATCACCTTAAGTTCAATAAAACATAGGTTATAGAACATAGAATATAAAACAGTTTAATATAGATCTAAGTACACGGTGTATAGAATATAGAATATCACTAGTTCTTAAAGCGTTGCTCTTCACATTTCATAGAAATGAAACAGATGCTATAGAGAGGTGTGCATTTAGCAACAAGAATTCAAGTAGGAAAGTAAGAATGAACAAAACATTCGGTTGCACAGTAGAGTAAGTATTTTGTACGAATGAATTGAAGCATTGGTTATAGCCAAAGATATGATTCTGTAAAACAGTAATTGTCGAATGTAGCTTTACCAAGAGTGAGTTTCGCAGTTTAACTATGATAACTGACATACAGCATCCAACTCGCTTTTACATGTTCCGTATGAGATTAGCTTTCTTACTGACTATTACTACCTAATATCTGCAGCCTGACTGCTTCGGTAAAGTAGTTCAAAAAATTCAGACCTGGAAAGTTACCCAGCGGCTGTCAGATCTTTGAATGTAATTGTTTAATTGGGTTGAGCCCTAAACCTTTCCTATTGGATTTGGACAGATGGAAAAATTTGGACAGATGGAAAAGAGACCAGTGTATTAGGTTTTATTTTACCTGCTCGGTCTTGAACCTGTTTTCGACATTCATTGTGATCAGTTTTAATAACATTTAACTTTCAGGTGGATATGTGGCTTTAGTATAAGTCAGCATTTGATTAGAACTTTTCTTCCATAAAGTCACCTTCTATCATCGTTTTTGCATCTTTATTCGTAAGTTTGTGTAACAAAAGGGCTAACTCAAAACTTCTCTTGGAACGTTTTCGTTTCTAATAGAAAACGCGTTATGTGTATCTCAGCTGGGAACCGCCCATGAATTTTCCTCCAACATTCGACAGTCTAAGAGCCTTCTGTTAAAGTATCTTTGTCTTTTTTGTCTCCCCTCCAATATGTTTACAACAGAATCGTTCTAGTTTGAGACAGTTTATAGCTGTTATAGATGTTATCTTGCAATAATTGTGGAAAACATATTGACGTTCACTTGTAATTTAATGATTTTGCAAAAGCTTGTACTATGTCAGTACTCGTAGATAATAATAGTAAAGTGTAATTTTTAAAACGATTTGCACCATGCATGTTTGAGACATAACAGTATGCAAATGATATTAGGATCTGTAGTTAATGACGCAACAAACTACAGAAGAACGCAGTGCCTTTTTTATGACATTACAGCTCTGATTCTTTCTTGATTTCTTTTCGGTCATAATACACGGCGATTTGCGATTTTTTTCCGTTCCTCAGGGAACGCAACCAGTGCTGTAGTGTTTTCTCAGGTAGAACAAGAAAACTATTTCTCATCTTCAATGACCTATCATTAGGAACGGTTGATATGAAGGCTTTTCCAAAACTTGGCACAATGTGCCGGCAAAGCAACAGGTTGTACTTTAACTGTAATAAAGAAACAGGACTCCTCCTCTTTAGGAACAAGAGGGGAGGAAACTCTTTTGTTTTTGGCGGCGAATTTCCGGACACCAGAGCTAAGAGAATAAAAGCTTGGATTGTTTTAAAAGTTGTTTCGAATTAGCCGGTAAGTAATTCATAATCAGCATTCTTTCATCTGCTGCGTCAAAACTTGTTTATATACCGCAAATAGCCACATGAAGTGTTGGACAGAAGTTAGCAATGGCAAATTAAGCTTCCGAATCTAAATATCTTCTGCGGTGCTTCGAAGAAAGAAATAAGAAAAGAATCAGAGAAGTGGCTTGTCTGAAGTGTGGAAACTTTTGCACTTAGACAAAAGTAAAATTATTGAACAAGCTTTTTTGAAATGTGGAAATAAAAAAGAGCATTTAAAATAGATCGACCAAAATAAGCAATACTTAAGTTTTGCCATTTAGAGGGAAAATATTGAACTGCACTGAAATATGAACAAAAAGAATAATTCAGCTGCAACATTAGATGAAAAAGACAGAAACTGGAAGAAATGGCTCGTATGCCGAGAATGAGGACCTTTAGTTCGGAAAGAACACTTGCCGACTCGAGTGACTGAGGTACCTATATGCTTTGTAGTCCGCATATTTTGTTAAATAGTTTTATGAATATCTGAAATTCCATGGAGTGAAGCAGAGCATAAATGAACTGGAAATTTACCAAACGATAGTGCTCTGCATTTACATAGTTGCCCTTGACTTACATGCACCTGCTTGCTGCCTTTGTGCACAAGGCAGAATATACCACCCTCCCCCCAACCCCGGTAGCGTTTGTCTCCGTAACACTGATGTCTATCCAGCCAACTCTATGGGTGTATGTGTGTGTGCGCGTGTGTGTGTGTGTGTGTGCGCGCGCGTGTGTGTGTATGTGTGTGTGTGTGTGTGTGTGTGTGTGTGTGTGTGTGTGTGTGTGTGTGTGTGTGTGTGTGTGTGTGTGTGTGTGTGTGTGTGTGTGTGTGTGTGTGTGTGTGTTTAGGAGTCGCGTGTTGCGAAACTAAACCGTTGCCAACATGTGAACTATGCCAAAACTTAATGCATGCGTTCTTTTCATGGAGTGTCCAGCAACGAATGTTAAAATAGAAAACTGATTAAAAAAAGCAGGTTTTAGACAAAGCTTAAGCAAGTTATATACGTATATAATGTAAACAGAATGTAGGGATGAAAACTGATAGCGCAACCTGAAGGCCATCTTTTTTTTTTTTGTTGTTGTTGTAATTTACGTCCTCCAACGTTAAGTCATATCAGACGATGAATGAAATGGGTGAAATGACGCTCAAATGAGTCCGGGGTCCATGGAGCTTAGAGTTATCTGACATTCGTCTACCAGGATAAGGGAAAACCCCGAAAAAATCTTATCCAGATAACTCACCCTGACCGAGATTCGAACTCGGGACCTCTTGAACGTGAGGCAGACACGCGACCACCACGCTACCAAGGCGGGCTGAAGGCCATCTTCTAAATAGGATAGATGTACTAGATAAGTTCGAATTCATTGATACCTTTTCAGCACAGAATGTTCGAGTACAATCGTCATATTAAAAATGTTGTATTAGAAAAGTTGTTAAAAAATAGATTAAACTTTTAGATTGAGTACGTACTCACTGATCACGTACATCTCATGTGACGTGCTGCATATGGATAAACATTCATCCACACAAGTTTTAACTTCTAAGCTGCAACCCAATAGAAATTCTTTCCTTCGGGACCTCCCTATCCCTGCTCCTCTATGCAGACACCAAAATGTGACATTTGATAGAGAAAGATTGTGATTCACAGTTCTCCTGATCAATCGATTTTTTTTCAGTGAGCATATGTAATCAACCTCTCTTTGAAATTTTAGTGATTCTAATTTAAAACAAAACTACACTAAATAACTAATTATAAAACTGGCTAAAATTGGTTGGAAATGCTTTTTATTCCTTTTTGCGCAAACTAGTGGATACCAGCCCCTTCAAACTGGCTCAATTTAGCCTTGAAATGGTTAAACTGACACCACTTATACATAACGCTTCTAAATCCTCCTTGTACTTTCGTGGTTCAGAAATGACTAGCTAAATATTTCGTACCAATTATCAGAATTGTATTACTTTATTGTGTAGTGCAGTATTGTTGATATTACTGACTGTGATTAATAGCCGATTAATGTTAACTTTCGGATTACAGGGACTTAAGAAACATCGTCGTCTGAAGTTCTGTTAGTCGTGAGAATTTGTATTAACATCATAATGATATTTCCTTTCATGGAAGCATTTAAGTGAATGTTGCATGAAAATTTTAGTCCTCAAAAATCACCGCTTTTCCTTTTGTTTTTCATTAAGAAAAATCTCTGAACCATGTAGATTAATACTCTCTCTAGAGAATCTCTACCTCCCCTGCGTTAAAATGCCCTCTTGATAAATCAATAGGGAATTTATAACTTCATTCTGCTTTTCTGGGAAACATTTCTCCATCATTGGAATTGTTTCATACAACGAATTTTCTAACTGTAATTTTCAGCATACGCTTTCTAAAGACCAACAAATAAAACCAAGCATATTTTTTCTTAACCTTAAAATAGTTCCATGGTTATGCTTTTGTGTTTTAAAAAATGTATGTCTAGTTTTTGTTTAAACGAGGAATAGTCCAGTACTCTTAACTGGAAACCTGCAAGAAATATAGCTTAATTTGAAGAAGGAATCTTTTAAAATCGATACTTAAATAGCTTAAAGGATCGCATTTTTAAAAATGAAATTAGTATCTCGATAAGTTTAAAATAAATGAAAGGACATTTAAAAGCCTTTTGTATATACATGAGCTAAAGATATGACAAGACGCTAATTTCAATTACTTTAATTGAAGAGAATGGATTTCAGAATTTTCTGTCTGTGAATCCAATAATGGTCAAATTTTCGTATATATTTTTACTCCTGTATAATTGAGTATATGTTGGAATACTGTGGTGTACACGCTACATTGCAGTCTAATAGAGAAAATAGAAATCTTTCTTGAAGTGATCAATTACAATTATTCTCAGAAGTACAACAGTGCGTTGCGCGGTGCAGGTGCAGTTTGTTCCACTCTGTATTCACAGAAACCCACTTGGATCGACGAGAACATTCAGCAGAACTGGCATTCCTATCGGTAACTTGAAATGCCAGTACAAAGTGCATTGAAACGCGGCCACATCCAAAATAAGAGTAAAAGAAGAGGGTCATTCATGATTCATAGCACAAAGAACACATCTTAGGATACACAAAATTGTCCTGTGAAGGGAAGAAGAAACCAAAGTGAATCGTTGAAAGGATTATATCGTACTACAGTCGTTGTTCATCCTTATACATTCCTGAGTTCGACAGAAAGTGAATGGTGTTTTTGTGAGTCATCTAGCTTGTTTATTCCAAGTGTTGGAAGGGTGTTAACACAGTTACGTACAAGCGTGCGCGCGCGCGCGGCGGTCCTTCCTTGGTGGAGCGAGAGGGCATGTCTATTTTCTCTTACACTTCTGTCTTGTTCTTCTTTTCTCGCCAGGCAGCTCCTTCTTCCCCTTCCCCCACAGCAGTTTGGAAAGTTTCATTCATGCTGGCTGATGCGCTCCATTCAGTCGAGCACGGCGTAGTGCGGTAGCTATGCGTGTGTGTGTGCGTGTATATGTGACATGTAGTAGATGCTGAAGATGGTGGTGGTGCCCCGAGGGTCGAACCGCGTCCCCGGAGGCGGAGGGGAAGGGAGGTGGTTGGTTAAGGAGGAGACCGCACATTGCAGTCGTCGACATGCCAGGTCAAAGGTGAGCAGCGCTTAAACATTAAACAAGAAAATGTCTGGTGGGGGAAATGGAGACCCTCCTTCCAGTAATTTGTCATCGAGTATCATATTCGTTGAAAAGAAATAAAATTGTGATTAAAGAAGTCTAAATCATGATTACTTACAGTGCCTCACCAAGCTAAGCAGGAACCATTAAACTACTTGACAAGTCTAGCTAATTAAGAGTGCTTTTGTTTAGTGCAGTCCTAACCGATTTTTTTAAAAGTGAGAATTGTTTAACACGATCGGTCGTTTGTTAATGTAAAAGTTTTATCAAATTACCTGGACAATGAAAATACATTTACAGGTATTTGATCTTTTTGTAGTGCTTCATTTTAAAATTACCATATCACACTATTCAATGATATTTATTACGACTGTTTAATCACTTAAATTAATTTGTATCACTAATGATTTGTTAACAAATGACTCATCGCCGCTAATTGTGCCATTAATACCAACTGCTGAGTTATGACACCACGTCTTATCTCAAACGCAGAGGAAAAATATTACATAAACAGAATAATTCAAATCCTCTGGATGAACATGCATTTTTAAAAATATTTTCATACATGGCTCTTGGCTCTGCATTGAAGCTGCCATTTTCTTTGAAATTCCTGTAATCTGAAACAAATAATGGAGGAGGTGTGTTATGGGAAAGTGATTAATGGTTTCATTAAATGTAGTAATTGCCCTGTAACCAAGCCGGGATTTGATGATATGGAATAGTATTATATTTAAGTTATTGACTGTGCTCTCAAAGCAATTCGTATTACTAGATAGGCTAAAATGGCCAAACACGTGGAATATAATACAAATAAGAGTAATCAACGGAGAACTTGTGTTTGAATAACTACATTAATCTTGAGGAAATTACAAAATCGGAAAATAATCGTGCCCGGTCTTAGTTCCGTTGTCAACACATACTAGATATGTGAACAGTTTGGAAAAGGCTTTTGGAAAAGTATACAACCCGCATTAGCGAAGTAAAGAATGTATAGCACTGCAATATCAGAAATAATAAACCGCAGGTTATTATTTAATGGTCCTTAATGCAACAACTAGCGGCATTAAATGCAGCAATAGTACAAACTTCTGTGATGAACATAATCCATTTGAAATTGAAATGTAAAAAGACTGTGACTTCTACTTTGTTTCATTAATAGACGCTGGACGTGTTTGCATCATATGAGGTTATAATGTTCACAAACAAAAACGAAAATTAAAATCTTTCTGCAATTTCCCGGCGAATAAAGCAAAGTAAATGTGGTCATACTTCATATAGCTTCTATTGGATTTATTTCCAGATAAAATGTGTCAAACATTTCTGCAATATTAACATTTGCAATTATTTGTACGATCTTTTTTTTAAATTGGAAGTACAAGTTTACACATGTTCGTTGAATGCTCGTTGTGTATTTTCTCGAGAGTTTATAGTATATATTTAATACTAGTATTTTAACACTAGACACAACCTAACGCGGAGTAGTTCGCCGCGTTAGTGCAACAGAGCTACCCTCTAGCAGGAGGCCTTTGCCCTTCAAGAGATACATTAGGTAATCATCATCATCATTATTATTATTATTATTATTATTATTATTATTATTATTATTATTATTATTATTATTATTATTATTATTATTATTATTATTATTATTATTATTATTATTATTATTATTATTATTATTATTATTATTATTATTATTATTATTATTATTATTGTTATTATTATTGTTATTATTATTGTTATTATTATTATTGTTATTATTATTATTGTTATTATTATTGTTATTATTATTATTATTATTATTATTATTATTATTATTATTATTATTATTATTATTATTATTATTATTATTATTATTATTATTATTATTATTATTATTATAAAATGCATATGTGTTCTATTGCATAGTTCAGAACACCATAGTAGCATATTTTAAGCCGGGTATAATATTTTATGATGTTGCTATCTATATAGGTAATTTTATTTCGTTTTTGACCTAAGCTGGTAAATCAGTCGAGAAAGTCGAAAGAATAAATCTAAGAGTGTGCAAATATATAATCTGATTATATATATATCGTGTTGTATTACACAAAATGAAAGTGCAAGAATTTCTATTTTGAAATTGAGCCCTTCAAATGAGATGATTAAAAAATATTTTGAAGCCTAAATGCCAAACTAAGGATGAACTTTCATTCGAAGGAATTTTGTTTTCCACGTGAGTAAATATATTAGAGAAAGTGAGTGGCGTTACATTAGGTATTTTAAATAATGAAGCCGAAGATTAATATTTCTTCCAGGAGAAGAATAGAAAAGGGTTATTTATGCGGCACCGTTTAAAAAATAACACTGATTTCTAGGACTCGATCAAAATCTTTTGATTAGGCACAACAGTTTGCTAAAACTTTCGAATTAACAAGAATAGATTTTGGACCAAGACGTGAAGGTACGTGTTTTGGGAACGTGGTGATAATTTTTGTTTAAGTATTTTACTTGGGCGGGCTTTGTAAAGTTTGGTAAAGTTTGTGACTGGTGAACTATAGAAGAATTTAAAAGACTACTTTATCGTAATCACAACTGAGACAGCGAACAATTACGTAGTGTAGGTGGTTTCACCAAGTACTGGAAGATTTAAAATCTTTAGCTCCTGTACTTGGTAGCTTGACTTCATTTGTAAACAAAGGAAAATGCTAGCATCTATGAACAGTATCCTCATATATAATAATAGATACACAAACTAAATAATTAATGTACCCAAAGCAGCATTGGGTTTAAATATAAGGCTTATTATTATTATTATTATTATTATTATTATTATTATTATTATTATTATTATTATTATTATTATTATTATTATTATTATTATTATTATTATTATTATTATTATTATTATTATTATTATTATTATTATTATTATTATTATTATTATTATTATTATTATTATTATTATTATTATTATTATTATTATTATTATTATTATTATTATTATTATTATTATTATTATTATTATTATTATTATTATTATTATTATTATTATTATTATTATTATTATTATTATTATTATTATTATTATTATTATTATTATTATTATTATTATTATTATTAGTTATTGCTTTCGAGGCTGGGAAATAAAATCGGCTTTTTAATATCTACGGCAAACTGTTATGGGGCAGGGCTTGATTGTGCAAAACACTGCAGATCCGAAAGAGCGGAAGTGACGAAATACGTAAGTGAGAAATGAGTTGACTCTGTGTTTGATGATTCGAAAGAGCGGAACTGAAATGCAATGATACATTGAAACCCAAGAACATACAAAGCACCACCTCAAAATATTCGAGACTTAGCCGAAACGAAAATCTATCATTCTCTGAAGAAAAGGAAATGTACTGCAGTTTATTGCATCACGTCCCAAAGAAATGAGATTTATCGGTTACTGGTTGCAATTAACCATATATGTAACTAGGTTTACATATGTTCTAAAACAAAAGCATAATTTCCCTTTTGATGTTTTGCGTAAGGTATTAAGTGAAGAAACTATAAAATGTTTGATTTTAAAGACACTGTATTATGTAGTAAGAAACATGAAATGGTACTACAACGAAGATCATCTGTCTTTACTACATTGATAATTCTGAATTCTTATTATAATTCTTTGCCAAATGGTGTTTGTAATGCGTATATCAATCATTTAATTCAAACCTAATGTGAAGTTCTGAAGGACCCCAGTCCTTATCACATCTTTTTCTACGTGTCCAACCAAGAGTTAAATATTCTTGCTGCATTAGGAGACTGAAATATAAGGTTTTGAATTTTCCAAACAGAACGACTTGTAATCCTTCACTAAAGCTGAGTTCTCGGTTCTAACTAAAGCAACGCATGGAAACTTAGAAATGTGACAGTGACCCGAGCGCTGGAGTCAGAATAAAGAATAATACGTTTCTGCCTACGTAATCTCAAAATTCAGGAAACACCTATAATCCAGAAACAATGGTTCCGGGGGCGACTCCAAGCTGGCTGTATTCTCTTGTTCTTCTCTTCGTAAAAGTCAGAAAAGCTTATTTTTAAACGTGCAATAGAATTGGTATTCCTTTTTTGAAGCAGATTATGTGGTCAAAGCTTTTCTGCGTGAAATAATAGAGCTTAAAGGAGTGTGGCATTTTGCTTTCTTACCGTGTGTTTTGATTTGTTCTCTTAAAGCAATGAGACAGCGCAACATTTAATAAATGCCAAACATGGCCATAACGTATTATTTGAAGCTGTTTCAGCTTAACAAGGACGGCATTTTATGCAGGATATAGTTACGCTAATATTAGATGCTTCTGGGATGCAAACTTATACAAGAAATCTGTTTTGGAAAAGTTTAATATTTAGTTAACCTTATATAACAAGTCGCTGCGGATGCATCATTCTTAAACCACGTATTTTTAAGCCCTTAAGATTTCAAATTATAAAAATCTAGGCACAATAGACAGTTTTGGACACCAAAAATTATTTCTGTCACCTAAACGTTAGATTATATATAACGTTTTTCTACTTTCTGTAAGTGTAAAAATGCATTTAATTATCAATGAGCATAAAAATCACGCAATAACAAACACGATAAATTTACAAAATAGTTATGCCTAGAGACATTTTACATGTCCTAAATTATTAATTCATGGTTGTAACACATAATATGAGCTTATGAAGTTGGGAGAAAAAGTCTCTCAAAACTAATTGAACGAATCAGTAGAAATGAAGTATACACTTGAGATATCCACTGTGACCTAAACACCGTGGACTGATATGGAGCCACCCCCAAAGTGATCTATACAAAACGCAATATATCGTTAAGAACAGCAACGTAAAAGAACTTCATGAAATACATTTGAAAGGCAAGAAAGAAAATATTGAAAGATTACCCGAATGTGCATAGGGACAGCAGTTAGGGACGATATATACTAAACAATGGTAAATACGCAATATAAAAGGGATCACTGCTGTAGTTGAAGTCACTGATCAACACCAAGTAATGAAAAGAGACCTAGAGGTTTCAAGTAGTTTATTTATTCTTAGAAAATGAACGAATCCATCTGTTAGATTTACGATAAACCAGTCTTTTCTGGGAATGTCCTATTCCTGCATCCAAACTACTACATAGTCTTTGTATCATACCAATCGTTTGATACCAGTATTTTTACATTTCATTGCCGCTTGAAAAAAAAAAATTAATGTAAACTGGTAAAACACATATTTTTAGTATTTAAAACTTAAATGTCATTGGTCGAACTAGACATTTTAGACACAGAAACTCCTTTCATGAATCTATGTATGCTAGCTATATGAAACGTGAGAATATTAACTAATTTTAGTTAAATATAGGCATTTAGCCAAGTGTCAACTCTGGTAATTACGTTAACCAGTCAAAACTAATAAGAATTCAAGACCAACATTTCGGCAGATAAGAGCGAATGCTCGTATTGAATGGGTTTAGCTATGGTAGATAATTATATTCCAACCGAAACGTTGATATTGCGATTTCACCAATAAATAATGCACGATTGAGATCCTTCAATACGTATAGACTCACTTGTATCAGCAAGATAGTCTCCTTTCTTTTCAGATTTAACATCCCTTTCCGTGCTTGTCAACGTTTGTCCTGTATTCATTTAGTTGGTTTTATGGTCAAGCACAAAACTGTTTATGTATTATTCTGAAAAGTAAATCTGCCGGTTTTCTTATCACGATCTGCTTTCGCTACGGTCTTTGAATCAAATTATTGCTAAATAATACCGTATTTCACATTTGATATCATGGTTTCCACCTAAACCAACTTTATATCCAAACATTTTCTTTACCTTTCATTTTACCAAAGGAGAGAAAATCTTAAGAACCGTGTTTTTATTCAGATGTCATGTTTTTTTTATTAATATTAGAATAAATAAATGGAGATCTATAAGGCCATCTTTTCTTATTGAATTTTCACTTGAAAACCACAGAACACATATTAAAGTACAGCGAGAAAAATGCAGAATGGTTAAAATTTATAGTTTATACCAAATGGTAATTTCCAAGAACGTTTGAATGTTTTGGCGTTGTTTTATTCCTAACGAGCTGCTGCAGAGAATGTAATATGAATATATGTATAGCATTTATCGATCTAGTTTTTAGACCTTGATTGTCCAAAAATTACAGAAATCGTTTCTAGCAAATATTACGTTATCATGATTTAAGGAAGATGGAGACTAATATTTTGTAGGATTTTTTTTAAAGTAAAATAGATGCAGAAATAAACGACGATGGAGAAACTTGCGTGATCGCTGCAAATGTCTCATCTGCTCTTTACCTAATGCATCTTTTTCTAGTTTATAGATCGTAAAATGTATTGTTTGAGTTAGCCGAAAAGCATGTTTATGTCCGGCAATGAAGTGTTTTTATATTCATCAACATTTCTAATTCTCTTGTTGATAACGTTAAAGTTGGCTCAAAAGGAAGCAGCAAGGGGTTCGCGGACCCCAGTTACCAACCCACTGGTATGGAATGACGCCGAAATTTAGTTCGATACAAATGTAATGAACCGGTTGCAGGACTGAACTTATGGCGTTACAGATGAGTGAGTATTCTAGGCTCGAATGTCTCTCGGTGATTCGGACAGTTGGACGGGTGTCATCTTACTTGCTCGTTCAGGAGAAAAAACGAGCTGACGCTTGCATGTTGCACTTGTTCATGGAGTCACGTGTTACAATTTGTGCACTTCTGTCTTCTAGGTACCTACATGTCTTTCCAGGACAGAGTAATACAATATATGGTGCTTTACTACTAATATTGATTATTGTATTCCATTTCAGCTGTTCTTATGTTTGATTACGCTTGTACACATATTTCTGGAAAAATAATGTACTTAGTAGTTGATCTGTTCCTTTGCTTATTGATCAAGCAGAGGAAGCTCTTACCATAATCTGTGAAATTTAAAAAATCCTAAGTATGCAGGGTTCCTTGCTGGAAACCAGGCCAGTTATTTTTACTTTGCTATGTACGTATATAGTGAGCATGGTAAGAATTGCATTGCATCCGAAAATTCGATATAGAGATTTCACCGAAAATACATGTTTTGAAACCCACAGAATCTAAACAAAGGTTAAAAAAGAAAGAAAGAAATGGAAAAGCGTAGGTGTATTTTTTTATTATTATTATTTTCAAAAGGTAGTTATTTATTTCTCGAAGTTGAAACGCTTTTTTAATACTATATGATCGTAGAAATAATGTAATTTTGAGAAGCAGTGAAATTTTTTGAAACAAATTGGTACTCCTGTGGAGTATTTTGAGTATAGATAAAATGCTAAAAAAAAGGGGACAACGATAAAAAAGTATAAAATTGGGCAGGGCTGATAAGTTAAAGCATTTTCTATTTTATAGACACTTTTGACGCTTTGAATGCGCCAAGTTAAAAAGCTTGAAGTTCCAATTTATATATTTTTAATCAAGGAGAATTTGATTTGTTTAATTTTCCACTATTTTTATCAAGTTGTATAGATCCGATAGCAAGTTCTGTCTCTTTTCCTCTCCCCCCTCTTTTTATGTAAGAATGCATTTCTTCCTCCATATTGGTTTTGACACGAACACTCGAAAAAACTGAAAGAATAACCACTTAATGTCCCAAACGTACTGTTTTAAACCTTCATCAATTGAGACGATAGTAAATATGTTGGAAAAATTCATACCGTAGACGTTTTTAACTCGAATAGTATATTCTAAATAAATAACTTTTCTTTTGTTTTATCTAATATGGCTTTTCAGTTATATAAAAAGGATTCCATAGACTATTTTGCACGAAGTTTAAGATATGCATTTCGTTCTTAACGCCAATTTCTCAAATGGGATGTGTTAAAAACATCATTCGAGCCAGTTTTAAATAGCTACAGGTTCAGTGTAAATACAAAGTTTTAAAAAGTTTACAGTTTATAAAAGTTTGAAAGAGAGGTTCAGTATAAATAATTGAAATACTATATCTACTCAGCGTATTGGTAAATACAGAATATACAACGGTAATTCCAACTTACCGTAACTATAAATAATAACTTACAATAATCCATAGCACGCTGTGCGAGATTTTGAGGCGATAGCGTTGGTGCTAGTATTCAGAAGGTCCAAACTCCTGTCAGTTTTGACTTTTTCTACAGCTTTCGTCTTTCGCCAGGAAAATGCCGGGTGGATATTGTTACCTCGAACCAAAAGTCAGTAGTAATGGAAATAAAACGGATGGCAACTACTACATTTGTCTGGCGGCATCACAATGTGTACCCGTATCTCATTGCGGAGTTTACGGGTTTTGCAGGACCGATGTTGTAGAGAGACATAAGAATGCTTGTTCAGTAACCAGTGATTGCTGAAGTTTAGTTTACTTCTTTTCTTTTCGTCATAATGTGGTTCTTATGTGTTAGATGTTTGGACTGCAATCAGAATAACATTTTACAATTGATATTATGGAATTTCTGTATGATTTAGTTATACTTTAGTGTATGTTCGGCGACATAAAGAAAACGTCATATGGCGAGATTTACTTGGATTTGCGTATATTCTCCATTTGTGTAGCTGTTTTGGAAGCAGGTCTAGATATTTCTCAGACTGTATGAGGATTTTCATGTGAGGTGAACACAGGCGTGTCGTCTACAAAAATTGTTGTCCTGGTATTTTTAGCTGTCGGTAGATAAGTGTAGAGCAGAAACGAAATCGGCTCAACAACATTGCTTTGTAGTACTCTGGATTTGACGTCATGGAAGGTGGAAGGGTCATCTTTGTATTTGACTTGGAAATATATGTATCCTTTAGGTGAGATTCTAACAGAATATAATAAGGAAAGGCAGCAGTAATGTGTGTGTGGTGTGTGTGTGTGTGTGTGTGTGTGTGTGTGTGTGTGTGTGTGTGTATGTGTGTGTATGTGTGTGTTGTCAAATGCCTTCTGTATATCAGGTAAGTTGCAATACAGTAGCGTTACGAATGAAGGACTCGGTGGTCGAATGGTGTGCCCCGAAACCAAACATTATATAGGGTATTATTGTAGAAAAAAAGAAAATATTTCAATCATTGAAGATGCTTCTCAATTTTTTTTGGACAAACCAAACGATATACTGATTGGTCGGTATGCTTCTGCTTTAATTAGACTTTCCCATGTTTCCCAGGATTTGTGCCGAACGCTCTGCTTACAAATCGAGTGTTTTGCAGTCAGCTGTGTCAGCTAGCTTTTGTCTATTGTTCAGTTGCTATATATCATACATCTACATTGCTCTACAAACGGATGATACCGGCAGGATATTATATTCCGCGCTAAATATATTAAATAACGACACGACCTTCCGGGATAGCTCCAATTCTACGCTACAACTGACGTCATCTAATCAGCACTACCAACCTCAACTGTCTTCTACCGGGGATACTACAGTAAGTAAACCAATACTACGACCATCTCAGCTTCACTCAATGCAGCCCCTTAATACACTACATAACTCCGTCCCAGCACGACCATGATACAATGGCAGACTGTGCCCCATCTGGCTGTATAGAGCGCAACCAACGTTCGCAGCCTTCTCATTCCCAGACTTAACAACAAAACAAACGCCGATGCACTGTTTCCGAACAATCTACTCTCTCACGCTATGCATAACCAATTCCTACATCTAATCGTTTCAATCCTTTAGGCAAAGCTCCAGACCACGATTCTGCTGACACAGCCTCCATCTCTCAGAAAGAGAAAATTCCTCCTATTTGTGTCCGCAATGTACACAATTATCAATTGCTATTACAAGATGTAAAAAAAATGTGTCTTATCTGAATTTCACAAGGTCTACACTTCGACGTCCACAGACTACCGCAACCTTACCCCGTACTTGACATCAATTCAGCAAGAATATTACACATTTCACAACCCTTCAGACAAACTTTTTTCAGTCTTCATACGCAACCTACCGTGTTCCCTCAGTGATCAAGAGATTTATGACGAACTTTGTGCTCAGAAATTCCCTGTTCGTAAAGTTACACGTTTACTACGCAAGAACAAGGAACCAATGCCTATCTGTGTGGTTGACCTCCTTAACAATGATGAAGCTAAATTTTCTTAATCTTTCGTGACTGCTGTACAGCGTAGTCAAAGTAGATCATCGCCGACACAATACAGAACTGCCTCAGTGTGCTTACTGCCAAAACTATGGCCACACCAAAAATTACTGCCACCTAGAGCCCCGCTGTGTTCGCTGCACAGGCAACCGTCACTTTTCTCAGTGCACGAAGCCCTCCACTACACCAGCTCAGTGTGTTAATTGCCAACAAGATCATCCGGCAAACTATCGCGGTTGTTCTCATTACTTACAGCTGAAGGAACGACAGTCTCGGCACTTTCAGCAGCAGGCAATACCATCGCGTCACAATTCACAGCAACAAACTTCAGCTTCTGAACAACAGCCACTGGTTCAGCAACAACAAGCACAGCGTCCACAACAGCAACAAAAAACATGGCAGAGTCCTTCTGCAACTGTTTCTTCCCCGCCATCCCAGACATATTCACAGGTGTTGACTGGTCGTTCACCTCCCTCTCAAGGACGTTCTCAATTCCTTCACCAGAGGATTCTGCCTCTGCATCCCCGTCTTGGACTTCTTGAAAGAAATGATTACACCGCTATGTACTTTTCTGTGCAACCTGTTTTCTCCAGTTCTCCCTCAACTGCTGCAGCTTCTTAGTTCCCTTCTTTCTCGTATTTTCCACGATGGCCACCCGTAATTTGTCATCTCTACGTCAGCTCACACTCCTAAATTGGAACTCTAACGGTCTTCGGGCTAAACGTTCCTCCTTCGTAGCATTTCTTACGCATCACATTGTTGATATAGCTTGTGTAACAGAGACATATTTTCTTCACAGTAAGAATTTCGCTGTTACGTCATTTACCGGCAGATAAAGCATCTGGTGGTGTGGCTCTTCTCATCCGACGTTCTCTGAGTCACAGCGAGATATTTCTCCCACATGTGCCCAATTTGGAAGTGGTGGGTATTAAACTATGTTGTGCAGACGGCGGTGACCTTCTTATTCTTAGCGCATACAAACCACCGAATCGCAGGCTGATTACTACATATCTCTCATTCTCTTTCCTGCGGGGAACAGCACTCTTCTTCTAGGTGATCTCAACTGTAAGCATTACTCCTGGGGGTGCCGAACGACAAATCCAGATGGCCGACTTCTGTTTACAGCCCTTGCTGCTTTTGGCCTATCGATATTGGTGCCCGAAGATCCTACTCATTTTCCTTCCAGTCTCTTATTTGTCCCTGATATTCTAGATATCGGTATACACCGCAATCTAAACCTGCCCACTTCTTTTTCTTCCATACCGGAGCTTGATTCTGATCATTGCCCGGTGATTGTCACCTTTTCTATTCCACCTGCCTTTCACCATTTAGCTCCTGGGCTTCTCAACGGATACATCCATTGGGAAAATTTCAGTCTCATCTGAACACTCACCAGTTCTTACCAACTTGCCACTAATCACGATGTGGACCTCGCGATACAGCTCTTCACTGACACCATTTGCAGCTGCGCCCGACTTTCCACATAGACACCATACTTCCCCCTTCTTACCCTTCTGCATTTTAAGTCTCATCCGAGAAAAACACCAAGTTCGTCGACAGTGGAAACGACCCTGGCTCCGTTGAAAGCTCAAAGGACTCATTAGACGGGTGAAACTGGAGTTGGAGCGACATCGTCTACAGTCCTACGGGCGCTATTTTGCGTCACTCTCTCCTTCTGACCACACACTCTGGGAGGCCTCCAAACGTGTTCTTCGTGAGCCGACTGTTGTACCGGCGCTCTCTGCAGGTGATAGACTGGTTACAGATATTCTCACCAAGTGTGAAATTTTGGCTGATCACTTTGAGCGTGTGTTTGCTCTTCCCTTATCAGCAGATGATTAAAATATTGCAGACGTGGAAAAGGAGCTACATACCTATCGCACTCGACCCACAGTCTCACAAAAGATTTCATTTACAAGCCCACAGGAACTATCTTCCCTGATTCGAGCCCTTCCCCTTAAGAAATCTCCCGGGCACGACTTGGTTCCTAACATTGTTAACAAGAAGCTCACCAAAAAAGCAGTTGCATACTTGTCATCCATCCTCAATGCCTGTCTACGCCTCGGCTATTTTCCTCGCACCTAGAAGTTTGCCCATATAGCAGTCTTCCATAAGCCCAATAAACCAGAACACCTCCCCGAAAGCTATCGTCCTATAAGCGTGTTGCAGAACCTAGCAAACTGTTAGTAAAAGTAATTCATCGCCGTCTTCTGTCTTACCTTAATCATAACCATGTTCTTCCGCCTTATCAGTTTGGATTTCGTCACAAAAATCAGTATACCACGCCTGTTTTCCTTGATGTGGCACAGGCATTCGTCAGGGTTTGGCATGATGGTTTGCTCCTTAAGCTCTACCGCATCGATCTTCCTAATTATTTATCACATCTAATCCACAGTTTCCTCTACGACTGCAGCTTTTCAGTACGCATTGGTAGAACGCTTTCATCCCCACGTAATATTACCGCAGGGTTCTATATTGGCCCCGACTCTTATTTAATATTTACATTTCTGATATTCCTGACTTAGCTCCGACTTCTTTGGCTCTTTTCGCTGACGACACAGCGACACATGTTAATCTCCAGCACGCAGAACAAGAGTACAGCTCTCTTTAGATCGCCTAATTCATTGGTTCAGCACTTGGATGATCCCTTTGAACCCTCAGAAAACCGAGGCTAAAATTTTCACTCTTCGCCGATATACTTCGCGTCCTCCGTTGTGTCTCTATAGGAACAATGTCCCTTGGCTCCCCACTACAACTCCCGTTAAATACCTTGGAGGGCTTTTGGACTCTCGACTGACCTGGCGTACTCACATCGATCGCCTTATATCACTGGCCTCCGGGCGGCTTTCAAAACTCTCACCTCTTTTACATCGCATCAGGATCAGGGTTATCACCTAAAGGCTGGAAACGGTTAGAGGTAGGGACCGTATATGCATAACGTGGCATCTTAAATGACAACGAAGGTGGATCAGTACATAGCCGTTTGGTATGACAGTCTGACTGAGCGGTTGAATGGCGCACATTGGATGCCCCATTAGATTGATCCATTGTTACAGAGTATGTCATGTTGTCATCATAATGATGTGAAACAGAATTATTAATTGTGTGTGATACCTACTGGATTCCAGTAAATTTTTATTAGTTAAATTGTAAATTTTTAAATTGGTAGTTTTTGTATTTGTTTAAAAAATTTTCTTTTTTTTTTCTTTTAATTTTTCTTTTATTTTATTATCTGAAAAATGATTGTTTAAATTGTATTTTTGTATTTATGTGGTAGTTAATAAATTAGAATTTGGAAATCATGTCCCGGTATAAGAAATTAGGTACCGGGATCAGATTTTCAGATTTTCAGATTTTATTTATTTGTGTGTGATACGTTAGATGGAGATAGCTGGGAGGGTGGAAGACTATATTTATTCACTGTAGTATCGGTAGAAGAACCAGAATTGTTCATTAATACTGATGGAGAAGCGAACGTAGGTTGTTGTGGTGATAGTATAGAATGACCTTGATGACCAGTAGGCATCGTTGAATTACAATTAGCTTGTGAAGTAGAATCATTTTGATATACAGTAAGCATTGCTGATCGAACCAGTTGGTTGGTAGTTTCCGACTGTTGAGCCATTGTAGAATAAGTGTTACGTAGTGATAAATAATAATCCACTACATACACAAATCACAGTCACAATTACTGTATATGTATGTGAACACTAAATATGCTGAAATAAAGTAACACGAACGTAGCACTCGTAAACACACGCAGAGGGTGGTAGGATCACAACCGTCCCGCTCGGCGACTACTGTGCGACTCCGCCAAATATTCTGTAAACCGTAGAGCCTTTCCCTTATACTTCGAGCCAAGTGTTGCTATTTCTTATTGGTGGAATACGTGACTTAGGTTGTAGGTTGTTGCATCTTCTTTTTCTTTTCCAAATGGCCTACAATCGGTGTTGCAGTTGGAGTCACGTATTGAAAATACTGAAAAACTGTTTCATTTTTGTACAATAATATTTATCTTTGTAATCGCCGGAAAGCTCTGATAAACACAGCTCTAATAATACGCAGAAAAGACTTTAAAGTGTGCTGGGTAGAAGCATTTTTTTTCTCTTTTTCCCCCTAATCATTGATTTCCACTATATTTGGCTTTTTATAAGATATTTTTAAGGATATCAATGAAACCAAATGTGAATTACTCTTCTTGGTGTTTTGCAGAAATGTATTGCCATACGTACTATAATTTTCAAATAAAACAACTAATATTTGTATAAGCATTTAGAGTTTTAATCTTTCCTGTGTGTGTTTTTTTTTTTTTTTTTTTTTTTTAAGAAGAACCATGATTATGAACAGAATGGACCTAGATTTTAAATATTGTTTGACCCCAAAAGGCAAATTTGAACCATCTATTTAACATTTTAGAAAATAAGAATTTAGATATAGTCTTCTCTCAGAAACCCAAGGACACGTATATTCAATATTTTCCTGAGCGCATTTGCATTAATTTGGAATCTTATTTTGTTAATTTTAGTATTTTGATATTGTCACATCTGTTCTCACTGATGTGTAATACTTTCTCATTGTAAATGCTATTTTAAAATATTTTGAATATGAAATGTTAGATTGGAAAAGAAAAATCAAGAGGAGATGCAGTAAATTCCAAACTGAACCTGAGAGTGAACCTTATTTATCTTGTTTTTTTTTTTTGTTTTTTTTTTTGTTTTTTTTTTTTTAATCGGGAGAGGGGTTGAAAAAGAAATCGGCCACATCGGGTGATTTGTAAGTCAATGCAGAAAGAACATATCGAAGTTCTTCAAGGATTTTAAGCAAATACAATGACAGTGAAAATTAGTACAACCTTGAAAAATGGAGAGGAACAGCCCCTTCACCAATTGAATAATAATTGAAGACATAATGTGACACCGCGGTAATCAGACGTGGCATACAATGCAATGAGCAGACAGTAGGTTACGTAAGGTAGTGCCGCCGACGGGTTCACCCAGCAACAGAGCCATGGAATATTTTTGGCATGGACTTGGCTCGCGTAACAAACAATGGGAACATCACTTCTCTCTGGCCCAGGTTCGCATCTCACGTACTCGACAGTCTCGCCCTTGGCTCTGCTGACGCCAGCGATGAACTTGCCGCATAAAAAAAAAAGTTCCCTCGAATGCAAAAGGTACCCCTTGCAAATATGCATCACTTGCGTTCTTTGGCAGCCGACTTCCAAAATAAAAAATAAATTCTTTCATTTTAGGCTACAGTTTTATTATACATTTTCGGCAAATTGCCGAAAATTCTGAAAAATATAAATATTTTCTGGGTAGTCATTTTAACAGGTATTGAAGCTCAGGTAACACAGGACTGTGGTTTTGAAGTATAAAATCACTTCTCTAGCCTTAAAAGTAAGTTCTTTTCTGTATTTTTTTTTTTCAGTACTCGTGACTCAAATTACTCCTTCCGTTGGAAACTTTTGATAACTCATTTTACCTGTTTAAAATGCATATAAACCGAGTAACGATATTGTGTTAATAGTGAAATCGAAAGAATATTATCCTCGTTCAAAATAAAAGGGAAAAGATTGGGCCAAGTTCTTAAACATGGATAACTCAAAGAAGCACTAACAGAGCATATAAATGTAGCCACCATAAAAAGAAACCGAACCGCCAGAAAACAACCATGGAAATAAAGTCCATTTATAAATAGACTAACTTCGCAACTAAGGTGTTCACAGCAGTAAAGCGGAACCATCTCTTACCACATGATCTACTCCACGTGGATAAGATATGCAGATTTCTATGATTGTCTAAAATTAAATATGAATCGATTATTACTGGATGGAAAGGGAGTAGCAACGAACTCTACTCTAGAAACGAAGGAGCGTTCTTTTCGCCCCTCGTCGTCCATGGTCTAAGGGTAACATGCTAGCCTGTAGTTCCCGAGGTCGTGGGCTCAAAACCAGTGGAGAGCGATGTGTTTTTTTTTTTCGGGCGTAGGAATCATTTATTGCTTCCTTTGGAAGGGTAGTTAAAGTCGTTGGTCCCCTGTCGAAGATCTTAAGACCTCGAGCCTGACAAAGAGGCCTCTAAGCAAAATTAAGATGAGCAGCTAAAAAGCGCCCATAAAAATAACACAATTTGGGTTCTTCCATCCAGTAGGAATCGAGTTATATCTAACTTTAGCCAGTCACAGACACAGAAGCTGGTTTCGCTTTACTATTGTGAACACCTTAGTTGCGATGTCGGTATTATATTAAAAATGGATTATAGAAAGCGCGCCGACAGTTGTATTCATTGTTAGCGGTGAACACCCGGTGTTTTTATGGAGAGAGGGCCATGCGATACAAAAATGTTTGGTTAATGATGGCGCAATTGAGCACGAAGTATTTGGTTAACATGCGGATTGCCTTTGCTTCCCATGCATTACACATTAGCCATACGTGGAGTCGGAGTTTTTCTTCTGACTTCTAAGCAATCTAATCCATTTCTTGCAATGAAAGACAAGTTTACCCTGTGAACGGATAAGCAAAGTTCGAGGCATCGAGGTTAAAGTAACGAGCGCGGCAATGCTGCAGGTAAAATAACATTTCTTAAATATTAAGAGACCTATAAATCTTTTCTCGATCCCATTAACAACTCTTTTGCATTATGCCAGATAATGAAATAACAAATGAAGTTCTGCGCATTTTCCTAAGTGTCTTTTCAAGTATAGAAAAGCCTACCATCTGCATACGTGAAGTTGTTTAATAAAGGGACACCCTTATACATCATTACCTATGTTGTCATTTTCCAGATTTTTGTGATTTTACACCACGTTTATGCCTTCAGATGTAAAATACTTTACTCTGTTATGTTTAATTTTGTCTTCAGTTTCTTATTCCAATATTAGAGATCTATTCGGAAAGCGAATTCCGCAAAGAAGGCAACATACGTTTCACTTTTTTAAAGTTAAAACAACAACAAAATGCAAAGTGGAACGTACTTTTAATCAAAGCTAAGTTGAATTACTGATAATGATAGGCAGGAATAAGTAATTTAGTAGGAATGCATGGCAAATGATTTAATCCAAAGAAACACAAGAAAAGCAGAAGCATAGAATTACATGGTTAGATGTCATTTCAAATAACAATTTTACCGCAGCAAATCTGTTATCTTACCTACTCTACTCTTTTATTTAATATGGATATTTAAGATCATTTCTGCAACAAGCGTAACATTTAATCTCTTTTTAGTCTGTTTTTACCTTGTTATTCATTTCATGGTAGCGAAAAAAGGCCATGTTCGTCTATAAACGGAAGAAATCTATTGAGGAATCCTCCAAATAAAAACGGAACAGTGTATGGATGTTATTCTCTTAGAGAAAATCTACATATTTCAAGTATAGGCTTAAAATCGATTAAATGCGCTTAGCCGCGAGCTTCCTGCAATGACGAAATGTATTGCTTAATGTTCCGACCAAATTGTACCGTAGTGAAAGCCCTCCGTGTCTAATCCTAAAGCAACGGAGAAATCGCTTGGAGTGGCAGGGATCGAACCGAGGTCAGTGTAATACCCCCCTCCCCCCCAAAAAAAACATGAGGGTCATTCGCACGCGATATCGATTGCTTGCAGGAATAGGCAGAGGGAGGGTGCTTTAAGAAGAAAGATCAAGTTTTTACCTATAATTCTTAGCTCTTGAGAAACCGACTGACTTAACACTGGAAACAAAACAGTCGAGAAAATACATCAGTTTCTAGGATAAACAGGTGTTTTCTGTTTGCATTTTAGGGCAGAAATTAGAAATTTGCTTAATTATTCAGGTTATTAAACTCAGCTATGTCTTCATTCGGCCGATCACATATAAATGTGTAAGGCATCAAACCATCAGAGCTGTGATTTCACTGAGAATTACAGCCTTTTATAAAAAATCCTTTCTTTTTATCTACTCGGGTTGGAGAATCCTTTTTGCACTTACTGTTTGTTTCTGTTTTAAAAATTTTTGTATTAATTTTCTTATTTAGAATTTTTAACTTCTTTCTTTTGAAGTTAGACATTCTTTCGTTTGATTCAGCCGCGCCGTGGCTGAGCGGTTAGATCGCTCGGCTCTCACCAAGGCGGTTTGGGTTCGATCCAGGCGAAGGCAAAGTGAGATTTGTGGTGGAGAACACTGCGATGGGCGGATTTTCTCCGGGTTCTCCGGTTTCTCCGCCATCTCATTCCACCGGTGCTCCATCTTCATTTCATGTATCATTAGTGTCACCGCCTACGGTGCCGCATGTAGTAAAAGCGGGATTTAAATACTAAACATTTCATTTTCATTTGATTCTGTGCATTATCACAGAGGTTTGTTTTTAAACAGCAGAAGTTATATTTAAATTCAGTATTTTATTACCATATTTGACATGAACAGCTATTGTTTACTACGGTTTATTCGGTGAAAACTTGTAACTTTTGATTTTGAGCTTGCCTAAATAAGTTATACGAATTTTAAAATCACTGAGTTACTAGCTAACTAAGGCTATCACATAGGTAATTAAAACAAAGATTTACTAAGTGTGTGCCTGCTGTAGACAAATCTAATAGATTTCGTAATTTCATAGTTGCATTTACTTACAGCTGAAAGTTGATTTTCTTATATCAACTATTATATCAATATTGTAAACATAACGGACCTATTCAGATTTGTAAATGGTAATAGAAACAAAAAATGCGATTGTGTAACAATACAACGATCACGTGCAGTAAAGAAGAACGAAGTAAGGGTGCTTTGAAGTTTCAGGATCTAATGCATTTGATTATTACAGATGGTCAAAAATAGCCACATTGGTTCCAAAAGAGAGTTTGGGAATGAACATGAAATAAATTCTATTATTATTATTATTATTATTATTATTATTATTATTATTATTATTATTATTATTATTATTATTATTATTATTATTATTATTATTATTATTATTATTATTATTATTATTATTATTATTATTATTATTATTATTATTATTATTATTATTATTATTATTATTATTATTATTATTATTATTATTATTATTATTATTATTATTATTATTATTATTATTATTATTATTATTATTATTATTATTATTTATCATCATAATTATTATTAATGATTTGACCCGTAAGTCCTGACATCCATTTTTTTTTCTTTTTGTGAAAGTTTTGCCTGAAAATAAAATACTTTGGTAGAGAATTTTATGTTATTTGATAAACAATTGTATGCTCTGTAAAACAGTGTGTTTAGTTTCTGTATTCTAATATATTCTTTGTTCTATTCTGGTCAGTGAAATGGAGTGTCAATTGCATTCTTTATCGAATAACATAAGGCCATTGTAAATCATTTTCTTTGGTACCAAAACTTTCACTTTAAGTAACGCCAGAACTTGTGGCCCGACTCGTCTTTTTTCCTTGGGACACATTGAGATGTGTATCTACGAATAGAACACCAGTGAACAGCGTTACCATAAATGGATGTTAAATCCATTGCAGATATACCTTAGCTGCTGTATACTATCCCTGCATCATGATAACTGCAGCTTGTTTTGAGGTTATTACTCTGTATCTGGACGACAAAGATAGAATATTACGCTCCCTACCATCTATACAGGCCAAACCTTGCTCTTTCAATTGTTACATTTTGTTTCCCCCTCTGAAGTCGGAGCTGTGAGGTTTCAAGTCATCAACGTCCACAAGGTGAAGGTGGATCATAAAATAGGTTCCAGCTTGCCTTCCAGGGCTGTAGACCTGTTGTACAAACAAGAGGATTCGTATTTTATAGGCAAAGACTTCATTTTCATTTATAGTTTAATTTGCATACATAAGCGTAATGCTAAAATCCTGTCGTTTCTTTTTCATGGAAGAGGTGACAAACGGAAGGATTCCGAAAACAGCTGAATCATTACTAGAGCTTCTCGCAATAAGCGGCTAAACTTAAATTAGGCAGGGAATAGGCACATCAGATTATTCATTTACCACTTAAAACACACATTTTGACATGAAAAAATAGTATAGAAATATCAAATAACTATATACCATTTATTGAATTTACTAAATTTGTACTCTTCAGTTACTATTTGGTTGGCAAGCATATTTTCCATTTTAAGTAATTTCTCGCTTGAATGCGTTTTACTACTACTACATCTGTTCTGTAGTATTGTTAAACAGCTGTTGTTGCGTTTGCAATTAAATAAGTCTAGACTGTTTAGGTCAGCACTATGTTTTCGCCCAAGTGGGAAATGGAAAACAGTAAAGCCATCGCATTAATGAACAAAGCGATGACTTAGTACTAAAATGATCAATTTCTCTGTCGTAAATCAGGAGATTTTTGTAGTTGACCATTTTTGTACGCTTTATTCCGCTAAGTAGGCATTGTTCTGTTATTACACGAAATGGTGTAACTGCTAACCTAAAAAAGGAATGCAGATATTACTAACTTCAGGCATGTTGCCAACAATAGGCCATTTGCCATGAACACGAAATGTTAATTACAAAACTAATTAAAATCACATATTAAAAAGATAACCGCCAATGACAAAATAAATGAAATCATGATAGGCAAAAACCTGGATAAAGGTTGCCATAAAACAACGCACTCACAATAGGACCTTATGCTTCGAAAAGGTATACACTATGAAACTGTGCAAATATATGCACTATGAAATTAATATATTTAGTCTATTAAGCATGAAATACGCACATTTTATATGCACAAGTCCTACAGAAGCAAACAGACAGGCTACTGTCGAGTCATAGCGTTTTCACAGAAAGTAATTGTATCTGTGCTTGCAATCTTCCAGCCTGATTGAGCGGTATGCAGTGCGTTGAGATGAACTATGTACCTCCATGACTGAGTGCGAGTCTTCAGCTCAATAAACAGGAGGGAATCAATTTCTTACGCTGACACAAAGTCAAGTCAGCGGTTTATGTTCCATACTACACTCAGTTTGTGTTAACGTTCCACAAGGTTAGAAATCAAGTTTAACGTGTTGTCTTGGCGCATTCATTTACATGTTTGTTCCAATAGATTTTAAAATACGCGTGTAAGAATAAATAAATATCATTCTTAAGCTTTTCTGTAATAACATTAATAATAATTCAACTAATAATGTAAGTTATTATTAACATATGAGTAGCATAAAGCAATAGCTATTTCCCGTAAAGGTGGACAGTAGAAGATGTTTGCTTCATATTTAAGTATACTCTGTATGTCCATTGACACGGATCAATGTCTAGCCCCAAATATAAGTAATGTCAACAAGACATACCATTTATTAAATAAATAATAAATAATCACAAATGCACAACTCATGTGTACCGGCTGTTTCCGACAAGAGCTATATCTCTTAAACTTTTACATCGAAATTTTATGTAAAATATACGATTTCAACTTCGATGAATAAAAACTAAATCTTATGGTGGGAAAATGTAGATCTCAACTTGTGTAGATTAATGTTAATATTAATGTTCAAGTTGGGTTGAAGTCTATTTGTCGCCAACTATGAGTATGTTGAAATTATAAGGAATAAATATTTTTATAGTAATTCTTGAAAAATGAAAAACAAAACGTTAGAGTTGTGTTGAAAACGGCTGCCCAGCCTACTGCATCTTGCTCGTAACCAAGTAGGAAGAAGACAAATAATTTATGGGAATTTTAAATACTTCCTTGTCACGTTTCGTAAGGATAATAAGATGAATAAAGAATATAATATGATAGCTAATAATGGATAAAAAAAAAAAAGCTGCGAATATTGGAAACTAAACCTTTTTTGTTTTAACCCGTGCTTCATTATGGAGTGATATATACGCCTATAATCCAAATATTTAGTTTCCATCCTCGCTTATGTCGCTGACGTTCTGGATTTATAAGTTAACGTTGTGCCAACCCGACTGCCGGCCTTTGCCCCGGAAGGCAGAAGTGGGCGATCATCCAACCGATACGGGGAGGAGATGTGGTCAGCATCTCGGCACCACCAACCGGAAAGTTGACTTTCTAGACCAGGGTTCACTATCTAGCGTAACTCCTCAATTTCCCCTCGATGCTGAGTGGGCACCAGTTCTATACCCGCAACTTAAAATCCACACCCCCAGGTGTGGGATCGATCCCGGGCGCATTCCGGACGCATTCCGGACGCAGGTAACCAAAGCACACGCTCTAGCCCACTACGCCACGGCGCAGTACAAGGGAAATGTGTTGAAATTATATTTTCTGGAGAACTAAAAACACATTACAACCGTCAAGCTTGTAGAGTAGGTATTACCGAGGGTAGTCGTCGTTTTTGAGACTACACCCCGCCTAATTTCTAGAAATATGTCTGATCATAAGAGAAGGGAACCCTTGAACATGGTAAAACAAAACATACATATGAGGAAAACAGTTTTTGTTTTAATTAGCAGCACTGATGTTGAACATAGATATTATTGCATCATAGAAAATCATTAATGGAAAATAAACATCTCGAAAGGGAACTGTACAAGAGCCTGAAACGTCACAAAGAACTAGAAAATTACAACTAGACTCACAGAAAGCATTAGCTGCCTAAATTAAAGCAAGCACTTAAAAACTACCAAAAAATATTTCATTTAAAAACGACGGACACTTGTTGCCATCACTTGGAGACGCTCAGATACAGAACCACAATGACGGTGTGGAGAGGTCAGTGCTGACAGCCAATATTTCAGAGGTACAATATCAGTTTTTATCTCAAGTGTTTAAGTAGCTAATGTTTTGTGCGAATCTAACTGTTGCAGTTATTTACCTCTGTGCTAAGTTTGATGTTAGCTTCTCGTATGCGATTCCCCTGTCAGAAAGTATAGCTACCAAATGAACTAAGCAGAGAATTTGAGTGCGCCGTCTTCTTACGTTAAAAAATGTAGAGGATTCTCCCGATACTTAGGCAACTGATATTACCTTTCTGTTCGCAATTTAGAGCAATTAAGTTTCGTTTATTAATTTTTAAAACAATGCTGCAATGAGGTGTACAGAAATTTATTCCAGAGGAGTTAAGATCTAATGTGATTCCATTGAGATGAAACAAATCATTGGGTTAACCGTATTAATAAATCCAAATGTTGCTTAATCAAATTGCTTTTTCCCTACCCTGTATGCAAACTTAAGACATGTGTATTTTGTTGGATTGTCATTTTCGAAGTTGAGTGGTCAGGCGGAGGGATCTACTGGGGTACCGTATCGCATGTGGACTCTTTTGTTCTTCCAATGTGAACTCTGCGTGGAGGGATGAAGGGAAGGCTTGAAGTGCGAAGTAGCTCCCTAACGATTCCAGCAATACCAGTTCTGAAGCGCGGGACTTCTCGGAAGGCAAGCCACTTCTCCTCAGTCTAGCCAAGCGCCAAGGAAAAACCAAATTCCACCGTTCTGCCGCAGCACATGAATCGCATCACCCTGAAACAATGAGACGTAAAGAAATGGAGACATGAAATAGATAGAAAATTTAACCACCCCAGCATTCGCCTAAAAACTAGGAGAAGCCACATGAAAGCCCACGGACAGAATGGCCGGCCTAACGGAAATCTCTCGGATTCTCTCGAAATACGAGCCTCCAGAGCCCTATCGGTTTTAGTTGTTTCTCAATTCGTTTTCTCCTAATGGAATTGTAAGTGAAGCTACAAAATGATCAATATCACAAATAAGATGGTTCGCGTAGCCACCGACCGCATAGTGCTGAGTTGGTCATTGGAATTACGCTGAACCCTTTCCGCTCATTTTGCTGTTCCCTTTACGTTTTCGACTGGCCTTCCACTGTGTCTTTTTTAAGGCTACTGCTGTTTATCACTCCTCATTTTATAATTAGACCGACATCACAACCAAGGTGTTCACAGCACTAAAGCGAAACCAGCTCCTATCACATGGTTTACTCAACGTATGAAATGTATTCTGATTGGCTTAAGTTACGTATAAGTCCATTTCTACTGGATAGAGGGGTCAGCAACGAACTCTACTCCAGCCAACGAAGGGTACATCTTAATATTCTCTCACTACACTCTTTCCACCCGGGGCGCCATGTCAGGGGATAGGTGCAAAATATTTTATAGGTCGAAGTGTTAGATCTCCCATGCAAACCGTCTCATAGGTCAATGTTTCACGAAGTCACGGGTACAAACCCGGCAGAGGGCAGATTTACTGTGCGTAAAAGAACCTCAAACCTAACTCTAGCAAAATTAAGGAACCTTTCACGCCAATATAGAATGGGACACTGACAACTTTACCAGTTAAAGAGCGTTCATAAATAAAAAACTCAGTTTATTTATATATTGCCAAAACGGGAGGCTGTCATGAACATAAATCACACGTGAATGTGGTGCATTCCCTTAGATTGCCTCTGTTGTGAAGTGGCCACTTTCTGACTTTTAAATCCAGGTATCGATTCCCGGCTGGGAGAGGAAATTTTTCTGTAACCACAATCATTTCCTATGATGTACAAAGTCAAATTGTGAATGTGATTATATTTAATGGAACAATGTATTGAAGTCAATGTTAAAATGTTCTACAATTTGACATGTAATAAGTAACACCATCATCATATGGTGTTTGCTCTACGTTCAAGAGGTCTGAGTTCAATCTCGGCTTAATGAGTCACTTGGATAAAGCCTTTTTTACAGGAGGGTTTCCTTACCATGAGAAGACGAATGTCTGGTAACTTTAAGCTCCATGGACCGCGGTCTCACTTATCTCATTTCATTAATCGTACGATATGACTTAGCAGGTTAGGGGCTATAAAAATGAAACAATAAAGTAAAAAAGAGCAAAAATACACCATTACTCAGGGGAAAACAAACTCAGGGTGTTTAGATGTTTGTCTTGGTAACTCAGGACATTGTAATGAACAAGGTTGCATCAGCATTTGCTTCATTTTCAGATTAATAGTTTTAGTTAATAAGAGAAGATAGTATAGTTTCAGGTTGGTTAGTAGCTCCAAGGCTTGACACACACAAGCCTTGCGTGTTTACTTTCCGCGAAAACGCGGGACATTTTGTTGGGAGGGGTAAAGCAGAGCAAGCAGTCATTATGATAACGGACATAGAGGACACTCACAAAATAAATAATAAATGAAGGAATCAATCACGGTTCTTACGTAGCCATTCTTATGTTATCTGAAACCTAACACTTATGTAGCTAGAGAAAGGAGAACATGTTTAAAAGTTTAATTGAGGATTTAATGCTTATCCTTGCATTTTCAGTACATCCATTGTTTATTTTAACGTGCAACTGAGTTCGAATATCTTCTGCAATACTAATGATTGCAGACTACCCGAGGCAACATTTCAGGAGTTTATGTGTGATCACGTGGAAGCAAAGCGGATGGTCATTTCGCGCAGTTACGACCATGCAGGAAAACATGAGGCAGTAATGTTATTGTCGGAAAACTGTTATACGAAGACACACAATAAATAAATAAATACTTAAATAAATAAAATAACAGGCTGAAGTGTATACAAATTAAGATACCAATTATCAAAATGTCTACGTATAATACCGCTAACACACTGTATAGTCAGTCGTAAAGAAGGAAACCAGACCCAGCTACAGAAAACGGCCGCGAAAGATATCCCAATTGTAGTTAGCTATACCTTTCCGTTGCCTTAACCTTTGCCCCGACTTGGAATTTCCCAATAGTAATGCGTATTTCAACTTGCCGTCACTTGTGCTAGTGGTTAGGTCAGGGAGGACCTACAGTTTATCGCACAGCGTGTAAAACAAACAACGCTAAAATAATGCACTTGTACATAAAATCTCAGAATTTAAACACACTTCAAGGTGTAGATACTTAAATTTGTATCTGAAACTGATATCAATTGAATCCAACTCTTGTCATTATTTAGAAAATCATAAAATGATGCAAAACGTTTCAAGTAGGAAAGTAGTTAGGATACAAATAGTTCGTCGAATTACGTTTTTGGAGGACATCTGAGTCAGATGTCCCAGTGTCTCTTTTCTCATCACATAAACATACAGATTTCATAGATTAGCGGCAATGATCGCCGAGTCGGTATTCTTGGACCTGTACCTCCAGTAATGTTTGCAGATAACCTGGTAACCCTTTCCGCCGAGCTTGGATGAGTGAAGGAGGCGGAGTTGATCTGGCATCGAGCCCGTTGATGCAGCAGCCTTCCCACATATCCTCTCCCCGCCGTCCTTCAGCATTCATTCATAAGGAGCACGCAGTGTGGGATGATCTGTCCAAACCGGTATGTCCACCACGGTGCAAACTTGCTCTGCCCATTCATACAGATGGTAACCTTCCCCACCCATCACGATCATGCACTTGCATGCTAAAATTGTTACCAACATCATCCCGTCAAACTAGCAGAGAGCATTCGACTTTTGATGGGCCGCCGTCTGGTCATTTATCAATATGTCTTCCAAGTATGTGGATGCAACTAGGAAATGTGGTTTTACCGTTTGAAATTATGTGTAGGCAAATCTATGTATAATAAAGCTAATCAAAATGTTTTTCGGAAAATTAAAATTTAGTCTAAAGTTGTGAAAAAGTTGCCTTCCTGTGTCATCTGGTTGCTGCTATAAGAATAGGAAAATTGACTTTTGTGATCGGCCCTGCCGGACAGATGGTCGTATTGCGTAGTCAGCGTCCTCTGTTATGTTTTATTTATACTTATTTTGTTCTGTGGGTGTGAGTTTGGGTCATGTTTCTGAATAGCCTCTGCGATATTTTTCTGGCAACTAAAGGAAACTCAGTGGGTTGGACGACGTATGAAATTTGAACTCGCGCCGATGTAGAGCGAGTTCCAGACGGTAACTTCTTGCCTGCTTTTTATTTGATATGTGCTTAGAATATATAATTTATAACATGGAGCATACACCCATATCCAAATATGAGGTGTATAATCAGACATGAATTCAAACATGAAAATATTCATCCATATGTTCAAATAGCTCGGCGACCCTAGAGCTTTGAGGTACCCGACACTCGTCCTCTCACGACGAGGGAAAACTCCGGAAAGAGAAACAACTTCAGGCTCACCCTAACCGATAGTCGAATTCGAAACCTTTTGAATATGGCGCAGAAACGCTACTCCCACAACATGGAGGTTGTGAAATACGTTACAATGGTCTTTCTAACAAATTATTATTTGCAAAACTTAAATAACATTGATATTTAAGAAGTTATACGATTTTATCGATATTATTACCCGTCAATATGTTTTATTATAAGTGAGTTATGCTTTACTTCCCAGTTTCTCCATATGAATGTTACGTAACTAAGTTCTACTTCGGACCTCAGTCTCGTTTCAGAAACCATTTTATGTGCTCTCAGGCACCACTCCATACGGCACATCTGGTTAAAAACATTTCACTTAAGGGAAATTAATGGTTCTTTCACAGCCGTGTGCAGGACGCACTATGAAAGGGTAGAGCCAGACTGAAAAATTCAATGCCATAGCCGGGATTTGAACCACGGATCTTCTGGTCTCCGTTCAGCCGCTCTAAACCATTGAGCTACTATGGCCAACGTGCCACCATATCTTCAGTCTGGATCTACGCTTTCATAGTGCGTCCTACACACGGCTTGAGTGAACGAACAATTAATTTCCATTAATTGTACCTAATAGTGGTTAACTATAAAGCCCGGGCCTTAAAGTACTTACAGCATAGTAAGTCGCCATTAAGGTAGTTGTCTCATGTGTTTATGAGAACTCCTAGTGGTTTATCGGGAGAAACACGAGTCAGTTGGATAATTTAATGTCATGTTGGCACGTTGGCCATAGTAGCTCAATGGTTTAGAGCGGCTGGACGGAGACCAGAAGATCCGTCGTTCAAATCCCGGCTATGGCATTGAATTTTTCAGCCTGGCTCTACCCTTTCATTTCATTTAAGTATTAAACCCATTATTTAAGTTTTAGATTTTATTGAAGCACAGGAAACAAAATTAAATTAAAGTTACGAAAACATCACATTAACAAATAAAGGATGATTCAAAAGATTGTGCAAACAAACTTAGAGGTTACAGAAAGATCAAAATACAAGTTTACTGGTATAACGGCATTTCCGCACTTTTGGGTCGTCTACCTGAGTTTCCTGGAATCTGGTCTGTAGTGCTAATGAACGTCGATTCCGAAAGCACGTTGCGGGAGAATTGTTTCGCTCTCAACGGCATACTCCCTTATGCACAAAACTCTTGTCCCAGTCATAGCCTAGACTTCTGGATACTGTTAAGCTTAACTCTGCTTTTGAATATACCTATATGTTTTACTTTATATATTACGAGTAATAAATGGGAAAAGTGCTGTATTCAACCGAAAAATATGAATTTTCACTGGAAATGGATGTTTTTAGACTCTCTGAATCAAAAACAACGCTTCTGGTAAAAGGTGTGCCTTTGTGTGTGTGTGTGTGTGTGTGTGTGTGTGTGTGTGTGTGTGTGTGTGTGTGTGTGTGTGTGTGTGTATGTGTGAGTGAGTGAGAGAGATAGAGAGAGGAGTGACTGAGTGAACAGCATAACTCATAAAACGAAGAGTTCATCGAATGCCAAATTTGGTATTTAGGTTCAGCAGCTTTCAAGGATGCGACACGGAGGTTTTCAAGAAAATTCGCCACCTCAGACTATCCTGTACTGAAACTTTAATTAATTTTTGTTAAAAACAGCTTCAACGTTTTTGATTAAAATACGTATTGTGACTAAGATGACAACAAAAAGCTGTATATCGTTAGCCCAATGCTAACTTACAGTCACTTTCACTCTTTACGAATACACATACACATAAAGCAATCACGTCAGTATGTTTCTCTGTGTTTCTGTTGCATGCACCAACTTGCATAGCTCGAAATTTCTCGACGTTCACTGCTCGTAGACCAATACTCACTTTCACACTGCTTTGCTTGTTACTCTTAACAACTTTCTACAAACTTTTCTGTTCACTGCACTGTCTGCCCGACTCACAACTGTACAACTCTGATATTCAATGGTAAACTCATAACTAGCAACTCTCGAGGCTGGCTTTTGCACCCTCTTTTATACCCTGCCGGTTACGGAAGAAATGTTCTGGAAATCGAAATCTCTCCTCATCGAAGGACTGGCATTGTCGAAGTCGAAACTTCTAGGTCTGCCGAAATTGAACGGTCTGGGAAAAACAGCGAGGTACATCAATGATGCACGTAAAGAAGTCGTGCTTCCATAAAGTCCCTGAAAATTACGGTGATTCTACTAGGCGAGCAGTCCAGCCATCAAATGCGCGAAAGTCAGTGTGTTGTTGGTTACAGACGAGTAAAGTACTATACACGACCAAGCTTTGTGTGATTGCGGTATGCGGGGAAGTCGATTAAGCAGAATAAGCTGATGACGCAAGGTAATGCTTGCATAAACAAATTATTTCGTGAGATTGCTATTGTTCCTTATACGAGCGAAGCAGACGTTGATTTGGATGGCATCACAGAGCTTCCCTAGTCCCCTTAGAGTAGCGCACCAACATCACACCTTATACCACTCCCACTGGGCTGGATGGGACTCGCTTCTAAGCTAAGCTACTTTAAGTGCAGGACTTTATAGAAGTACGACTACTTTACTTCCAGCTCGTGACGTCAATCAGTGGCTGTCCTTGAATGTTAAAATTTTTTGCTCCTCCCAGTGGCACGGTTGGGATGACCACACGTAATCCTTTTGCAGTAGGCATTCGCAGCCGTCGTGACAGTTTGTTCAAAATATTTTCATGCAATTGAAATCTATATTTTGAATTTTCTGGGAATGTCCTTATAAAATTTTTTCATTCTGAATGATCTTTGCATAAGGGCGCCGGGGTAGCGCGGTGGTTTCGTTCGCGGCTCCCGTTCTAAGGGTCCCGAGTTCGATTCCCGGCTCTGGGGTTGGCGATTTTAAGTCGGCCCTATCCACGCCTTCACCTCTGTCTAGCACACGTGAAGTATCCCCTATGCCCAACGTGGTTCGGAGTCCACGGTAAAAACTGTAGGTCCTCTCACCTCACCGCCATCTTCACTATCACCCTATCATCGGAGGTAATGGACACCGCCCTCTGGGTGCCTCCACCTGAGAAATGGGTCCGGTCATCACTTGGTGGGGTGAGGTTACCCCGAAGGCCAAGGTTGCCATGTGGGGAGTGTTAGTAACTAACTAACTGATCTTTGCATAACGGATAAACCAAAAACTTTTTCATTCTGAATGATCTTTGCATACCGGATAAACCATACGACATTGACAAAAAATGTAGATCTCGTTAAAAGCACCCAATTTGTGTCATGATTTTTTTATAAGTTAATTTTCCAGATATTTCTTGTTACTGTTTTAATTTTTAAATGTTTTTACTTTTCTCAAATGGATTATTCATTTTGCTCCTTCCTGAACATATAAAAAAATGAATTTCAAATCCGTTACATAGCGATCGTCTGTTTAAAGATACCTCTGTCGTTTAAGACAATGGTATCACGGTTACACGCACTTCTGGACACGAGTGTCCCGCACACAAAAGACCTAAGTAGGAGTTTTATCAGCCGTCGCCTGACTGTTTACCTGCAGCTTGGCTGCGTCTACAGGTAAAATCTTGCTTACAGTACGTACAGTCAGAACGGAAACTATTCCTACACCATTAAGACAAATGAACATCGATATTTCGAAGAACGTTTAAAGTGTATAGCGAAATTTATTGGATTAACATATAGCAGCTGCAATAAAATTGCATTTATTTTAAGAAATGCGTTTTAAACAACATATAACTTTTATAAAAATAAAGCTAATGTGAATTTAGCAACCACAAGAAGTAGATTTTCATACACCAGAGGGAATTTCATTAATAACTGGTTATGTCACATGATAATGATGATGACGATGATGATGATGATGATGATGTGTATAAGGGCGCTCAAGGGCGTGGTCATCAGCGCCCTGTTGTGTTATCTCACATGCTTTCCACTTTCTGAATAGTCTCCATTCATTTATTTCACAGCAAGCGATATGCCTGCTCAAACTGACATCAAGCTCAGTGGTTTGTGGAAGTAAATTAAACTGGCCGAAGAAAGAATAAAACGACTGTCGCAGGGAGAAAACAAATAATTACACTGCACAATGATCTCAAATCAGTTTCGAGGTATCGCAGATAATAGGTAGATCATGGTCAAATATGCAGACCATGTTGGACAAGATAAAAGCCAGCAAATGGGTCCTAAACAATCCTAGATGTGATCGACCTAAATAAAATCCTCACGGCTGGAGATGAGATTATTTTTCGCCATATTAACAGGAATCCCTGAATGAGTGCTCTCCAAATTTGGCTGAGTTGGGGAGGGCAGTCTTCAGTTTCAGCAAGCATCGTAAGACCTGTTTCCAATAACAACGGACACTACGGCAGGGTAGGACGTAAGAAGTTTTCTGTCGCCTCACAGAACAGGGCAAAAGTAAATAAATAAATAAATAAAAGACCAGAATTTGATTGTCATTAACGTGAAAAGACAATAGACTTCTGGACAAACGTGGTGTGTAGTGCCTGTTCGACGTGTTTGGCTCAAAATGCAGCCACAAATTATGGAACTGGAACCAAAATTTCGAATGTCCCACAGTGAATCATGCCGGAGGATCCGTCCTTGTTTGGGGATGCATGAGCGCATCAGGTGTCTCAATCTCAGTTTTGTGAATGGAGTAACGGATCACATGAAGTACACGTGCATTCTTAAGCAAGAATCACGTACCAATGTGGAGAAAATGGACCTCCAAGAAGACTGGATGTTGAATCCAAAGCATGCTGCGCTAAATACACGACTGTGATTGTTATATAGCTTTGCTAAGAGGCTTCATAAACCTTCCCAGTCTGAAATATTAACCCTATCGGACACGTGTGGCACATCCTATAGAAGCACCTATAAAATGACAAAGAAGCACTGAAAACGACTGTTTGATTGTTGAAGAATGGAATCAAATATAAAACAGAGAATAAAAGATCTGTTCATTCCCTACCAAGAAGATTAGAGGCTATAGTAAAAGCTAAACGGTATCTTACGAAAACTGGGGGCCAAAATTGTTGTGATAATGTACATTTTTTGGCATATACGATTACTTTTGTGCCTCAGAAATGTTAAAATTTGCTTTATTTTTGTACCACTGACATTTTATGTATAAATTATTTTCACAGAAGAATGTAATTTGATGAAGCTTCCATCTAATAAAAAAAAAAAAAATAGCTGTGTCCTTTAAATGTTCTTCAGAATATCGAGTTTTGTTAATGGTTTAGAGATGTAGCAGTTTATCTTTTTGAAATGTGTGAAATGACGCTCAAATGAGCACAGGGTCAATAGAGCTTAGAAGTTACCCAAAATTCATCTTGCAGGTTAAGGGGAAACCCCCGGAAAACCCCTATCCAGATAACCATGACCGAGATTCGATCGCGGGACCTCTTTGAAGGTGAGGCGGCTCTTTTTGTTATGATTGTATACTTTATAAAAGATTTCCTTCGGAATTTCTTTGAACTAAGAAAAAGATGTAGTGCAGATACAGGTTTAATGTATGTGGACAACAGTCTGTCATCCAGAAATATAACACTAGCTATCGATTGAAGTTGATTGACATATTGCTAACAACTTTCTGGTGATTTGGCTGTTATAGAGACTACTAAGCCTACCCTAGCCCTTAGATTAACTGCTCTCAAAATATAAAGAACAGCCATTTACGTATTTACATGCCTTTTAAAGAGAGACTACTTATGACGTTTTAATCTGAGACATAAAAAGGTCAAAATTAGTTATTAAAAGAAGTGAATAAAATCGTATTTACACAGTATCTATTAGCGATCCTTTTGATATGAACTTCTAGCAAGTACATAGGTTTATATATATAGAAAACGTAATAGGGCAGCTTTTTAAATCCTTTTATGCTTCAAGTGGGGATTCTTAGCTTTTTGGAATTAAATATAAATAAGAGAATATTTACTTGGATAATTTCACATCTACCTAGTCACTATCTTCGTTTAGATCAAACAAGTATTAGGATTCATCAAATACCGACCAATCGCTGATCTCTAAATCGATATTGTACACCATGTACAATTATCGCTCAGCAACTGTTGGGTATAACGATCACATGAAGAGGTTATGTTACTTTATTACTTTCTTGTAATCAATCAGCGCCCCCTGACGGCCTTAAGACCAAAGTTTCTTTCACCAGTGTAAACTTGTGTACGACCAGTAAGAACTATTAATCTTGCATGCCGTAACTTCTGAGGTTAAGTTTCTGGCATGTGCTGGCCGCGCCGTGGCTCAGTGGTTAGACCGCTTGGCTCTCATTAAGGCGGCCCGGATTCTATCCCAGGCGACCGCAAAGTGAGATTTGTGATGGACAACACGGCGCTGGGGCGGGTTTTCTCCGGGACCTCCGGTTTCCCCAGCCATCTCTTTCCACCGGTGCTCCATCTTCATCTCATATATCAGTGTCACCGTCTGCGGTGCCGTATGTAGTAAAGGCGGACGTTAAACACTACACATTTCTGGCATGTGCTAACATGGTCTATGTGACTTAGGGCATCAAATAACTTGTTTTATTGCTTTTAACAATTTGTTTTATTCGTGAAATAGTCTCTACAAATGCAACTCGTGGTTTTGAACTACTCTTGATATATTCAAAATCACTGTGACCTTACCTATGATTGTTTTAAATAATAATAATAATAATAATAATAATAATAATAATAATAATAATAATAATAATAATAATAATAATAATAATAATAATAATAATAATAACAATAATAATAATAACAATAATAATAACAATAATAATAATAATAACAATAATAATAATAATAATAATAATAATAATAATAATAATAATAATAATAATAATAATAATAATAATAATAATAATAATAATAATAATAATAATAATAATAATAATAATAATAATAATAATAATAATAATAATAATAATAATATGAAAATATTTTAAACATATGCTATTTCACTCAAAATCGTTGGTCAGTTTTGAGAAATTCAAAATTTTCGAAAAATGTTCCGTTTATATTGAAGTCCAGAACGGGTGCTTCCCTGGAAATTTTCGTGTTGCATCTTTGTAGGGTGCTGAATTTAACTACCAAGTTTGTTATTTAATTGTCTGTTCGTTTTTTACTTATGCAGTTCACACAAAGTTTTTTATTTAGGAGAGCTCAAAATGTGTATTTCCACTGAAATCTCTTATCGAATTTTTGTGTAGAATGCAATACTTGCCCATCTTATACGTAGTAGAGGCAATAAAAGTGCTGTAAGCAGAAGTTTAAGGGAGCAAGTATTTGATCAAGTGTTGAAGCCGAGATAATACAAAACCTTAGTGAAAATGAATAATTTGCTCAGACATCAAACTGTGATCAAACAAATTTCATCTGCGGATCTGCACCACTGAGTAGGGATTCCAACGCGTCTCTGTGTCTTGTTTCGATTTTGTATTACCTATACAAGTTGATCATTGACCTTGGTCCATGAAACGAGTGGGCAACGTGACGTTTGTCCTTCAGGTTGAGGAGAAATTCTGCATAAAAATGTCAGACAGAAAAGACATCGGTACTGCAATGTGCTCCGCTAGCACATGTTATGTAACTATACCGGGTGTTTCCGAAATAATGGACAAACATAACACCACCATAAATCGGTAAATGTTAATGATTATGACATCATTTGTTCCTTTATTACTTTTTCTACCACTTGCCCATAGTAAGAAAGGAAGTGTATCATATCATCCAAAAATTCCATAACAAGGTTTAAACGGGGAAGCACGTTTTGAGACTCCCTAAAGCCAGAAATAACGTTTTTACTTTCTTTACCACATACAATCTTAGGAGAGAGAGAGAGAGAGAGAGAGAGAGAGAGTGGGTGGGTGGGTGAGTGGGTGAGTGGGTGAGTGGGTGAGTGAGTGAGTGAGTGAGTGAGAGTGAGAGTGAGTGAGTGAGAGTGAGTGAGAGTGAGTGAGAGTGAGTGAGAGTGAGTGAGAGTGAGTGAGAGTGAGTGAGAGTGAGTGAGAGTGAGTGAGAGTGAGTGAGAGTGAGTGAGAGTGAGTGAGAGTGAGTGAGAGTGAGTGAGAGTGAGTGAGAGTGAGTGAGAGTGAGTGAGAGTGAGTGTGAGTGAGTGTGAGTGAGAGTGAGTGAGAGTGAGTGAGAGTGAGTGAGAGTGAGTGAGAGTGAGTGTGAGTGAGTGTGAGTGAGTGTGTGTGTGAGTGTGAGTGAGTGAGTGAGTGTGTGAGTGAGTGAGTGAGTGAGTGTGTGAGTGTGAGTGAGTGAGTGAGTGTGAGTGTGAGTGTGAGTGAGTGTGAGTGTGAGTGAGTGAGTGAGTGAGTGAGTGAGTGAGTGTGAGTGAGTGAGTGAGTGTGAGTGAGTGAGTGTGAGTGAGTGAGTGAGTGAGTGAGTGAGTGAGTGAGAGAAGCTACCGGAAACGAAGTTCGATTCGGAAAACATCGGAAGCATTCGCTGACGCTGCGTTCACAATACACGCTTTGGAAAGGTAGAGTCAGACTGAAAACATATGATTTGAATCCCGGCTGTGGCATTGAAGTTTTAAGTCTAACTCTACCTTTCCATATTTTGACCTACACACGGCTCGAATCCTTAATGTGCATGTTTCTTTTTATTATTGTTACTTTAATAGCAATGCCTTATGTTTTCCTTAAACACATTTAGTTCTAAAAAATCTTGTTGTTTTCAAAATAAATGCAAAGTTATTAGAAAATTGCCTTAATGTTGGTTGTGTAAACACTCAGGCTTATTCATCTGTTATGAATGTTGCTGGCATATAATGCGAAGTATCCTCTCGTGAAAATTTCACTAGGCATTTGATCTCATCCATGCCCCACAGAATGAGAGCAGTAATAGAAGCAGAGGTTTTACAGTTAATTTCCATTTTTATTTGATTTTACATTATAGGAATAAAACAAGTATCTCACTTAGTTTTAAAACAGAGTAGAGCGTTTAAGTTTATATGTGTGAGCATAAATGCCATAAAATCAAGTAAACCTTGGCGATTGGAAGTTATGTTTTAATGTGCTTGTCTTGCGCCTTGGAGTTGTGGGCTATGGCATCATGCTTTGGTTCCCTACCATGGAATGCGGCCCAGATTCGATCCCACCCCTAGGGGTGCGGATTTTTAAGTCCCGGGTATAGGACCGGTGCCCACTCAGCATCGTGAGAAAATTGAGGAGCTTACGATAGGTCAAGAAAGCTAACTTTCCAGCTGGGGTTACCGAGATGCTGAAGACATCTCCCCATATCGGTTGGATGATCGCCCACCTCTACCTTGCGTATGTGAGTTGAGGCCGGCAGTCGGGTTGGCAGGCCTTGGGCTGTCGCGCCATGGTATTATTATTATTATTATTATTATTATTATTATTATTATTATTATTATTATTATTATTATTATTATTATTATTATTATTATTATTATTATTATTATTATTATTATTATTATTATTATTATTATTATTATTATTATTATTATTATTATTATTATTATTATTATTATTATTATTATTATTATTATTATTATTATTATTATTATTATTATTATTATTATTATTATTATTATTATTATTATTATTATTATTATTATTATTATTATTATTATTATTATTATTATTATTATTACAATGTGCGTATTACACATTTATATTTCTCCAATAAGAACAGTCAAAATGATGTCTGATGCAGTTGTCATAACTTTTCTATAACCGCTCGGCTATCTGTGCATGTTTAGTAACTCAGATTCAATTATTAATCAATTATGAGACTCAATACTGTGTGCGCAAAAAGGAAGGATCCCCTATGTGGATATGAATGAAACATATGAAACAGTTCATAATGTGTGAACATTATTATTATTATTATTATTATTATTATTATTATTATTATTATTATTATTATTATTATTATTATTATTATTATTATTATTATTATTATTATTATTATTATTATTATTATTATTATTATTATTATTATTATTATTATTATTATTATTATTATTATTATTATTATTATTATTATTATTATTATTATCATCATCATCACCATCATCACCATCATCATCATCATCATCATCATCATCATCATCAGAGGATTCATTAGGACGAAGCTAAAGAGACCCGTTCCATAAGACCATTGTAAACCGGCTGTGGACACGATGTGGACTGAAAAATATAAGCTTCCTGAGTCTGCTTTTTTTTAGGTCTTCAAAATCCAAAGAAGTATTTTTAAAAAATTATCTGCTCACACGTGCGTGAAAACCATGACATAAAAAAGAAACGTCAGTTAAATACCGAACTTGATATTAATTCAGCGTCTTCCAAGGATGTGTGACGAAGATTTTTAAGAAAACCTCCCAGTTCAAAGGACTGTTTACATAGAAACTTTTTTCGAATAATTTGATTTTTTTTCAAAAATGACTTCAATGACTTTCATTTAAAGTATGATATGTTCAGGTATTTTAATGACAATTGAAATGTATCTGTTAAATTTTCTGTGAAAAGCTCTTGTTAATTCTGGATCAGTTTTTCATAGCTAGTAGACTACCAGAGATGGGCAAAATTTCACTATGCAAAAATATACACCTCATTAAAGCATTTTTTAAAAAATCGTTTTCGAGATATTCCTTGCTACTGGTCAGAGTTTTCAAATACGTTTATCTTTCTCAACTGCGAAGTCATTTGTTTTATGTCCTAGCCATGCAGTGAGAATTAAATCTGTTAAGCCATCATAGATGTAATAGCTCTTAAAGAGTTTGACTTGCGCTTGAGCCTACTGTATTCTCATATTCTGTTGATTCTATAAAGAAATACATAACAAATTAATTTCTACAAAGTTTATCTCAATTGAGATGTCGTCAAAAGTTCCACACGCTTGTGTGTGTGTGTGTGTGTGTGTGTGTGTGTGTGTGTGTGTGTGTGTGTGTGTGTGTGTGTGTGTGTGTGTGTGTTTTAACATCATAATTCATAAACGATAAGTTGGTTAAATACGAATCTTAGTATAAGTTCAGCATCTTCCAAGAATCCGATACGAAAGTCTTAAAGAAAACCGCCAGCCCAGATTGCCACTTACATGGAAAAATGTTCGTTTCTTTCCTCAGAAATGTCTAATGAATTTTGATAGCGTATCATATATTTGATATTTGCATGATAAAGAGACAAGATTTTACCACACACAAATGTAGATGTGGTTAAATCACAGAGTTAATGCAAACTAACAGAAGCTTATGGCTTCTAAATTTCTTTGTTATTGGTTTGCATTTTCAAATACCTTGTAGTTAAATTATAATCGAACCCAATCGTGGCGTCTCTCTACTGCGCGAAACGGCCGGTAGTCGCCGGGGAACTTAAGGTGGCAGAGGTGGACTAGAATCCTCACCTTACAACTGATGTTGGAAATATTGGCATTTTGAAGTACCCCATAAATAAGTGACAAATCGTTAGGTCAGGAGAACGAACGGGCCACAAATCAACACTAATTATTCTATTATCAAACATCTCTCTACTGCATTTAATGATTCGGCAGCCGTATGTTCTGTTGCAGAATTTTGCTGGAATAAACCATACGATTTCTGTTCTTTTGTCAAGCGGTTGGAAAATTCCCTCAGAATTAACTTCTGGTATTGCTCTGCATTTGTTTCATCAATAATATGGGTCCTATTATTCTTCTAGCATTTATCGCACAATAGACTCCAATTTTCTGCTCATAATGAGGCATTTCATTCAATAGCATAGGTTTTCCTGAAGCCCAATATTGACTGTTAAGAGTATTCAAACTTCTAATTAAATGAAACTAAGATTCCTCAATGACAGACAAAAGCTGTGGTTCAATGGAACCCATTTCTACGCATTGGAAAAAAACAGTTACAATAATTCACACGTTTAGTGGGATCATTTGGCTTTAACGCTTGCACACGTTTGTAGCGTTAGGGGTTCAGTTTCAGCAGACGTGTATCGTTCCAATCCTCATACACTATAGAAACTCGGAGAAAACATTGTACAAGAAATCACAAGAACACCTGTTGTTGACCTACGGAGAGTGAGCAAGAACATTTATATGAGATATGCTGCATGTTTGAGAGCAGAAGGTCAACATTTCTAAGATCTTTAACAGTAGTTAAACACCTCAAACTCTAGGCAAGGATTCTAGTCCGCCTCTGCCGGCGTAAATTTCCCGGTGACTGTCGGCCGTTTCGCGCAGTAGAGAGAGACCGCGAGTGGGTTCGATTATAATTTAACTACCCTATAGCTGCTTGTATATGTCTGACACAGTAAGTCGCTGTTTTTGTTTTGTCGCGGTCGCGCAAAGAGAATATAATTTCAGAGCTATCAGATAATGATGCACTTTTTAAATAGCTGACTAACTTAAGTCCACTTTTATCATTCTCATGTCACAAGAAATGTGTAAATTTGTAATAAAAGCCTTTCTGGATTCACAAGATGTAGATCAAACAATAAGCTGCTGTAATAAATGTGAGAAAGGCATGTGAATGCAATACATCGCATTTATTGTTTTATTTTTTCTCTGAAACATTCTCTATTGTATGTTTAAGTATTCAATTGTTTCTTATAAACTCCAGTATACTTCCACTTGTTTCATAAATAGCTTAATTTTTACTGAACTTTAGATTTACAAAATTTGTTGCTATTTCTATGCAGAGATTAATCGGGATCACTTGGAGCAAGCAAAAAAATTGTAGAATATTTATAAAATGTAATAATAGGAGCAAGTTGTCACGTGCGATTTTTTATCCATCTATTTATTTTGTTCCTCTCTTACGTTACTATTTGGTTTCTGCGGGGATCGCCTCTATAAACCCCCAAGAATTTACCTCCAATCAGCAACCAAAAAGGCTTCTTTCTTTTAATATATATCTCTCTCTTTCATTCTCCCCTCCCTCTTGTTTCGACGAGATCGTTCTAGTTTGAGGTAGATTATAGCAGTTAATTTGAATGGAATCGATATATTGTTACCCAGACATCACACAAAATTCAGTTTGGAAGGGAAAGTCATAAATGAAAGTGAACACCTGATTGCTATCGCATTGTAATGTAAGGCTATGTGATCCAATAATTCATCAATTAATTTGACCTACTGAGCACATCGGCACTTGATTAATGTAAGTTGCCGTACAAACTCGAAGATCAAGTGCGTTTAAACTTGTACTTGTGCTGCTGTCTGCACCTACGATGTAAGAGCAATGAATTTCGCGCTTATATTCGAATGACGTTGAATTTCCTGTTGTGGTTTTAGTCCAGCACTAACAAGGAATGAATTTGAGCGCAAACGTTAAGAACACACTTGGAATAGGTGTGGACCAGAAGTTTCAATTACAGCACGGCAGGACTATTTTTGTGTGCTAATCTCATATACAATAAAGAATCAGATATTCTATTTTCACTGTCTGTCTGTAAACTTTATCACTCAGGAAATCTGATTATTACATTATTGTCCACTCATTTAGCATTTTTACGGCTTTAAAGTTATTAAACTTTTACCCATAGATTTGCTTACTTTTTAATAACATTATTATTTCTTTTTTCTTTATTTTCTTTTCTTTCTTTTTTCTTTTCAAATCCACATTAGAAGATTGCATTCAACCAGAAGTAAAATGGAAAATACGAATTGTGGGGTCCCAATACTTGTTGAACAGGTGGACATTATGTTACATCGTTGTTACAAGCGGTTAATTATTTTAAAAATAAACTATTGGTGATTACTATGAAAAGTTCACCCCTGACCAGAGATATATTAAACGATGTGATCTAATGTAACATCGTCGTCTTAAAGAGAAACTTCGATGAGGTAGACATAGGTAGTCAATGTAGCAAGGCCGAAAACACAGAATTTACAATTTCATAACTTTCTCAGCTTCCCCGTCAACTTCAATATAAGTCTCATGCTTAAATCATTTTTTTTTTTTTTTGTTGTTGTTAACGTTGTGTGGATTAGCTGCGCCATATGATATGGTATACTAGTACACGACCTTCTCTACCAGTACCTTTTGACATCCGTGTATTTTATTATAGTAATTTAAAGGAGATTTTTTTTTGCTTGCCCACTTTGTTGATCAATGAGTGATCGTCTAGAAATTGTTTCAGAAATACAAGATAGTAAGACAAAACACAATAATTGTATATAAGTAAATTTTCTTACTATATACGGAAAAAAGCATAGGTATTTTCTTGTGTGCTTCATAGATATTGTATCACATTTCAGCTTGAAAATCTTAAAGGATAGAGCAGCAAACATTTTGGAAAAGTCCGTGTTTCTTTATAATGAGAGCTTGACTTCGTTTTCTGAGGCATGAGGAATCGAAAGGTTACAATGATTATCCACAGGAAATTCTAGACACATTTCATTCGTCATGAAAATACAGTAAATATTTTAAATTTGAATTAAAATAGTTGCAGTCGTTTCGAGAAGTTGAAAAACAACGAAAATATGTACATATAAAGTTATGTGAGCTGCGGAAGTCTTTTGAAAATACTTACTTGCTCGCCAACCTTAGACTCAAAAATTAAGTTCGGTATTTATCTAACTTTTCGTTTTAACCCATCTCCCCTTTCCTCACCTACACGAACCCCTCCCTCGTGTTGTTTTAGTTGTTTTGAACCTTTGCTTCTTTCGTTACCTATCAGGAGTTTTCCCTCATGATATCAATTTTATACTTTGCTGGTCAGGCCAAAATATAGAAAGGTAGAGTCAGACTAAAAAACTTCAATGTCACAGCCGGGATTCAAATCATTGAACTTTTCAGTCTGACTCTACCTTTTCAAAGCGTATATTGTGAACGCAGCGTCAGCGAATGCTTCCGATGTTTTCCGAATCGAACTTTGTTTCTGGTAGCTGCTCATCTTTTTTGTCTAAGGGTGTATTTTAAAATACAATTTCCGTTGGAGTATATTTGAATTAACTTTATCAAGCACGTGTCAATGGAAATAGAGAACGACTTGTCCTTGAAAACCTGCTGTACGAATAAGAATGATATGCTGTACTTGCGAATTCAGTAGTTTGAATCCAATTAATATAAAGTAGCTGGGGATTCATAAATTCAAGCGGCTATAACATTCAGTTGTTTGTCACAATGTCATGGAAAGAATACGAAATTTCAAGGCCAGCATTTAGCAACCCGCTTTTAAAATATTCGCTGCCTATATAAAATTGCATGAACACAACGGCTAGAAAAAATGGCTCTCATGTCAATATAATACATGAGATTTTTCAGAAAGTGATTTCCATGTGCGAGAGATGTTGTGGCACACATAAGAGAGGGATGTTTATACCTCAGCAGTGCCTGATTACCGTATTATGTTGAGAGACATTTTGCTGCAGGCTGGATATAAAGACGGGGTTGGGCAACATTTAACTGACTAGCAACAGCGGGGTTACAACATTATAACCAAAGAGGCCTCTAATTGGTGTCACGTTGGAAATAGGTCACTTGCGACCTTTGGGAAAAGACGGGCTGGACTTAATTGTTGGGCAACAGACAAGCCCACCTCCACACCACCCGCGACTTGCGAGTCGGTCGGAAAATAATGCGCCATAGCTGATCGAAATGTTCACTGACCTACAGGTTTTGGAATTCCCACGCACTAATTTCCTTTGAAAACGAAAGAAAATTGTGTTGTTATTATATCACATAAAATTAAGTTACGAAGACCCATATTTACCTAGAATAAAGTAGGATATTTTATTACTCTCTGTAAGAACTTTTTTGAAAATGTACTGAAAATTAACAGACCGGTTTAAACCTAAGCGTCGTAACCTAACGGCCCATGTCATCTCTTTCATATACACGAACCTAGGCGTCGTAGCCTATGCGATACAGTCATCTACGAGTAGAGACCTGGAACAAAATTTGACAAATATAATAACTTTTCCACAAATTTAAATAGTTAAAGACCTTAAGGTCTAATTAGGAAGCCAACTAAATTAGCATATGGAACTGCTATGGAACTGTTTCTTAACTTAAAATGTTGTAACTCATACTTCACATACAGTTTTCCGGAAGTATTTGTAATTCAGCAATACATTTTCATGTTGTTTTCTCGTTGGATTTATTTTGTTTATTTTTCGTTCTTTAAAGTATTCTAAGAGTTTTAATTAACTCTTTGTTTAACTTTGTTTAATAATTTTAAATATCTCCAGTGCAACCCAATTAAATAATTGTAGAGATAAATCGTCAAACCATGGGCCACGTGGGTATTCCAGCTAGTATGTAATACAGCCATTTCTACAAACGCTTATCTGGATTAATGAAGTAGGTGGAAGGAATAAGATTTTGTATGAATAATTTGTTGAACAATACTTAGGGAAAGTCATACGATAGCAACACAAAATGTTTTCAGTTAACTCCGGCCGTGAATGGCATCCCACGAATTTAATGGATTCTTTTCTTTAGTTGTTAGCTTGAAGGAAATATTTGTACAATTGTTGTCTTTAGACATGAAGAAAACACAACAACCACTAAACAGTCTTTAATCATGTGTGTGCGTGTGTGTGTATGTGTGTGTGTGTGAGAGAGAGAGAGAGAGAGAGAGAGAGAGAGAGAGAGAGAGAGAGAGAGAGAGAGAGAGAGAGAGAGAGAGAGAGAGAGAGAGAGAGAGAGAGAGAGTGGAATAGTGACAAAGAAAAGCATACAGTAAAGGAAGTAAACAGGTACAATGCTTTTGGTCATTTAATCATTTTATCTAAATATAATCTTTCGATAGTTAGGAAATTAGGTTCTCATAATGGATTTAGTATTTTCTGTTTCTATTGAGAAGACTTCTCTGCAGTTACAAGAAATAATAACAAAAGCTTTTTAATCTGACTAGTTCACACACGTTAATTCTATAAGGTGGGTAAACAGAGATTGGCGATGGAATGCTTCTCCTGATCTTTCATGGGTTGTAATTATGTCAGTGTTACATTTACGGACTTGCTTTTAAAGAAAATAAAAGGAAATAATGCAAAATTGTAACATAATTAATATAAAGTAATTAAATAACGCTAGCAAAATCGATACCCTTTTTCTCATGTTTTATTACATGTTCGGTGAACGTTCCACCGTGTCTCATTAAAATGTTCTGTCGTCTGGTCCTTAAACCTCACTCACTCACTCACTCACTCACTCACTCACTCACTCACTCACTCACTCACTCACTCACTCACTCACTCACTCACTCACTCACTCACTCACTCGCCCGCCTCGATAGCGTAGATGGTAGCATGTCTGCTTCACGTTCAAGAGGTTCCGAGTTCCAATCTCGGTCAGGGTGAGTTACATGGATAAGGTTTTTTCCGGGGTTTCCCCTATCCTAAAAGACGAATGTCGTGTAACTCTAAGCTCTATGGACCCTGGGCTCATTTGAGCATCTTTTCACCCATTCCATTCACCGTCCGATATGACTTAACGTTGGAGGACGTAAATTAAAAAAAAAAAAAAAAAAAAAAAAAAAAAAAAAAAAAAACCTCACTCGTTTAAATGTCACAGAAAGAAAATGAATTTTAGTTAGTGCGAAAACACCTAACTGGGCATTAAGTAAGAACTCTGTGATTTGCGCAAACAGTTGATATAGAAACATCACTTTATGTGCTCTATGCATTCCAGGGATGTCAAATGTTTACAAATGTTTGTATGTAAAAAGTCACATTTTTTGACATTTTACTGCAGAAGTGCAAAATTCCTTCTACCAGAGTGCCACCTTAAAGTTTTAACAGCTATTAGTAATTTATATACACTATTTTTTTTATTTATCCAGATTTATGAACCCTATTTTACACAGTGGTATATTAGGGTTAGAGTTGATACATAAAAATACACAATTTTAACAAAAATATTTTAAATACTAGAAGGAAGAAAATATGTTATAATCTGATGCATATTAATTTAAACTATTTCAGACGTTTAAACACTGAGTTTATAAACATCATGAAGTACTTATACTGTTGTGGCTTCGTTAGCAAAGATGTGAGCGGAGCAGAAAATTCAGTTCCTAGAGAGTCTAGCTTGAATATTAATTCTTCTCTTTCTCTCCAGAAAATGGGACAACAGAAAAGGAGATGAACCACAGTTTGAAATTCTTCACCACACATGCACTTGGGGTTAGATGTTAAGTGAAAGCGTGATAAGTATTCACCAAATTTACCATGTCCACTTAAAAATTGTGTCGAAACAAAATTTGGTACAAGAGTTTCACATTTTCCTCTGTCATATACACTAGGGAAAAATAATGTTTTTGTTAAACTTCCATTTGGAGTTGTTAGCCATTGTTGGTTCCATTCTTCAAGAATATGTTGATGTATTATTCTCCTTGCAGTAGAAATAGGACATAAAGAGTATGTCACAGGAAGATTGGATTCTGCAGCCTTCTTAGCCAAGCAGTCAGCTCTCTCGTTACCTAAAATTCCACTGTGTCCTTTAAGCCATCCCATGCAAATATGTCCTGGATGGTTTCGAAGCAAGGTTCTGATTTCATGTGCTAATGAATTTAAGTTGTATTTATCATTAATAGCGAGTAGAGCTGATTGTGAATCACTAAGAATATGGGCACTGTTCCCATTAACAGTACATGTTATAGCTTCTTTAATTGCTAAGAGCTCCGACTGGAATACAGAACATTCAGGTGACAATTTAAACATGGAGTGAGTTAGTTCCGTTTGGTTTTCATAAACAACAAAAGCACATCCTACTGCAGATATATTATCTTCAAATTGGTAACACGAACCGTCTGTATATATGTAGTAATCATGAAAATTACATATTTCCTTTAAACAGGTTACAAAACTTGATGGGTGTCCTGCTGTGGTAGGATGCTCCGGGATTTGTAGTTTTAAGTGAGACAGATAAGACGCACATTCACGTTCATGTCTTAAATTCATAACAGTTGCTGTTGATAAACCAGTGATAGCCAAAGGTTCGATGTTAGCTATAATCTGAGCTGCATCAGTGGAGATTGTACGATATCCTCGAATTATGCGAAGGAGGAATCCCCTTTGAATTTGTGCAAGTTTTTTAACTGCCCATTTTTATTAAGAACATCCTGGAATGCAGATACACCATACGAAATTAGGGGCACTACAGCACCTTGATATATAATTTTAAGAATACTAGAATTCAGACCCCAGGTGGGTCTTGTTGTTGCGAGGGCACCAAGGAGCTTGCTGGCTCTTTCAGCAATATAATCAAAGTGTGATCGAAATGTTAATTTACAATCCAGTATAACGCCAAGGTATTTTACCGTAGATACCACCTTCAAGTTGACGTTATTCATGGTAAGAGTAATGGGCTCCATTTTTCTACTTCTGGTGACAATCATCGCCAAGGTTTTGTAGGGATTAAACATAAGTTTATTTTTAATTCCCCATGAGTGTATTATTTTAAGTGCTTCATTAGTTCTTTCTTCAAGGATTTTAGCGTCATTTGATTTAACAAGTAGTAAATCATCATCTGCATAAGCCAAAATACTACAATCTGACGGCAGTTGTTGCTGTAACAGATCATCATACAGTATAACCCAAAAACCTGGACTGCACGCAGATCCTTGGGGGCAGCCGCGTGTAACTTCCTTTGTGATGGTTTCTCCACTTACAGTAAGCAAGGATTTGCGATCTCTAAAATAATTCACGATTAAATTGTAAATATTTTTTGGGCATGTTTTAGTTTTCAATTGATGTAAAATCTTGGGCCACCAAGCATGATCAAAAGCACCAGTTACATCTAAAGTGACTAAAACACCAGATTGTTTATTTAGGTATAAATTTTTCATCCAGTCTACCACCTTATATATTGCCATTTCAGTTGATTTTTGAGCCATAAAACCAAACTGAAGATCACTAATTGAGCCATGTTTTAGTAAATGATACATTACACGATCAATTACAAGTTTTTCTAGGCATTTGCCTAGCAGAGGTAGCAGGCTTATTGGTCTGTAAGCAGCAGCAGTCATTTTATTATTTACATGAGTTTTGGGTATAATTTTCACAACTGAAATTTTCCACTGATTTGGGAACACACCTAATTCTAGACATTTATTGTAAATGTTACTTATGAGAGTTGGATGTACATAATGCACATGTTTGATTATATTGGCACTAAAAGCATCTTGTCCTGGAGCTTTACGGTCATTTTGTTTTAATATTATTCGTTCCACCTCAGGATAAGTAAAAAGGAAAGTCATCCGATGTATCAGGTTCAGTTTCCACCTCATGTCGGATCCTTCTTTGGTGGTCATCATCTTCAGTATCATCTGGGAAAAATTTGCTCGCTAATACATTTGCAGTTTCTATTGCATTAGCAGTGTACCCGTTTTCAGTTTGCAACGTTGTTAAAGTATTATTTAAGCTTTTTGAATTCCATGTATATTTATACACAATGCCCCATGGATTGACTTGTTCTGTACAGAATGTTTTCCAGCTGGTGAATTTTGCATTTAAGATCATTTTTTTATATTCAGCTCTTAGCATAATTTAAGTCTTTTCATATTTTATTCGCAGTAGCTCGCATTTAGCACGTTTGAATCTTCGTTGACTCGCCAACACTCTTTTCCTCATTATTGTAAGCTCAGAGTTCCACTATTGGTTTTTACAGCGTTTTGTTGTTATTTTTGGGAGATGCGAATCACAGATGAACGAAATACACTTGGTTAACTTATCGACGAAGTCATTCAAGAGTGTGGGGTTGTTCACTTTTTTCAAGTCATCTAATAGAGGGTCAATATTTTTCTTAACTGCAAGATGAAAATGTGACCAAAGCACATTATTAGTTCTATATAAACCTGTTAAAGAGTTATTGTTGAAATTAGTGTTGACAGTATGATTAAAATTAAGTTTTATCGTAATAAGGCTATGGTCTGAGAGGGTATTATCATCTATATTCCATGAAGTAACATATGGTAGCGTAAGCGAATTACACATACTGATATCAACAAAGCTTGTAGAATTTCCTCTTGGAAAAGTTGGAGTATATCCTTCATTTAGAATATACAGATTATTTACACTACAAAAGTCATTCACTGCTGTTCCACGGGAATTAGTAAAGGGGCTATTCCAAGCACTGTGCTTCGAATTAAAGTCTTCCGCAATGATAAGCGGATTCCCTTGTACAGTATTACATATTTGAGTCAGTAAGTTAAGACCATTTTCTATATCCTTGTCAGGGTCACAGTATATCGAACACACATATATATTCATTCCACCAATAGCGATATTAACTAGGACACAATCGAAAGAACAAAGTTGGCTTAATTTTATAATATTTTGATATTCAGTAATGATGCCAGCACGTATTCTTCGGCTATTGTTGTCAGTTGTAAAAGTTGGTAAATTAAATCCCGTTATTCTGTTTTCTTTTGTATTTGGTTCTTGTACACAAAGAACTTTAATAATTGAGTTGTTTGTGCAAAAATCTGTGCTGGAGCAGTGATTAGAGACAGTTATTAGCTATTCAGTGGGTAGTATTGATTTATGTAAATTATATTGATATATGTGGAGTTCAGCCATAATTTGTTTTCGATCTTATTATTTCCACAATCTTTTTATAGGCTGGGCAGTCAAAAGAGCTAGCAAGATGCTTATTATCGGATGCAGTAAAATTAGTTTTCTTATTTATCATTTTATTGTTAAAGTTTTTACAATAAATGCATTCAATGTGGGTTTTAGGGCATGCTTTAGTATCATGTATATATGCAATAAGAACAACTTTTAAGTGATTGACAGTTAGCAGCCACGTGTCCGAAGCCAGAGCAATTATGACATCTTATCACATGAATATTGTCATACACTGAACACCGTATCCAATATACAGTTTCGCTCCTGTTTCACTGCCTTGTAGATGATAGGAGAAGTTTCAATCACGGCATATTGTGAATCTCCTTTCCTGGTCTTTCTTGATGAATTGTGAAGGATCTAGAAGGCACTGTTTGATTCTTGTTTGTTTAATAGATTCAGTTAATTGATCTTCAGGAAAATCAGCTTCAATCCAGTGATTGATAAGCCTGGGATTTAACTTATCGGGTATCTTGACATTCAGTTCTGGATTTGATTCCATATCTTGAGTAAGCCTTTTACATTTCGCTTCGGATCGAAGCTCTAATATAACAGCTTTGTTTCTAGCTTTCTTGGTACCAATAACCCCTACTGTAACCGATTTTATGTTTGTTCGCATTAATTGTAAAGTTTGCGAACTGTCTGCGACTTTATTCTGGTCCTTTGGAGTTACAATCACTGCATGTTTAGTTTCATTAGCCACAGATTTTGTCACATCCGAGTACGAAGCTTGGAAAAAGTAGGTTGAGGATCATAAACATTTCGTTCTGAAACAGCCTTTAAGTAGTCTAACGATTCTTTCACTTTACTTACGTGATCAAGAATAACTTCTTGCAACTTCTTAATGCTCCTTTTATCACCATTAACAATTTCAATTACACTATTTAAAGCATTTTCAGCAGCTCGATATTGACACAGTATTTCTTCTTCCCCGGCCATCTTGTAGTTTTTATATACACTATTTTAGTTCGTTTTCTTGTTTTACTGAACAGTTTTATTTGGGATATTTCTGAAAATCTGCAAATAAACATAAAACAGCCTTCTAAGTTTGTATTTTGATTTTCTTACAGCACAAGCTGGAGTCGTCGGAGAATAGTATCATGCCGACTGCGGTCATCAAGCAGGAACGGCCAGATGATTCGTGCGGGGCTCGATCCCTGGGCTCCATGCAGAAAGTGCCATCCCTAAGCGATCTTTCCGACCCGGAGAGTTCTCTAGGTAAGTGATATATCTGATAGTAGTTAATGTTGTAAACAACATATAGTGTAATTCAAGACTGAACAATTTTCCTAATTTAAATTTTGGATAGATTCTGCGGAGCGTGCGTTTAGAGATTATCTTTCATTAGTATGTCTCCATTATACAAGGCAATTCAGTTTAAGATCGGCCTTTAACTTGTATTACATACAACGAGGGACTTAAAGAGGTAATTTAGAGCACTTGTTAGCCTTGTATGTGTGTACACTTGGTTTCATATATAAGTTTTCTCAGCAGTCCCTTACATAGCAGCGAAGGGTGTGTGCCGAGCATTTTGCTTTCAACTGACCAAGTAGTGGCGTATGTTAGGATCTCAGGGAGTGAGATTTTAGGTGGAAATGACGGTTTTGGTTTTTGAGTTCCATCATATCAATATTCTGTAGAATCATATCGTCCAAATATTCTTCTCGGTCTACCATTTTTAAAAGCTCAGCGATATGTTTTAAGTTATCCGTGCGCTCCCTTTTACTTCCACTCGATTTCCCGTTGTGCATGTGGTTTTTTTCATTTGGGTTTGCACTATTGTGTATTAAATTTATTCCTTATCTTTTAGTTTTATTCCGATTTGTATGTAAATTTACATACGTATTCTCAAACGTACTATTTAAATTTTCAAATTTGGATTTTATGATGGCTTCATTCATTAGCTAACACAAAAATTAAACATTACTTCACTGCAAGTAGTAGCATCAACTTCAATCAAATACATAAACTTATTTTCACATTACACAAGTACCAGAAAATGTTACTTTCATACTTCTCTGAAAATGTGAAAATTGAAAATTGGAGTTTTTTCAGAGGAAAATATGAATGTTTTCGTTAATTCCAAACATTTAACTGTATTATCTGAGAAACTATTTGAATTCTAGAGTAGGGCTTCTGCACAGTCACTTTATTATTATTATTATTATTATTATTATTATTATTATTATTATTATTATTATTATTATTATTATTATTATTATTATTATTATTATTATTATTATTATTATTATTATTATTATTATTATTATTATTATTATTATTATTATTATTATTATTATTATTATTATTATTATTATTATTATTATTATTATTATTATTATTATTATTATTATTATTATTATTATTATTATTATTATTATTATTATTATTGTTGTTGTTGTTGTTGTTGTTGTTGTTGTTGTTGTTGTTATTATTATTGTTATTATTATTGTTATTGTTATTATTATTATTATTATTATTATTATTATTATTATTATTATTATTATTATTATTATTATTATTATTATTATTATTATTATTATTATTTTTATTATTATTATTATTTTTATTATTATTATTATTTTTATTATTATTATTATTTTTATTATTATTATTATTTTTATTATTATTATTATTATTATTATTATTATTATTATTATTATTATTATTATTATTATTATTATTCCTATTATTATTATTATTCCTATTATTATTATTATTATTATTATTATTCCTATTATTATTATTATTATTATTATTATTATTATTATTATTTATTATTATTATTATTCCTATTATTATTATTATTATTATTATTATTATTATTATTATTATTATTATTATTATTATTATTATTATTATTATTATTATTATTATTCCTATTATTATTATTATTCCTATTATTATTATTATTCCTATTATTATTATTATTATTATTATTATTATTATTATTATTATTATTATTATTATTATTATTATTATTATTACTACTATTATTATTGTTATTACTATTATTATTACTATTATTATTGTTATTATTATTACTATTATTTGTAATTTACGTCCTCAAACTTTAAGTCATATCGGGCGATGAATGAAATGGGTGAAATGAGGCTCAAATTAGCCCAGGGTCCATAGAGCTTAGAGCTACCCGACATTCGTCTTTCAGGATAAGGGAAAACCCCGTAAAAACCTTATCCATGTAACTCACCTTGACCGAGATTCGAACTCTGGACCTCTTGAACGTGTGGCAGACGTTCGCATCTACTCTACCGAGGCGGGCTTTCTTTATTTACTGATACTAAGTGTACCAATTTTAAAGTGAATAGCTAGGGGTAGTGATATTTAGCATTTTAAAATCAGAAATTTAGCATTTTGTAGCATTTATACATTCCAATTTAGCATTTTATAGCATTTTGAAAAAAGCTTATTTGAGTTAATTTTTAAATGATGAATATTAATATTATTCATATGAGATGTAAAACACATTTATGGAGAGTTATTAATGACAGTGAGTTAAAAGTGCATAAAGTGTCAATTTATTCTACGTTAATATAGGTAAAGAAATACACAGAAATATAGAACAAGCTGATACAGGCTAAATCATACTATATGACACAAAAAGATAAATCCATTGTGATTTTTTGTTGTTGTAATTTACGTCCTCCGACGTTAAGTCATCGGAATATGAATGAAATGGGTGAAGTGATGCTCAAATGAGTCCGGGGTCCATGGAGCTTAGAGCTACCCGACATTCGTCTATCAGGATAAGGGAAAACCCCGGAAAAACCTTATCCAGGTAACGCACCCTAACCGAGATTTGAACTCGGGACCTCCTTAACGTGGGGCAGACACGCTACCGAGTTGGGCATCCATTGTGATGTAAAACTAGCACAATAAAAAGAAATTGTACAAAATTGGCCTATGGCATAACACATAGTTTTATGATTCAGTAACGCTTTTGAATGAAAGCAGTGTACAGATTCTGTTCTGTCATTTGAGTTCTCATGTTACAATCAAACTATATTTACTGAAATAACTTTCAGCATCTACGATGTTGGTAGGACTCCAAATGCATTGCAGAGCAATGGTAGGCAATGGTGGAACAATAAGCTAATTTAGCGGGAAGGGTTGCTTTCCACATTCCAGAAGGTCACATCTGACTTCATCGCTCTCCAACGCGCAGAGAGCTACTCTGCCATAAACACCTTCGAGCTCGATTATTCGAAGTTCTTATATTTTATTTGAAATTTCAGAAACGTTTAATTGTTAGCCATATTTTCATTTCTCGTTTTGTCCAATGTTGTGTAGTCCACCATTTATCCCAAGAAGTTCATCTTTGAGGCATCATAATCATCATAATTACTATGTAAAATATGAAGTTATTAACAGTGAAGCAAACAAATATATAGAAATATAACAACTTGTATCTTAAAACTTCACTTACCTTATAAGAAATTATGATATTTTTCTTATAAGTTATCCGGGATCGCGATTTTATGTAAAACTTTTACATATCCTCAGCCGGAAACAAACAGCTTTGTTTCCGGCTGAGGATATGTAAAGGCTTTACATGAAATCGCGATCCCGGACAATTTATAAGAAAAATATAATCATTTCTTATAAGATAAGTGAAGTTTTAAGTCACAAATTGTTTTATTTGTATATATGATAATTACTGTTTATAATGTAGAACTCATATCCATACAGGAACACTGGTATCCATAAAACTTTGTAACCTATTACGTACTATTTATAATTATGCCATAAATATACTGAAATGTTTAATTTCTCTAAAGATGGTTTAGTGCTGTTATTGGTGATTACATGACCATATCATTGTATAGGCCGAAATAATGCAACAGCTTTACAACGAAATACTGAATTTCACCTCAGAATTGTCAAAAAGAAACAACAGCACATGCAGTGACCCGTGACCCTGGAGTGTGTTTGTGATTGATTTGCTAGCAAGAAGGTTAAATTTCTTTCTGCAAATTTCAAGTTTCCCTACGTGAAATCAGTCGTTTACAACTTAACACAAACACAGACAAGATACACCTGGATATTCAGCAGAGTTAATATGGAATTTTTTCATTTGCTGTACGTATTTCTTTTACCTCCTACTCACTCTCCATTTGCGATTAGTTATTTACGAAATATTAAATATATTTTTGTGATTTATTTAGAGATCATAAAACTAATCAAATCATCGGAAAATGAGTAATGCGGTACATTTTGATCGCCACAACATATATGAATTTTAAAGTAAATTTACACACTAAACGTTCAATCTTAAAAAGTCCAATAATCTAGAAATTCAAAACTTAACCGAAACATTTGGTGTGTTAACGTAACACAGGGTGCGATAGTCCATATAGGGCCAGGACCTGCCAACCCGACTGCCGGCCTCACGCCCACATACGCAAGGTAGAGCTGCGCGATTATTCAACCGTTACGAGGAGGAGATGTGGTCAGCATCTCGACATCCCCCTTCTGTGAATATTCTGTGAATAAGCTCTTCTGTGAATATTCTGGAACTGCGCACATAAAATACGATATCACTTCATGCATGAAGATGTAAACAGATACGTACACCTCTTACATGTGAAAGCCCATAGAGTGGCTCCCGAACTTGAGTTTTGCCCGCCTCAATAGCGTAGATAGTAGCGTGTCTGCCTCACGTTCAAGAGGTCCCAGTTCGAAACTCAGTCAGGGTGAGTTATCAGGATAAGGGTTTTTTTTTTCCTGAAAGACGAATGGCGGATAACTCTAAGCTCTATGTACCCTGTGCTCATCTGAGCATCATTTCACTCATTTTCATTGATCGTCCGATATGACTTGACGTTGGAGGACGTAAATTAACAAGCAAACATGAGGTGATTATAAATGGAGACGAGCTTACAAGATGGGCTGGTTCAATATGCTTCAACTCCACCTTCCTCTTAAGCTTATCTTAGTAGTAGATTAGGAAAAATGGTTATTTTAATACTTTCTAGTTATAAAGGTGAACTGTGCACTCCTACGTAAATTTACTTTAACTTTCCCCACTATCAGTGAAGCCGGCAAAACGCTAGATTTTTTTTTTTTTTCACAGTAACTTTCTGTTAATGTATTAAGATCCTCAAGTTTCATTTGTACGAGTTCAATAGTTTTTAATTAGCTCTGTATAGCAGCGTGAGTGCACAGTGCGGCTAAAATGGCAGGAAACTGCTTTTCACGTTTGCTATGAACTTTTTTTTTTTTTTAATTTGTCATCCAACGTTGTCATATCGGAACGATGAATGAATTGGGTGAAATGATGCTCAAATGGATCCAGAGTTCATAGAGCTTACAGTTACCCAAAAGTCTTCTTTCAGTATAAGGGAAACCCCCGGAAAAAACCTATCCAGGTAAGTCACCCTGTCAGGGATTCGAACTCGGGACCTCTTGAACGTAAGGCAAACACGCTACCGAGACGGGCAGTGAATCTCTGTGCTAAGTATAGTCCATCGCAACTACGGTCTTCAAAACAGTTAAGCCAAAACCATCTCTTATTACGTGATTTACTGCACGTAGGGAAGAAATTCTGATCTCAGATTGGCTAAATTTAGATATGAATCGATTCCTATTGGATGGAACCGAAGTAGCAACGAACTCTACTCCAGCCAATGAAGGAAAAAGGTGATGTGGAGCTAACAGTTGGCCAACACATACATTTAAGGTTACAAAGTTTTGTTTTATAAAAATTGAAAATGGGACATTTTTGTTGAAAACCGGCTGTGGTTTGATCCTTAGCATTCCTTACTTCAATTTGAAGGTAAATCATCTTGTTGAAGCTCTAAAATGACAGTTTATGAGTGAATTGTTTTGTAGATATTTAGTCAGGCTACCGGGTGTAAGTGTTTTTTCTTTTTAATTTGCTTTTCTTACATTTTCTTAGTCACTTTTATGCTTGCTTTTGGCCTCCCCTCCCCTGCATTCTTATTTTCCTTTTCTACGCTTAGAAGTCATATATAGTCAGTGATGTGAAAATAAAACGCAAATGAATGGAGCTGATGATACAATATCCTGAAAGATTGAAAGCAAGAATAAAACGAATTAAATTAGGAAGAGGACTTAAAAAGAAACATTATAGGTACATAGTTCCAGTCCACCACGATTGAATGCTAAGACAGAAAACACTCTCAAAAAGTAAAGTTTCAGTAAATTGAAATTTAATAAGCTTTTAAAAGTTAACACCTGGTTTAATTTCAAGCTTCGGAAATATGTACGATATCTCCGTAACATCACCCTAATGCATCTCTTTTTCTCCCTCTTCTTATGTTTGATGTAATTTTCTTTTAAATACTTGTGTTCTTTTACTTCATTTGTTTTTATATTGTTTTTTGTCTTCGAACGTGGTGTTAAATGGAGTTTATTGTTGTGCATGTTTGTTTACGCGTCCTTTTCGCTGTGAGACGCACGCCTACCTACCTATTTAGTACTCCTCTCTCTCTCCCTCTCTCTCTCTCTCTCTCTCTCTCTCTCTTTCTCCTTCTCTCCTTCTCTCCCTGAGCAGACCGTGACCGCCCTCCCTGGCTGTTAATGAGGATGCTGGTTATTATTCTATTAAGAGAGCAGCTAACATACATCATTCCCTCTGCCTCTTTCACCTTGTGACCACTCGTTCTCTTCGTATGCACTCTTTGTAACCCACTTCCCATCACATCTGATTGTGGATTAAATTTAAAGAAAGACTTTTGTTCCTTGGTTTCTGAAATTTATGATTTATGAGCTTTTGATGGCACATCATGCATGCGGTATCCCGCTAAATGATGGGTTCCTCCCTTTCTGCGCTCTCTCTTCCCCTTCCTGCACTCTCTCTTACTCTTTCCTCCCCCTCTTCCCTCCTCGAAGCTATAGTACTATATTTGCTACTCGTCAGCTATCTAGTCAAGGATCGAAACAAAATCTTATATGTCTCACTTGCATGGCTTTCTCTACTCATTACAACTGTAAGCCTGCCTCACGCTCAGGAGGTCCCGAGTTCGAATCTTGGTCAGGGTGAGTTATCTGGATAAGGTTTTTTCTGGGTTTTGTCTTATCCTGATAGATGCATGTTGGATAACTCTAACGTCTATGCACCCAGGGCTCATTTGAGCATTATTTCACCCATTTCATTCTGACTTAAATAATGTTGGAGGATGCTAATTAAAAAAAGAACTTCGAATAATCTCTTACAAGTAGATACCGTAGGAGGTATAGTATTGGTAACAAACTAATTTTCTATTCATCTTACGTCGGTGCGGGTGGCTCTGGTGGTTAGGCGCTGGCGTACTGTTCCCAAGGTCGTGGGTTCAAAGTCGACCCAGACCGGTGGTCTTTAAGTGTGCTTAAAAGAATTGGTTTTTCTTTTTAGGTCAGTAAAACGGAGTGTCAAGTCGACAACAAAAATTATGTTCGATACCTGCTGCTTTTAGCTTTTAATCGAGGTGCTAAAGCCACAGATGCTGCTCTCCAACGCTCCAAGATGCTGTGCTGCCGACTTTACACCGATTTTATTAATCTGAAAATAAAAAACCGTATATAAGCATAGAAAAATTAAGCAGAGTAATTTGAGGGCACATAATGAGATATCGAATAATTGGCATTGGCAAAATGTTCTATTTTACACGTAAAGCTTTCACTTTAAAAAACGCCAGAACTCTTGGGCAAACATTACTTCAGCCGTCATCTAAAGGAGACAAACAAATGCATATAGAAGAATAAAATACGAAATGGGAAGAAGGAACGGAAAACGCAGGAATAACGCAAACGAAGCTGCGAATCCTCCTAGGCTATAATGAAAAACGCAACATTTGGAAGACATAATTCAGCTGTGCGTGGCATGAATAGTGCAGCGAACTGAAATGAATGTAGGAGTGAACAACAGCATAAAGGCAAGTTAACGTCATTTCTCCTACATGATGTTGATAAAAGTGTTAGTTGGAATTGGGATGATATCACTTTGTCGGCTTACAGATTTCCGCCTTAGATTCTCGTTCTTGGAGAGAATGGCCAAGAACACTAACGAGATGGGTAATATGCACTTGAAACATTTGTTTTGGATAAATAATCTATGTTCACTTGGTACATGAGATTATAATATACTTTTTCTGACCAGTTTCATTTACAAACCTTTAAATATCACGAACACGTTCCGGATTTTGTTGATCTAAAGAATATTAAAAGCCACCTTAAAATGACGACTTTATGGTCTTAACATATATTAAGAGTAACTTAAAATAACAGAAAAAATGACTTAGTACCTTCATTTGTTGATCTTCTGAAACATTTGACTTTTCACTGAATGCTAAATTACAATTTATAAAACGCCTTTTGTAAGTTTTCAAATTTGGACTGTCTTTTGTAAACTAATACAGACCTATAGATTGAGAAGTTTCTGTCAATATCAACAGAAAGCATCAAATATTTCAAGTTTTCAGCTTTTTTCATGGAGGAAAATACTTCTTACCTAACAGTAAACCGAGTGGGATAGCTCAGGTGGTTTCGCCTGTGACCCGCATTCGTGAGGCCCGGGTTCGAATCTAGAGGCCGACCTACCTGACCCATGCTTTTTAGAGGGTTTACTCGGGTCGCCAGTGGAATGCTGGGTGGGTTAGCTACATCCCCCGAATTTCATATCCCTCCATTTCATCTCCATTATCATTTCAGATCATCTCTCCTCTGGTGGTCTCTTTCAGGGTAGAAGTGTCCACGGGTGTCTCGACGCTGACGTGATTCCTTGGGTCACCGCCCCTCTGTTTCCTCTCGCCTCATCGTTCCCTCCGAGAATGCACCACTTGGGGCGTAGGTACAACAAACCGTAGGTTTCAGTGCCGAATCCCGTCCGCAAATCCTACCTGACTACTGCACAATGTATCATATCTACGGTTCTTGTTAAACTTGTTTTCTGTTTTAGAAAAGATAAGTTTCTCCACTTTACTTCCACATGGCTTAAGATTTTACCTGTAGCTGTTTGCAGCCATTCTATTTTATTTTCAATTTCAAAGAAGTACTGTTTTTACTTTCGGCATGATGAAATGTAAACATCACCTCAACCACTAGTTTCTGCTCTCTGAAGACTGCATTGGAACAGTAGGCGTGGCGCGACTCTGAAAAGTACGTTCCTTTATTAAAGGGCAAATGAAATGTGTAGTGTTTAACGCCCGCTTTTACTACATACGGCACCGCAGGTGTTGACACTGATAATACATGAGATGAAGATGGAGCACCGGTGGAATGAGATGGCAGGGGAAACCGGAAATCCCGGAGAAAACCCGCCCCAGCGTCGTGTTGTCCACCACAAATCTCACTTTGCGGTCGCCTGGGATCGAACCCAGGCCTTTAAAGGGCAGTCTGCCCTAGTGTAAACCGTATAGTTGAACGAGTCTGCATAAATGTTTAACAAAATATGAACAAAGTGCCAATATTCTAAAGTATTTCCTATAATTTGTTTGTTTTGAGGTTCTGAAATGCGATTCTACTAATATAAGAATAAAGCAACCAATCACAGAAAAAAGACGAAAACCTGGATTTATTCCTTAAAATGAGCCCTATTGTCAAATAAAAGTATAAAAATTGCCTTTAAAGTTGGTTTAATTCACTCAAAATGTTATGAGTAGGGCCCGGAAGTTTATCCAAAAATTCGTGAAGTAAGTTGTGCACGAGGTATAGACAGTCACGTGAGTTAGTCATCAACTGGGGTAGGCCGCGCCTTGGTTCAGTGGTTAGACCACTTGGCTCTCACCAAGGCGGCCCGGGTTCGATCCCAGGCGACCGCAAATTGAGATTTGTGGCGGACAACACGGCGATGGGCGGGTTTTCTCCGGGACCTCCGGTTTCCCCCGCCATCTCATTCCACCTGTGCTCCATCTTCATCTCATATATCATCAGTGTCACCGTCTGCGGTGCCGTATGTAGTAAAAGCGGACGTTAAACACTACACATTTCATTTCATCAACTGGGGCTGTTGGTAAATAAAGCAAAAGAGAGGGAAATGTGCCTTCAGCGACTAACGTTAATGCAGACATGTACATGTTTTTGTCGTGATCTGTGCAGCTGGGAGCAAATATCCCCTTCTGGAAGGTAGAAAATAATTGTTTCAAGCAGGTTTTAGAAAAATACACAGGAAAAATATTCCCATTCCATGTCCGACAACAGAATATGGATTTCCATAGACGAAACGACAGAGTGTATGGGGAAGGGCTGTAGCGCATGTAATTGTTGGTACACTGAGACATATGCGCAGACATAATGTAGTACTGCCGTGATAGGGGTCCCGGGGTCGATTCCCGACGATGGAGTGGTGATTTTTCTCCAACCAAGATAATTCCTCATCTATCCCAGAGTCTGGAATTATGAATGAGAGTGAGAATGTGTGCGTGATCTAATAATTAAAGCTCAACGAATACGAGTTAACACCTTCGATATGTTCCAAAGGAGAACGGCCGCCGATATGACCGTTGCAGTTAAAGTAGTATAATGTAGTACTGTCACAACGAATTAGCTTTTCATTTACTGTGCACATTGTAAATATTGATGATTCGTTTGTGTATAAATATATGGAAAATATAAGTTTGTTTTGTGTAATTTATGAATAAATGTGCAATATGTTCTATAACAATATGTCTGTCGTGTGACTACGTTTGATAGATTATCGTTAGCCGTGACCTTGGTTATATGAGTACATGCGCTACTGCATGGCACTCAGCCCCTCCCCTATGTTTACCAGACGCAGATAGCATATAACCCCGTCGCTACTAACAGGGCTAAACTTCCGGGCCCTACTTATGAGCCACATAATATATTTTGCACGTAGTATCGCCCTAACATCGTTAGAACAAATGCATGATCATTCAAATCCGCACACCAATCATGAATATTTAAGAGGTTGTATCAGCCTTTATTTATCACTGTGGTACATAAATTAATTTGTTAGATTCTTAAGCTGCAAATCCCTAAAGGTTGGCTTAGAAAAAATGAGAGAGTCCGTCTCAGTTTGAGAAATTGGCTTTAAGGTGAAGGAGAGGTATGGAGATATGTTAGGGAGAGAAAGGGGAGAGTGAAGAATCTCCCACTAACCCATTAATGTTTGCGATGTTGGAGTTTATGCTAGTAAATAAATGAATATAACCCTTAACTCTGTTTTTCTACCTCTCTCTTGAGTTTTTAAGAAATTGCTCATATCATATAATGACCTTTAGACACACATATTCCTTGTTAAGTGTGGGATGTTGAAACTCATGCATTGTCAAAAACCCATAGGTCGTTTATCTCGATCAACATTCTGCCTCACATTCAAGAGGTCCCGAGATCGAATCTCGGCCAGGGTGAATTATCTGGATAAGGTTTTTCCGGGGTTTTCCCTTATCTTGAAAGATGAATGTTGACTTAAGCTAGCTCTATGGACCCTGGGGCCATTTGAACATCATTTCACCCATTTAATTGATTCCTGCCGGCCCTCGTAGTCATGGTCGCTAGAGCGTATGCCTCTGGGTTCCGCCGCTTAGAGGGTCGCGGGTTCGAGTCCCGACTTGGGCATGGATGTTTATGCGTATAGTATATATGTGTAAAAAGTACAGAAAACAAACAGTAATTAAACGGAAACAATAAAAAACGGTAAAATAAGAAAAATAAAAATATAGTTATATCTATATGTGTGTAAATATATAGATATATATTTTTACATATTATTCAATAAAATAAAAAAGTGCAAATAAGAGCTGAAGTTTACCTTCACGCAAGTTCGGATAGTGAATTGGATTGCCGATAAAAGTAATGACGAATATTCCTCATGGCTAAGAATTCTCGCCCACAAATGAAAAGCTTTACAATGCAGAGCGTGTATCAAAAGGCAGATATAGCCTTGCATTAAATTTATGAGACGAAAAGCCGACAGTGGCCGCCGCATCTACAGTATCTTTATCAGCAGTGGTGCGACAACGACTCGTAGTTCCCTAGCGGCGTTTTTGAAACGGACAAACCGACACTAATACAACCATTGAATTAACGGTACTTTGGTCTTGTGTAATATATCAAAGGCTGCCTTTGTCAGTTGACATGGGATGCTGAAAGCATTTGGAGAGTTAATCATGGTGTGTGGCGAATAAAATTCTTTTATCTTAGGATTCAGAAAGTATAGAACTGTCACCAAGTTGCAAAGTTATTGGGTCTGTATTACTATTAGTAAGTCTATATCCTTCGTGCAGAAGGGCCCATGTTCAGGGGGCTCGTGTATGCAATGGTGGAATGCCACCAACACTTGTTGCCACCTTTTTATTTTAGTAGCACTTATTCCTAAAAATTGCCAAAGCCATGCTGAGAGCACTCCTAAACATCGTACTCTCGGAAGAGCTTAGTGTGTATTTTATTTCGATTTATTTCGTTCACCATTATCTACAACATAATATCCTCCTGCACCGTATCATCATTCTTTGGTTCCCTGCCACAGAATGAGGCCTGGGATCGATCCCACCCCTGGGGGTGCGGATTTTAAATCCCGGGTGTAGGACCGTACCCACTCAGCATCTTGAGGGAATTAAGGAGCTTGCCATAGGTAAGCGGCCCTGGTCAAGAAAGCCAACTTTCCGGCTGGGGAATGCCGAGATGCTGACCGCATCTCCTCCCCGTATCGGTTGGATGATCGCCCATCTCTACCTTACGTATGTGGGCATGAGGCCGGCTGTCGGGTTGGCAGGACTTGGCCATATATGGGCTGCCATGGGTTATTATTTACAAGATGGTATCACCACGGTTATTGTCATAAGCTGAACTGCAAGTTCTGGATGGATCTTGAAATCCTGAACACAGTAAATCTGTCCTGTAGGTTGGTACAGGTAATCAGTGTATATATGTCACATGGCCGTTGTATAGTCGCATTTCTCTGCCATTTGCTTAAGATTGAGTAAGGTTGTGAAACTTGGAAACTACACTCTTCAGTCAGAAATCTGCAATCAATTATGACCTGCCATTAACACACTAATTCCGGCTGGGGGATGTCGAGATTCTGACCACATCTCCTCCCCGTATCGGTTGAATGATCGCCCATCTCTACCTTCCGTATGTGGGCATGAGGCCGGCAGTTGGGTTGGCAGGCCTTGGCCCTATATGGGCTGTCGCGCCATGGGTTATTATTTACAAGATGGTATCAACACGGTTATTCTGTGGTACACTGGGTTAACAGATGGCCCGGGTTCCGTGGTTACAGTCTGTTTCATTCCTGCATACTCATAAGGTGAACTGCAAGTTCTGGATGGATCTTGGAATCTTGAACACAGTAAATCTGTCCTGTAGGTTGATACAGGTAATCAGTGTATATATCTGTCACATGGCCGTTGCATAGTCGCATTTCTGTGCCATTTGCACTCTTCAGTCAGAAATCTGCAAACCATTATTACCTACCATTAACACACTAATGCCGGCTGGGGGATGTCGAGATACTGACCACATCTCCTCCCCGTATCGGTTGAATAATCGCGCAGCTTTACCTTGCGTATGTGAGCGTGAGGCCGGCAGTCGGGTTGGCAGGTCCTGGCACTATATGGACTATCGCACCCTGGGTTACGTTAACACACCAAATGTTTCTGTTAAATTTTGAATTTCTAGATTATTGGATTTTTTAAGATTGAACGTTTAGTGTGTAAATTTACTTTAAAATTCATATATGCTGTGGCGATCAAAATGTACCGCATTACTCATTTTCAGATGATTTGATTAGTTTTATGATTTTTAAATAAATCACAAAAATATATTTAATATTTCGTATATAACTAGTCGCAAATGGAGAGTGAGTATGAGGTAAAAGAAATACGTACAGCAAATGATAAAATTCCATATTAACTCTGCTGAATATCCAGGTGTATCTTGTCTGTTTTTGTGTTAAGTTGTAAACGACTGATTTCACGAAGGGAAACTTGAAATTTGCAGAAAGACATTTAACCCTCTTGCTAGCAAATCAATCACAAACACACCCCTCTGTCACGGGTCACTGCATGTGCTGTTTCTTTTTGACATTTTTGAGGTGAAGTTCAGTATTTCGTTGTAAAGCTGTTGCATTATTTCGGCCTATACAATGATATGGTCATGTAGTCACCAATAACAGCACTAAACCATCTTTAGAGAAATTAAACATTTCAGTATATTTATGGCATAATTATAAATAGTACGTAATAGGTTACAAAGTTTTATGGATACCAGTGTTCCTGTATGGATATGAGTTCTACATTATAAACAGTAATTATCATATATACAAATAAAACAATTTGTGACTTAAAACTTCACTTATCTTATAAGAAATGATGATATTTTTCTCATAAATTGCCGGGGATCGCGATTTCATGTAAAGCTTTTACATATCCTCAGCCGGAAACAAAGCTGCCGTCATTGTTTGTTTCCGGCTGAGGATATGTAAAAGTTTTACATGAAATCGCGATCCCGGACAATTTATAAGAAAAATATCATTTCTTATAAGATAAGCAAAGTTTTAAGATACAAGTTGTTATATTTGTATATATTTGTTTGCTTCACTGTTAATAGCTTCATATTTTACATAGTAATTATGATGATTATGATGCCTCAAAGATGAACTTCTTGGGATAAATGGTGGACTACACAACTTTGGACAAAACGAGAAATGAAATTATGGCTAACAATTAAACGTTTCTAAAATTTCAAATAAAATATAAGAACTTCGAATAATCGATCTCGAAGGTGTTTATGGCAGAGTAGCTCTCTGCGCGTTGGAGAACGATAAAGTCAGATGTGACCTGTTAATGGATTAAAGCTTCACGGGTGATCCTTAGTTCCTGAAGAAGGGCATGAAGCTTAGAATGGCCGGAAGCTCGATAATTACTTTGACATCTGATCACCCGTGAAGCTTTAATCAGTAACGTTCGCCGTGAAAGCTAAGTTTTACGACCCGTTAAATGATTGAAGGAAATCAATCAGTGGTCTAATCCATAAAAACTGATGAGGTTTTAATCTTTGGAGAATATTTGCGTCTTGGAAAATACGAAAACACCTCAGTTAATCTGGACCGGGTTATGCGTACCGGGTTTTTTCGGAAGAAATTCGTAAAGGCTCAGAAAAGCTGTTAGGTTACGCAAGATTTAGTCGACAGACACCTTGACCAGGTGGCACGTGTTGGCATGGGGACTGCGCACAATCTTATGCTAATGCAAAATACGTTCAAGCTTGTATGCCGCATAAAATACTGCATTCATTTGTCTCTCAGGTCAAACTTCGCATGCCCTTGTCTGTTCTTAACCATCGATAAAAATGTCGTTCTTCAAACTTTTGCGCTGGCAGCATCTGTTTACCATAAATTGTCTTTGTGAAGCATTTACGTAACTCTACTCGCTCTTCTACGGAGTATTGTTACAAAAATGTATTCTTCTACTTCTTTCTATCAGTGATTAACTTTCATTGTACATGTCGTTGTAGATTTTAGGATATAAAGACTCTAGCGATAGTCCGATTTAAAAAAAAAATCGAGTCCTATATAGTCACATTGAAAATTCCTTTATCCTTGCATGGCCATGACAAACATCGAAGAGCGACTTGCCACTTGGAAAAAACGTATAAACACCTTGAAAATTGAAGCCAATTATAAAGAATATATCGGAAATTGCTAACGATAAAAGCAACGACAATATGCCCTTTAACGAGCTGAATATTTTTGTTTGCACCTTACAGTTTATCAGTTGTACAAAAGTTACTCAGAATAAAGATATTTCCCAGACATTCTCAGATATATAATTTAATATAATATATAATTCCCATAAATGTATATATATAATTCCCAGAATTCCCATTCTTCACAGATATTCCCAGAAAATTCAATTTCTGCATTTTATTTGTGATCCAAATGTTTTAGGTAGGTACATGGTATTTAATAAAAATCATTATTCATTTTTAAGAGAGTAAAAGTAACAAAATGGGTAGTTTGGTCTGCAGAGATATTTAGTTTGAAGGTGCTGAAATTAAGTATCAATTTTTTCGCAACGTTTTGTTTTTGAGTTACGCGTTTACACACACACACACACACACACACACACACACACACACACACACACACACACACACACACACACATGGGCGCGCACGCACACACAATTTCGTGCGAAGGGCTCTATGTCCTGCATAATTAGTCGTGTAAATATTGCAAATATAAGGTGTTTTAATCTAAATCGCGAGAACCGTTATTTTTTTGAGAGAGTAAGAAATAATCACCGCGCCATGGCTGAGTGGTTAGACAATTTGTGTCTCACCAAGGTGGCCCGGGTTCTATCCCAGCCGACCGCAAAGTGAGATTTGTGGAGGACAACATGTCGCTGGAACGGGTTTTCTCCGGGTCCTCCGGTTTCCCCCGTCAGCATACCGCCAATTGTTCCAACATCATCTTTCTGTATCATTCATCTCGCCCTCATATATATCATCCACTTCCTTCAACTTCACACCAGACATTGGGCTGATCACCCATCCTGGTTCTCTATCTGATCCAAAGCTACGGTTCCTCAGACCCGCCTTAATGGTGTCGAGGAACAAGAATCCCCTTAACACCACGATCTTAATACAACTAGGGAAGTTAAAGAAGAAGAAGAAGAAGAAGAAGAAGAAGAAGAAGAAGAAGAAGAAGAAGAAGAAGAAGAAGAAGAAGAAGAAGAAATAACGAAACACTGTCAATATAAATCGCAGTTTGAAATATGCTGCATTTAAATGCAATAGTTTATCAGACTCTTCGTTTTTTGACTTAACTTGGCTCACGCAGGTGCTCGGACCTTTCTCTAGAATACTGTACTTAAAAAAAAGTCTATAATCCAGTTTATAATTGAGATTGACATCGCAACTAAGATATTAACAGCAGTTAAGCGAAACCACCACCTATCACGTGATCTTCCTCATGTCAGGAATATATTTTATGTCTGTTTTTGGAAGTTAGATATGAATCAATTCCTACTGGATGGAAGCGAAGTAACAACAAACTCTACGCCCGCCTCGGTAGCGTAGATGGTAGCGTGTCTGCCTCACGTTCAAGAGATCCCGAGTTCGAATCTCGATTAGGATGAGTTAGCTGGATAAAGTTTTTTCCGGGGTTTTTCCTTATCCTGAAAGACGAATGTCGGATAGCTCTAAGCTCTATGGACCCCGGACTCATTTGAGCATCATTTCACCAACTTCATTCATCGTCCGATATGACTTAACGTTGGAGGACGTAAATTACGGGGGGAGGAGAGAGAGAGAAAGAGAGAGAGAAACTCTACTCCAGCCAACGAAGGATGCGTTTATGCTGACCTAAAATCACTTTTAACAAATCAGGTTGTTGGGAACCGTACGCGTTTTGCTGCGGCAGGCTACAAAGTGTGTGCGTTCCCGGAATCTGTGCAAATGAAAGAGCAACAGAATTCCTCGACATGACAAGTGTGCCGGTGTTCACTTTTCACGCCTCTGTAAAATGGCCAGGCCTGGGTATAATTTGTTAATGAGACATTTGTAATTAGGGGTATGGCCAGTAGCATGCAAAGTGAAGCGTGTGCCGGGATAAGAAATATGGCCGACAATCACGCGACTTCTACTTAGTTGAGAGCGATTATCTGGCTCGTTTACTACTTATTGAGTTCGTGGTTCCTAGACATTGTCCTTTGTTTTGACAATTAGCCTTTATAGCCTACTTTCTTTTATGGTAAGTCGTCATAAAGAAGAGGGAGGAAGAAATCTTGTATTTTGCTAGAGAAAATTGCATTTTCTTTGACCTTCTTTAGTGCTTTATGAGTTCCGCGATCCACATTTCACTAAACTGATATGACACATTCACACGACTCTTAACAATAAAAAGACATCGCATGTTACTTGCTATACTCTTCAATTAAAAAGTAAGTTACGCTACGATATATTTGTTACCTATGAAGGGTTCTACAAGAAGTGCATAGTTATGGCGCTTGCAACATACGGGAACAGTATTCAAATGTTCATGGTAACGGGCTGTGGCGGTGGAAAAAATGAAAGAGTGGAAATCATAAAATGTATGTTAGGTGATGCTTTGGAGAACTTTGTACTTGTGACACGGGATACTTGTAAAATTACTAACACTGCCAAACATTTTCTCACACAAATTGTGTTTTGATGAGATCTATGTTTGCTGTAATAAGTTTTTATCCATAGTATAAGGCTTTCCAGTAATACTAGTGCACACAACATATTATTTAATTAAAAAGTACTTCATATAAAAACTGAATATATTAGGCATGCAAATACGTATTAAACACAATGTACTTTAATCAAGATCACCAGTCAATTTTCCATGTAAAGCGAAGTTTGGAGAAGGCAGATTTTATTATTTACCTTCGCGTCATATTTCAGGAAGATGTTGAACTTGAACACCAACCCGGGACTTCCGGAATACGAGCCATTTTTTTCGGTTGTAACGTTTCTTTGCTGGTTTTCTACTATATAAAACGATTATTATTATTATTATTATTATTATTATTATTATTATTATTATTATTATTATTATTATTATTATTATTATTATTATTATTATTATTATTATTATTATTATTATTATTATTATTATTATTATTATTATTATTATTATTATTATTATTATTATTATTATTATTATTATTATTATTATTATTATTATTATTATTATTATTATTATTATTATTATTATTATTATTATTATTATTATTATTATTATTATTATTATTATTATTATTATTATTATTATTATTATTATTATTATTATTATTATTATTATTATTATTATTATTATTATTATTATTATTATTATTATTATTATTATTATTATTATTATTATTATTATTATTATTATTATTATTATTTTACTTTCTCTACAGCATACCTATAATATTTAGAGGTAGTATGTTTAGTGCTTCCAACAATTGGATATAGAAATTTTCATCGGAAATACGTGCTTTCAGCTTAATTGAATTAAAATGAAACCTTCTGAAAAAGGGAAAAGCCTTCCGTTTGTGAGTGGGTGTGGGTGTGCGTGCGGACAAAGGAGAGTGAGAGTTATATTACGAAATTGATTGCTGGCCTGTTCAAGGTATTACGTTATCTGACCCTTTCAAAATTAAAAAAAAGGTACAAATTAGCACAAGTGTCGTTGGTTTCTCTTTGTTCATATGTCTTTTGCTGTATGACAAGCGCAGCCAACAATAAAAGAGAGTGGGTTCTATAAAGAACAAAGCAGTTCTTTATCAGTTTTTGTTTTCGTAAACTCTGTGTTATAAAATGATTTGCGTTTTGTAATTAGTAACGAATTAAACCGTATACAAATATTCTGCTTAATTTCAGAGTGACTCCTAATAAACATACTATACACTTATAAATACGTAAAATATGAAGCTATTAACAATGAAGCAAACAAATATATAGAAATATAACAATTTGTAACTTAAAACTTCACTTATCTTATAAGAAATTATCATTTTGTTATAAATTGTACGGGATCGCGATTTCATGTAAAACTTTTACATATCCTCAGCCGGAAACAAAGCTGTTGTCATCGTTATGCACGCTAGATAATAATTATATGTTCTTATTAGTACTACAAAAATCTGAAAATGAAACAAATTTAAAAACATAATCGACTGTCGGTATTTCAAAATTCATTACGCGATGTTTGTTCTTTAAAATAAATATATTTTCCCAAACCATTAAATCTATCGGACAATTTAATCGTTTTAATAATTTAACTTCTGGATTTATTTCATGGTTAAATGACCAAAAAAGATCTACTATGGCCGATTTATCAGTCTGTTTATACTTAATGTTACGAAAATGTTCTTTCATTGTGGTTTCTAAATTACGTTTTGTTCTTCCAATATAAACTTTATCACAATCGAAACAATTAAACTGATAAATACCATATTTTTTATTATTAAGGATTTTATCTTTTTCAGAGAAATGCAATAAATTTGTAATACTTTATTTATTTTGAGGAACTAAAATTATACCAAATTCTTTAAACAAAATTTGAAAATGTTTATTAACCCAAGGATGGTAAGTAACTTTTTAAAAATTATAATCGTCTTTTATTTTTTAAGGGTAGAAATATCATTAACAGTTTTTTGATATTTGAATTTTTCAATTTTCTATTTATAAAGTCTCTATTAAATTCATCTTTATTCAGGGGTATATTCATTAATCTATAACTCAAACTATTAAAACAGCAAATTTATGTGAAAAAGGATTAAAACTGTTATTTTTATGTAATTATCAATATGAGTAGACTTCCTATCAATACCAAAGTTTAATTTATTATTATTTCTTATTATCTATAGATCTAGAAAAGGAAGAAATCCATTAATTTCAGTCTCTAATCTAAATTTTATAGCTTTATCTTACAAATTTAGTAATTTTAAAGCATCGTTTATGAGTTTATCAGGAACAATTGCAAAAATATCATCAACATATCTATACCAAACTTTAAATATTAACATTTACGAGTTTTTTTTTTTTCGAAATGCAAGTCACTAAAGCATTCCCTTTAACTTTTAAAGTATTCCCTTTAATTTTTAATTTTTAAACAGCTTTGTTTCCGGCTGAGGATATGTAAAGGTTTTACATGAAATCGCGATCCTGGACAATTTATAGCAAAATCATCATTTCTTATAAGATAAGTGAAGTTTTAAGTTATAAATTGTTACATTTGTATATATGGTATCCACTTTTTCCGGCATAATCCATTCGGATAAAGATCTGTTTTGTACATTTTTATCTGTACCTAAACCAGTGGCGTGTGGTAACAATCTATGGTATGAAAGCAATAACATTGCTTGTGGCCAACCAAATAACTGGGCTCTACTTCTACAGCCTGTTAGCCATTCTACACCATAAATATCTATATTAAATTATGGCTCTGAGTTTTGATTTTTGTTTTGATAATCTCTATGCTGAAGTTTGTCTGACTTTTTCCACATTTCTTTATTCTTTTCTAAAGTAAATGAAGAGAAACCTAGATTCATAAATATCACACACAGCACAGCACCCTTCCTTCACTCACATGTTTCACTGCTACCACTTCAATTTCAAAATTATTATAGCTGCCATTCCTGGTTACCAAAACATGTGTAACTCTGCATTTAGAAATGAAACTTGTCAAACATTTAATTAATAATATTTGCTATATTCTGTAATTTTAAAGTGCTATTATTATTTATAAAGAAAAACTGACTTGATCTGCTTTCCTAACCTCTAACAAAGAGTAACATTGATTACCCTCAGGGATAATAAGCAAGAAATGCATTGCTTCCGCAAAACAGATTATATCGACGATGAATTTAAATATCGACCATCAGCAAACACTGTCTGCCATCTGTTGGGACTCGAAAAAACTACTTGCAGAAGTGTCTTCTGTGTATAAATTCCCGCGCGCTGTTTGACAATTGTATTGTTACCTAAACAGCTGAAGCTTGGCTTTCTTTACTTCCAAGGAATACACGCCTCTGACCTAAACATTACTGGACTGATGTTCCTTCCTCTTAGTGTGTTGATCGATAAAATAATTTTGTTTTTATATTACAACAGTTTAATCTTTGCAGTTTCAAAAAAAAAAAAAAAAAAAAAAAAAAAAAATTGTCCAAATGCACATTTAAACGCTTTTTTTTTCAATGTGTTACGTAGTGTTAATATTAGATAATGTATGATGATGAATCTGATCTGATCTGATGATGAATCGTTTTTAAATACAAAGTTTCATAAAGTACTAGGTATTGACATATTTTATAACGTAAGTAATTTTTGCTTAATTGAAGCTTTAAGTTTTAATTTTTGTTTTCAACGTGTATTCCTGTTAATCATTTTTTTCAGTAATTTTGTTTTTATTTGAAACAGAAATTTTAAAATTTAAGTCATTTGATAAAATCATAAAAGACAAGGTTGTTCATTTACGTCTTCTTGGTGATAATTGAATAACTAATTTCTGTTCATTAAACAACCATCTTTGTTTCGTTTTGTAATTTCTGTGCTGTCTTTTTGTTTGCCGTGCATCTCAAAGCAAGTGGGCAATTAAATAGAAGCACATCGCGAGTTGTTGAGTGTGCCTTAAGAGTTTACAGATCCTTTTTAGTAACGTGTTGGGTTACCTTTTGTCTTCAAACTATACAGAAGACAAAGGCTGGACGGGTGCAAATGGTTATGCAGCCAACATTGCTACGTGTCCAGACTGTATGAAAGTCTTGAACAATGGGGAGTGTTGCAGGGCTGTCCATAATCTCTCGATATCTTCGGAACATTATTCAAATCAATGCACACCGGATGAAAATAATTAAGTGACAAGCTATAATGGAAAATTCTTGGACAATATTTTGGGAACAGGTTAGTATTTTCAGAGGTGTGTGAAACCAAAACAACTGAATTTATACCATAGCATTCTCCGTACCTGATTTTGTAAAGCCAATTTAGTTGCCTGTTGGTGGAAACAAAAAGATAAAAACAAAAAATGGAAATCGAGCCCCCTCCAAAAAATGGCATCCACAAATCAGAAGGATGAATATCTGTAATCAAACAGGAAGTATGAATGAATGATTTTCATCAACCTTCGATAAAATTATAAATAGTGTTTATGAAATTATGTTTTTAAGTGTCTTAGAGCGCAAGGTCATGCAAAGATTTTTAATAAATCGCCCTAATACAACTACCTTGCAGTAAAGCCCTATCATTTTATATTATTAAACTATTAGAAGACCTCAAACTTGGCAATATTGATGCAATAGTGGAACAATAGCAAAACTCTTACAGTATGTACATGGATTTACCTATATGCTATGGGAAGTGAGTTGTTGTGAAGAAGTCAGATAAAGAATGGTAATCTCAAAATGAACCTTTTAAGAGTAAATTCCATCCCGAAAGAAAAGCTAAGAAAGAGATTAAGAAAGTGATACGTGGGTAGTGTGGTACAATATAATGCGGGGACTTGGACTTCGCGTGAAGTGAGGGGGAAAAAGAACATGGAAGGAATTTTGAGACGTGGATAACAAAAAGAGATAATAAGTAATGACCTTGTATTTGAAATAGTAAGTCAGATAAGAGCAACGCTGAAATTGATGTGGAGAGCAGAAGTAACGTTGGATGATGAGGAAACGCTTTTTGCTAAGAAATGCACCGTAAGGAACGCTGAATGAAAGAATGTACCAAATAATAGTATTAAACAAATGGTTTGTGTAAGAGATAAAAGTGAAAAGGGAAGTGGGGGGGGGGGAAGCAGAAGATTGGTTTGTTGTGATTTATCGCCGGATCATTCTTCCTGGATGACCAGAAACTGCATGCATCCCAGACGGCCTGATTGCAGTTCCCGTTAGGGAAATGTTATTTTTCCAGAGATTTCTTTAAACCTTAAGTTACTTAATATTTGGCTTCAAGGAAAGTACGCAAATATTCCAATCACATTTTCCATTTACTGCCTATCGTTTCTTAGCAGTAAAATGGTTCCCAAACAATAATACTAGAGAAAATAACGATTCACGTTTCGTAGCTGCTTTTCTTCATTTATGCTTTTTGTCTCAGTTAACCTCATTAGTAAAATCATTCTATCTGCGGGGAGAGGGATGGATGGAAGGAATATTAAGGTTCCCGAAAGGGCATAGACAAAACATCAGAACAGTATATGTTATCTTAATATAATTTTATCATTTTTTAGTATTCTCCACTACCATATATTACATTAGTTTCCCATTATTACACAAGCTGACTTTGAGTATGGTGATTTTGAGATAAGGTGACCATTTAAAGCGATAGGCGAATCCCCTACAGTTTGAATGGTGGCCCTGGACTTGTAAATTGGGCCCTGTTTTGTGAAGGATTGGTGAGTCCTTTGCGATGTTTGTGTGACAATGTTTCCAAGTGAATGTCAATCAGTTCACCGTGGTGTCAAGTTCGTTACGTATATTTAATTGCCTTCACGTTGATAAATGAAAGAAATCACCTTGTGCGATGACGAATTCACCATCTCAAGGACCATCAGTCGTAAAATGACCAAGAAATGAATTTCTGTTCATCTCAAAGATTTATAATCTGTCGGCTGTTATCGCTTTGAGGTAAACACATAATGGAGCGTATCTCTGTACACTCACTTTTTTAAATAAAGGAGTGTTAAATCCTAGTCATTCTGGTTACGTGAAGCATAATTGGCAAGTTGTAAGTGCTGGGCAAAAACTTATTCGGCAAAACGCAGTTTTCGTTGAAATATTGGGCCGGTGCTTAAACTTCTCATGCTTTGAAACCTCCCAGTGGATTGCAAATGCCAAGCGCTGATTATTATCTGACCGTGGTCTATCAATTTTGGTTTAATATTGAATGGCGATAAGTTTTTATGGTCTTCAACAAAGCCGAACAGCCTTTTCCTGAATGCAGAAAATCGGGCACATCAAGCTGCCCCTCTTTGACAAAACTATTTAGCGTCACGCATTCCCTGGTACCTGGGGTGAATGTTTCAAATGTTCATTTCTTCTTTTTTTTTTTCATTTATATCCCGCCTTTAACTGCGGTGGTCATATCGGCAGCCGTTCTCCTTTAGAACATATCGTTGGTGTTAACTCGTTTACGTTGCGTTGCTTGTACTTTGTATTTTTAATCATTAGATCACGCACACAATCACAGTGTCATTCACGGTCACTTAACTTCCAGATTCTGATGAAGATGGGGAATCATCTTGGTTGGAGAAAATCCTCACCCCCAGCAGGGAATCGAACTCGGAACCCCTTGTACAGCAGGCAGGTGCTCTACCGACTGATCATTTAGCTTTCTATAAAGCCCAAACAGATGATAGCGTTGAAGGTTTTCGGTGTAATTTTTTCTCCACACTTGACACCGTGTCTTGTTTAGCCCACAAATAGTACTAACTTTCTTTAAGTCTGAAGAATTCAAACTCTAACCACAAGGATAATATTCTCACTCAAAACGGCAAATGTTATGTTTCTCATTTCTGAAATATATCTTGATGAACTTGCAAAAATTTAAAGCTGTCAAATATCTATTATTTTGCTTTTTCATGACTAGCACTTATTTTAATTGTTACTTGCATATGATTGTACGACTATCTTAACATGAATGAAAAAAATCTATATGTAAATGGTCTGCAAAGTTGCAGTGTAATGGGCGTGGTTAGTCGTTTTTCAAAATCAGCTGTGAAATGGAGAAGACTCTTGTATAGGATACACGACTTGGTCAAATCTACCGAACGCTGCAAGCTTGGGAATGATGGAATGAATGTGGGAGGAAAAAAGAAATACAGGTATTGCAAGGAATTCTTGAACAAGTGCACGTTCTGTGTTTAGCGACTCGCCGCAGAGTAAACCACGTGCTGCCGACTTGTTTCATTCATGACTGGTCTCATTGCACATGCCACACAGCACTCGCTCTGGTTGACGGACAAGTTCCATTGTTCTTTACCCAGACTCATTTCACAGAAGCGATACCATTAGAAGGATGAATACCATTGAATTGGAAATAGAAGAAAGCCCGTTCATCTCGACGACAGACTGCCACATCAAAGGCGGGAGACATCGTTGTCAGTGACTTAACCGCTAGGGCCCACACATCCTGAGTGTTCATGCGATATTTTTTTGTTTAAAGATGATTTGTTTCTTACCGCTGACTCGTTGACGAACTGGACACGTATGCCAGGAACGGAATTCTGAGTAGCAGGCGCTTCCTTTGTCCGCGTTTGGTTTGAATGTCATCTGGGTGTGAAAGACATGTTCACACACACACACACACACACACACACACACACACACACACACACACACACACACACACACACACACACACACACACACATTTGTTGATCAAGATATTTGGGAAATCAAAACTTCTCTAAGCTGCGGAGATCGTCGTTGTATGATGGGCAGAAGGCAGATTCTCAACCAAAGTACTTTTAATTTCATGTCTTGAGGACAGCTCTTCCAGGTAAAAAGATGTTTCCTAAGAAACAAGCCCTTTGATAATCGTAGAGAAATGTATGTGGAAACCTATAAGGGTCATCTCATTATATGAGTTGCCTATTCGGCTATACCTACGTGATAGTGTCATCTCTCCGGTTTACTTTCCGTTGAAGGCGTTGAAGAACGTTCAAATCATCTTCAGTTCAAGGTGTAACAAATGCTAATTCTCTTTCTGCTTTCTCTACCGCTTACCTGTAGGGAGCTGAACTATTCCATTCGTAAATATTGAACCCAAAACTTCGAAATAGCGATTTCGTCAAACATGCATAATTGAGATCCAGAACACTTTGTCCCTCCAGCCCGGAAAGGTTATAGGGGAGAGAGAGAGAGAGAGAGAGAGAGAGAGAGAGAGAGAGAGAGAGAGAGAGAGAGAGAGAGGGAAGGGGATGAGGGGGATAGCAAACTAAAAAGTCTGATTGAGCCTAGCTTGATGCTATGTTCAGCAGTTCCAGAATTAGGATATTTTAATGAAATACCTTCTACCCCAAAACTACCCTCTAATTTTTTTCTCAAACGATTGAAATTAGAACATCATGTAGATAATTTGGCGCAATGACATAAATATAATGCGTTTTAATTGAACGTTTTATGAATAGAGTGTGAAATTTCTTTTATTGTCATTGAGCGTTTTAAAAACAATCTTTTGTAGATACGCGGTCAAAACTTAAGAAAAAAAGAAACAGGAGCTCATTAAAATATAAAAGCTGCGGCAGTGTTTTCGATGCTGTCAGACATTTGCGAAATATTCATGTTGTGTTATTTTTTTTTTTTTATTTTTTTTTTTCCCCCCCAAATGTAACTGCATCACCTGGCGGAAGATGCTTGAAAGTGTTCTCTTGGTTTTCCTTTTCTTTCTTAATAGCTCATTACTACGAAGTTGGAATATTTACTCCTATATGAGAAATAATTACAAACAGGTGAATTAGACTGGATGAAATGTTTAAATGAAAATAATATGAAAACTGACTAAAGGCAGTTAATAATGTGACTAAACTTCACTTATCTTTGGTATTAAATATATTATAACAGCGCTATTTTTGCAAATCCATCGTTTGCATCATCACCAAAGTTGTTTGAAACAATTGTTACCTCCACTGCCGCTACGCGATGAACTTTTTTATTGCCAAGCCGTAAAACAAATTTACTAACAATCGATTGGTTATTTCAAAATTCATCATTTTTCGAAAAAAAATATTTTTCCCAAACCATCAAATCTAAGGGTCGGTTTAATTGTTTTAATAATTTTATATCTAGATTTACTAGGTGATTCAGTGACCAAAAATAATCTGATTCATCTGATTTATCAATCTGTTTATTTAATATTTCGTTTTTTTTCCTTGTTCCATTTATTCCCCGCCTTAACTTCTATGGTCATATCGGCGGCCGTTCTCCTTTGGAACATACTGAAGGTGTTAAATCGTTATCTTTGGGTTTTTTATCATTACATCACGCACACATTCACACTCTCATTCATACTTCCAGACTCTGGGGAAGATGGGGAATTATCTTGGTCGGAGAAAAATCCCCAACCCCACCGCCGGGAATCGAACCCGGGACCTCTAGCCCGGCAGGCAGGTGCTCTACCTGCTGAGCTACGGGGCCAGCCTTTTCGTTGTTTTGTTCTAGTTTCCAAATGGCGTTTAGTTTTATTAGTGTAAACTTTTACAGTGGTTTTATTTTGTAAATGTTTATTAGCCCAAGGATAATACATTTTTAGTATCATCTTTCATTTTCTTCAGAGTAGATTTTCTTCAGTTTTTATATATTTATATTTTTCTGTTATGTATAAAATTTGCATTATGACCTCTAATTATGTGGTATTAATTATATTATCTATTAAATTCTTCTTTATTAAGGGGTATATTTATTATCCTATAAATTAAGTAAATTTATGTGAAAAAGGGACAAAACGTTTATTTTTATGTAGTTATTAGTATGAGTTGATTTTCTGTAAAAGGCGAAATTCAATTTATTGTTTAGTTTTATTATTTTATATCTAAGAAAAGAAACTAGCCATTATTTTTCATTTCTAACATGAAGTTTATAGCTTTATCTCGCATTTTAAAATTTTTATAGATCGTTTATATGTTTATGTGGAACAAAAGCAAAAATATCAACATACATATGTATACTAAGTCTTAAAAGTTAAAGGAAATACTTTAGTTATTTGGATTTCAAAAAAGCTAATGAAAAGATAAGCAAGAAATGGTGAACGTGGGTTACACATTGCTAAATTCACTAAACGTTGAAACATTCACTTTGAAACATTTTGCTTTTGATCCATTGTAATCTATAATATTTTCATATAGTAAATGTGAGCATGGTTGAATGAATTGAAGATGTTGTATTTGGGTTTATATATATATATATATATATATATATATATATATATATATATATATATATATATATACTTTCTTCTTGAATGAAACTTCAATGTACTGGTAGTAATACCATCCAACCCTTCCAGCAAGACTTTCACTATTCGAACAAACACTTCAGTAAATTGCAGTACCAGTTTACCAGCTGTCTGTTATTCCGAATCATTGGTTACATACTTCCACTGTGAAGAAAGCAGTTGGAGAGATTCAGATATACGCTTAGAAATGAAGAAGCAGAGAGGCTGCTTGGATGTTTTGAGCTCTTATGCACATCTATTAAAAGAAAGAAAAACAGAAGGGGAAGCGGTGTTATAATGTAACATACAGGCACAGTTTAAACTTGTCTTCCCTTCACGCCCATTCATTCCTTGTGAAACATCTCATCTGCCAGTCTACTTGCATCGCTCTCATAAGTTTAATTCTTAAATTGTCCTTTTCCTTTGTAACGCGTAGACTTTCTTATCTTGATTCATTTCTGTATCTGGCTGGAAAAATCATGACTTTACATTCTCTTTTCCAATCTGTAAAAAAATAATGTCATAGATGTTCATTGATAAGCAGATCCAAAATGTTGATGGCTTCAAAATGTTTTCAAAGAGTAAGAGTGTTTTCGTCGTAAGAGTGGAATATGGTTTCTTCTCAATGTTGCTTCACGCTATATTGTTCATAATTTCCCAGAGAAGGAAGGATATTAAGTAAATCTCAAATATGAGAACCCTAAGTGGTCTACCGGGAAATATGATGAGTCAGTTGGAGAATTTAATGCCAGGAAGGCACGTTGACCATGGTAGCTCAAGGGGTAGAGCAACTGGACGGAAACCAGTAGATCCGTGGTTCAAATCCCGGCCATGGCATTGAATTTTTCAGTTGGCTCTAATTAATTTCACGTAATGTTTTAACAGCTGTTATTTTTTATGTACTTAGCATAAATAGCAACGCGGCTACTTGTTTTTAATAACATAAAAGGGTGTCACGTTTGATATCACGGCAAATATTATTAAGTAGCTATGGGCATCAATTATCATCGAGCAGAAGGCGCGCGACCGACAGACCGGGCGGTTGAAGAGACATGAGGAGTAGCGCTCTCGCCCAGCGTGAACACCAGAAGCGCTCCAGAGATAACTGATTTGTTTTGGAAGCTTCTTTATCCCTGCGAATATTTTAGAACTTATTATTGAAGTGACGGCTAAAATAGGACGAAGTTACTATATTTTCTCTGATATAACGTACATTTTGTGCACGTTAAAACACTGTAACAAACCGGTTTAATTGATAGAACATAAAAGAGCTTATTTTCTGTATTGTTTGGACTGCAGTTTAACGTAATTAGCTCTGGAAGGATGTATGTGTATCTATATCTAAGTCAGTCTCAAGCTAGTCTGATCCTATTGTAAACTGGAGGGAACAAAGGGAAATATAGTACAGCGAAACTCTCTTAAGCTGCTGTTGGTGGGGGAAATACATGGATATTTATAAATGAGGTTTGCGGATATATAATATATAATTATATTATATATTTATATATAGTAATATATGAATATATATATAATTTTCAGGCAATCCGCCTGTTCCATCATATTCAGAAAAGCAACAAACTGCTAATGCGGAGTAACATAGAAATGTATAATTCCAGGGGGTTTTCAGTAAAGGAGCAGCGGTCATCTTTTTTCATTACAGAATCCTGAAAAACAAACATATTTCTCATCCCATTTGACAGAAGTTGTTTTATGTCGTTGATGCACCGTTTAACAAGAACGTAAACACGAAAATCAGAAGTTCAGTTCTTGCCATGCGGAAATCATTTGGTTCCTATTTGTAAAACTTATTACGAGGTGGACATGAGCTTAACACCTGAACAAGGATTCCTTTGCGAACGGTTAAAATATCAGAAGTGCATGAAAGTTCCGAGAACCTACATGGTTTCAGTCATGTGCAACATGTGTGTATGAAGTAAAAGTCGCGGTGTTCAACACAAATGGAAGTATTATTAACCTTAGCACTTTGAATCGAAGAGTCGTCATTATTAGCTGCTACCCTGCTTTCTGATCCACGAGCCCAGATTTTCCTCTTCTACACGTGTTCGGTTAGGTAGAGAATTGCGAACTCGGTCTTTGTCGGCACGCTTGCGCCGACCAAAGGATCGACGTTAAGGAAGAGGAAGCATTCGTCTTCCTTGGCATACATGCGCAGAGCAGCTATATTCATAGAGTGGCATACCTTAGCAAATGAAATGTGTAGTGTTTAGCGCTCGCTTTTACTACATGCGGCACCGCAGGCGGTGACACTAATGTTATATGAGATTAAAATGGAGAATCGGTGGAATAAGATGGCGGGGTAAACCGGAGGTCCCGGAAAATACGCGCCCCATCGCCATGTTGTCCATCACAAATCTCACTTTGCGGTCGCCTGAGATCGAACCTGAGCCGCCAAGGTGAGAGGCAAGCGGTCTAACCGCTCGGCCATGATCAGAATCTGTTGTAGTTAAAGTATGCACCTATAGTTACCGAGCTCTGGTGATAAGGTTTGCTTCCAAATATTTAATTTGCATTTAACTTCATTTTACTTTCAGCATTTATCTCAAAAGGACGAAAATATTTAATCTCTTTAAGAAGATATGAAAATAAACTACACATTCGGAATTCTCATTCCATTTTAAATGAGAATACAATGTTCCAGAACTTATTAAAAGGCAATTCTGAACATCACATTTTCGTGCATATGAATCCGTTTTAGCTTATTAAAAACACTGCGAATACATCTTAATACGATTAAAGTATTTGTTTTGAGAAGTTAGGATTCAGGATACCGGTAAATCAAAGAAACTGAATATCTCTAGAGAACTGAAGGACCATTATATAAGAAACTATACCATCCTTTTCAATTTTGTAAGGCTAAAACTAGTGAAAATTAAATGATGAATGGGATTAGATATAATCTTTAAAATATAATTAAATATTCCTGTGGAATATTCAATTTAAACTAAAAATAAGTTTAAATCATGTCTGGCTTGCTTTTGTTCAGTTTCTCTTAAAACGTGCAACTTACTGATATACCTATGTTAAACAGTTTCGATATTTCATTGTTATATTTACTTGTTGATGACTTTATGGTATTTTTAAAATTATTTTTCTAACTACCACAGGCTGTTTGAATTAATACGTGTTTCTGCTCATATGTGCTACCTTCATCAAACCTGTACTCATTCATCTGCGGTTCTTCTATGCAAAGTTATGTGATTTTTACTTTCTATGGGATTTGTATGAATTTTGATATTAATGCATTTTTGTGAAGTATTGTTGGAGACCAGTTTACTAGGATTGGTTCTCACGAATGTATTGCTAAGAGCATCTGTCGAAATCTCACCGTAATGCCGAATTTCCCGGAAAAATTGCAATGAAGTAGGCTTGAAATGTGCTTATAAGCGACGGGACAGGATTAGAAATGGCGATTGGATGCTGTTGGTCCAGATGTAGTCTGAAAGCATTTGGTAATTTCCAATGAAGCGGCTAGTCTCGGCGTGAAATTCAAGCTCCTTTAGTGTCGTGTTTCATCAGAATTCTCGAATTTCAACTTTTGGACGTGCGTGTGTGGCTGCTTTTCAGTGCTCAAGTACCCAAAAAGAAACGTAAAAACACTCTACGTCAGTATCAAAGCTAAGAGGGGGAAGATTGTCGTACATCATATAAACTTTCTAGTCCACCACCTGCCTCAAAATTCTGACGCTGTCTTTAGCGACATTTGGACACAAAGACGCTACCTGAATTGTCATTTTTGTTTCTCAGGTCCATAACTAAACATCTGTGTACTAGTTAAAACATTGCCGGATTTGTAGGCCGTGGGCCTCTCCTTCCCAGACGTTTCGTCCACGCCTGCGGTAGACATCTTCAGTGGCAGTAGTGTGGTCCGTGCCGACGGCGACTGTGGCTGGAGCTTGCACGGCCTACAAGCCTGGCAATTTGTTTAACCGGTAACAACACTGGCCCTGAAAGCCTGCGAACCTTAATAAACAGCTTTGTATTGGATCTGAAACCTCCCAATTGAGGTGAATGCAATAGAGGTTGACAAGTAGTGGAGTGCCTTTTGTGAGATGAGCGTAAGCGAATCTTTCGTGATAGGAGTTCCCATTGTGTAGAAAATGCTTCAGAAGCATTGCTGTCATAAATCTGAAAGCAAGAAAGACCGCTTGTCATCAAGAATAATGCGTCAGTAATGTAGATACGTATGCAATTGTAGGAAGTACAAGCTTATCCAGTAACACATGATAGCTGAAACATTTATACAGTAAAAACAAAAGCTTATAATGTACAGTAAACATGGTTAGTTATATTGGCAAAGTTAGTGTTCCAAATTCTGCACAGAAACCGTTTGTCGTGCTTTAACTGTATTGACAATGTGTTTGGAGGAAACGGTGGTGGCTGGGGCGACAACTAAACGTCGATGACAACGGATCCAGAAGTTGAACTACGTATCAACTGTTAATTTGTTCCTTTTCATTGCTACACATTCACCTAGTCGTAATATGCTAATAGTTTTCTCCGTTTTTATCATGTTATAAGCAGACGCATTCCAAAACCTCCTGCACAGTTTCTAGATGTCCATTTGATCACGTTTTGGTTAATGCATTAACTCAAAATAAAATAAAAAAGTTTAGTGGCTCACAACTGAAAATGCTAGTTACCAAGAACAACGTGAAACATCCCGAGACATTGGCTGTCAAATAGTTTCTTGGATAACTACTCAACTGTTGAAGAAACCAAATTCAAATGCTTTGTGTGTATTACACTTTCAAGTAACATTTGGAGGACTATCATTAGAATTATTGAACCATTATTGTTAGTGCTTCGGTTATACAAAACCGGAATGTTCAGTAAAGTTTCTCTTGGAGTTAAGGAGAATAGTGATTAATAAATAAACTATTGGGATAAATGACGCGAGTTTTCAGAATATATAATGAGACAAAAGGAAGAAAACAGAATTTTAAAAGGTTTGGAAGGATGCTTGAGAGAGTTTTATGTCCTAGATGGAATTGATTGAAAGATTCGTTGTAACAGTCAGAAGTTTCCATAAATAATAGTTCTAAAATATGCTATGATTAAATAATTACCGCAAAGAAATCTTAGGGAAAAAAGTTAACCAATTCTTTAATGTAAAAGTTGAGAATTTAAATTTCAGCTTTGATCTGCTAATGTTTGACATAAATATTAATATACAAGTAAAAGGCAAATGACGAAACATCAAAGATGGCTAGAAATGTGCTTATTCTTGAAAATCAAATTCTGTTCCCTCTGCAACTACATTTTGGGATTATGGGACTGTCTAAAAATCAACAAACACATGTTTATGCTCCAAGAAATGGGCACCGAGTTAAGATAACGGAAAAGCTGTGAAACATCAAAAAAATATCAAAAATAGATCATCCACTGATTACATTCTCTACTATTTACTCACATTAAATAGGAAAAGCACAGCATTCCATCCGAAAATTCTATACTGAGATTTCCGTGGAAATGCACTTTTGAGGTCCCCTGAACAAAAAGAGTATTTTTAGAAAATGATCTGTATGTATGTTTGTGAACAGCATAACTCAAGAACTTGTTATTTGAGTTCAGCATCTTCCAAAGGTGCAACACGAACATTTCCAAAAGAATCATCCCACACCAGACTATCCTTTACATGGATAAGTTTTCGAAAATTTGGATTTTCTCAAAAATAGCTGTAACGATTTTTATTAAAGTATATGTTTAGGATATTTCCATGGCATACTTATTACTTAAATTTTGGTCTAATATTTTAACAACAGGTTCCCAGTACATCCACTTTTTGAAATTGCTCTAGGTTTCTCTCTGTCTCAATAACTTTAGACTCCAGACATGTTTAAAGCTATGAATATGGCTCTCTTGCCAAAACAGAAATTTTTGTGTTTTGAAGTAAAAAATTGTGCTTAAATGCATCTCACAATAAAACCCAGGTCAATGTCTATTCACTGTGTCTATGAACTTGTGTAGCAAGTTTAATTAGTCTAACACTAAAACTGCGACGCAAGGAGCATCTTAAATGATGAAAACCGCTGCAATTTTCAATAGCGAGAAAACAAGAATAAAGAATTAGAATTCATATCTAACACTAGCATTCACGTAACTTTAAAACTAGATTAGAGCATTTAAAATGGCTTGCGGATGCTATCTAAGCATTCTAAGGATTCGGTAATGCTTACACTACTTTACAGAATAAAAAGAGGAAAGGGTGATTTTTGAAAATGTTCATGAAACTCCAGTCATTCATATTCTTAATACATTTTTGTTTTTGTGAAGTGAAGCATTTCGGATATATTGTTATTTATCTGAAATTTGCAAAACGTATGGTTTCTAAAATGGCAAGTTATAAATTTTTTAACATTTGTCGTGCAAAGAAAACGGAATTTCAAAGGTATCAGATAGCGAACAGCACTTTGAAGAGTTGACTATCGCTTAAAACCTATAGCTTATTTGTATTCTCCTAGTACCTACAAGAAAATTAGCAATTATATAACGCTTACTAGATAACGTGAAGTAGGAGTTATAAAAATAGTTTTACAAGAACAGAAAAAGTCACAAAAGTGCAGCACATCATATGTTTTTATTTTAAAGGAAACAAAAGAACAACTTAGTCCCTGAAAGCATCAGAAGAATTAGGAATAAAAAATAACAATAAAATGCCGCGAAATTAAAAGATAAAGAAACTATTGAACTAAAGGGAAGAAATTTTAAAAGACAAGTGGAGCAAAGAAATTTAGAAAAGGTAAGAAAATGATTTGCAGAGTGCAAGGAAGTGAAATGTAGGTTAAAAATAAAGTATTAGAAACAAAAGAACGGAACACTTATTTTGAAGCGTTTGATGCCAGCAGCATTGCAAGTGCGTGCAGATGATCACTTAAGACAAAATTAGATTTATCTAGTTGTGCTCATAGAATTCCCTCTTAGTTTCCTCTCGGGGGGAAGAAGTGGCAACCTGATAGCGTGTACAACACAAGATTTATTTATGCCTTAATTTACTGTATCTTTTTTTAAACCTTGTGGGCTTTCCCACACTCATGTCTGTTAAAGTAGTTCACCAGTGTGGCCGCCAGGTGGCGGAGTAAGAATGACCGGTCGGATATGGTTCATTCGTACACCGCTAGATAGCGCGACAGGCACCATCACAGCTGCGCTACGTAAAGGCTGTAAAACAATTGAGCACTTGTATATAATGGTAAAAAGAACTGCGTTTTTCGAGAGATTCATTCAACTACATTATAAATTCGTTTCGCTTATGAAGTGTGATATTTGTTGTAGTTAATTTATAAAACATTTTCAGATATAGCGGCGTTTTAACAACTTTTGAATTGTTCCCATTTATTGATTTTTTTTGTAGTAAACAGTCAGCCTTGTAACGAAGATTTTTGTTTTATTAAGGGCGACTTCTGAAATGACGGTCAATTTGTCCCAACTTTGAGATTCCAAATTGCTATTACTCTTAGGGATTTCTGCTGTGCTCTGATCAGTTACGAATGTTTTATCAGGGAATTTTAAGTTCAGTTTAATTCTTTTTTCTCCAATTTTAATTTTGGGACATTGTAATAACTTAACTTTATCAAATGTACTTACATATTTAAAATGTTTCTATTGATCGTTATATTGGAATGTTGTTCACGTTTACGATGTAATTGTATGCTATATTTAATTTTATAAAAAATGAGTAAAATGGGCTTATTATTACTCTGAGTTTATACAGCAATGCAATACAGTTGATACCAATTGCAGTTTTAGATAAAAGTAATGATATCTGTAAGAGTGAATAGATTTTATATTTGACTTATAAAAATGTTAAATAAATGGGTAGATGAGAGTATTTGCACAGATATCATTAACAGGCACATAAACTCTTAGCATTCTGCTTGCATTATTACAGGAAAAGATTATGTTCATCTTAGCCTTCTCTCAAGAGTTTTATAAAAGAAAAGTGATATTATTTGAGTGGTTAATAATTCAGCGGTACTGGGAAGTGGCATTTACAGTTAAGAGCTTTTACTAGTTTCTACTGGAAATTGCGTAAATAAAACTTATAAAGCAGATGTAAGAAGGTTGAATCCATTTACTCAAGAGTTGGTATATCTTTCTCGCATGCATATTTAATTTTTGTTGTATTAGAGACCTTCATAAAACGAACAACTTAGTCGTTGACTATTGGTACATCTGCTTTTCATAAGGAAAGTTAGAGATTCTGTGTAGGTTAGACAGGATTCTGATTTAAGTAAGGCTTCTGCCGCTCCTATTGGAAACCGAAACCTCTACCTCTGGGTTATTAAGCCAGAACGCTGGCCACTCAACTGTGGAGTCACACCGTTTTAGTTTTTTCCATTAATACAGATCCGATGCTTACAAATCCATTGGCGGGCCCAAATGACCTCGTTGTCGATGGGCCCTAAAACACCACTAATCAAATCAATCAAATCAAATCCATTGAAGGAAACGATTTGTTTCGTTTTTCCGTGCTTTGACATTGTAACTAATATAAAACAGAATTTTACGCAAATTACTGTAGGCCTCTGACGAAGAAACGTCTGAGGGGTGTTCTGCTCTCTGGAGGGGAAATTGAGAACATTAACACATGGCAGCTCACTATGATGTCATAAACAGAGCTACATTAACTACTATGTTCTTCTCACGAGAACGTATGTAAGGAATACGTTTGACATCAACAACTCTAACGATTTCTGAGAACGACTACGGCTAGAGTTTCAACATATCAAGAAGCCATAGGCTTCTTAGAAAACGCGCTCTTGTGCTAGCAATGCTGGAATTGTACTGTTGGGTATAAAGAAGTTAATGATAATTAATCAGATATACAGTGTTCATATGAAGTCATTTAGCGTATACTTCTTTACACCTAAAAACTAAAATAAACCTACCAAGTAAAGCTTTTGACCCCTTATTAATAGTTTTAACCGGTCAAAGTTTGTTGTAGTTATGTTTGACACAAAGATGTAGTAAGTGATGTTTGCATGTTGCCGAAGTGCTGGAACACAGAGATGAAGATCCACAGAATCAGTTGGGTTGCAGACAGGTGGGTGGGTCCAGAGAGGCGCGCAGTGCAGCGAAATGATATACATATTTACGCAAGGCCTTGCCAAATCGGCTAGTTCTGGCGTTGCCCCCGGTCTGGGCGGGATTTTCTATTTTTAATTAATCGCCCTGGCTGAGGGAAGGAGCGATTAATTGGACCAGTTCTGTGAGCCCGGGGCGTTTTCTCACGGTATCCGCTCCAGCAGGTTTCGTGCACTGCATCTTTGGCATTGCAGCTGTTGATTTGGCCTCAGTAACCATAGATGAGCCTTTGAACCCCACCGACGTCTCTATCGCTTACTTTGAGATGACACGTGGGCACATATCCTTGATACAGGCTTCATACATTGAGGGCAGGCAGACAGTGATGTACTGGTGAAAATGAAACATGGTAATTTATCGGAAGGAAAATTCAAAGGTATAATAAAAACGTTAACTGAATATATTAATTTCAATTTATTAAATAAAAGTGTTATTGTTATGCCCTGAATCAAAAATAGCTTTTTTCACCTCGTTTGGATGTGTACATTGCCCTTTCGC